>CM023487.1:76596189-77050909 GCA_013339685.2 Hyalomma asiaticum | reverse complement strand
GCATGACGAACGTAAATGACAGGTCATAACCTTAGAACCATGGCATGCGTGCATGAGCGGCATGGTTTACAAGCCACAGTCATGGTGCTCGTGCGGCCGTTTCGTTAACTTCATATTGTTACGGTGAGATGTGTTTATTCGGGGATGACGATCAATGAGAGAGGCCTAGGGACCGAAGGGACCACAGTGCTTGCTAGCGTCTTCTTCCTCTGCTTCTAAGCATCCACCGCGTACCGTAGCATTTCCCCCCTGGCAGACGATGCCCACCGGGCGAGTCACGTCGTGTCCCGATGGTGGAAACGTTTAAGGCGGGTGACATGGACGACCTCGGTTTTGCTTGAGCGACGGCCAGCAGACAGGAGTCGAGATATCACGTAAGTGACAGCACTGAGGCGTGCGATGACGACGAAGGGGCCGGTGTAGTGGGCCAGGAACTTTTGGTATAGGCCACGCTTGCGAAGTGGTGTCCATAGCCACACCAAGTCGCCTTTCTCATACGACACGGGCTGATGACGCTTGTCATAGCGGATCTTTGAGCGGTCTTGAGAAGCGAAGGTTCGAAGGCGTGCGATGCGTCGGGCCTCTTCTGCACGGCAAAGCGTTTCAGCCAGTGAAGGCTCGTCGGTTTCAGAATATGGCAGAATCGAATCAAGAGCTGTGCGGGGCTTTCGGACATATAGGAGATAGAAGGGGCTGTATCCGGTGGTTTCATGTCGTGCAGTATTGTAGGCGAATGTTATGAAAGGCAAAACAGTGTCCCAAGTTTTCTGAGCTGAATCGACATACATTGAAAGCATGTTAATGAGAGTTCTGTTGGTGCGTTCAGTTAGACCGTTAGTCTGCGGGTGGTACGGGGTGACGTGACGAAAACGGGACACAGAAAGGCGCAGCAGTTCTTCAACCACATCAGCAACAAATTGCCGGCCACGATCACTGATAATGACACGTGGAGATCCGTGTCGTAATATAATGGATGACAGCACGAAGCGGGAGACCTCAGCGGCTGTTGCAGCAGGAATCGCCGCACTTTCGGCATAGCGGGTTAGGTGATCGACGCACACTATAATCCAGCGGTTGCCCGACGTTGATCGCGGGAAAGGGCCGAGCAGGTCAATACCGACGACTTCAAACGGTGAAGCAGGGGGTGAGATGGGATGGAGAAGTCCTGAAGGGCCGCTAGTTGGACGCTTGTGGCGCTGGCATAGCTCGCAGCTGGCAACGTACGCGGTTACACTCTGGCGCATTTTCGGCCAGAAGAATCGTTCCTGTGCAAAATCAAAGATGGTGGCATGCTTGACCAAGATGTGAGCCAAGGCCTGGCGCTTTTCTGACGACAAGGACTTGTTGATCATGCTCAAGAACTTCGCCTCCGTAGGGTGAGTCACAGGAACATGACTCACTGACTGGTCGCCTAAGGCTGCAATACAGCAGTCAGTCGCTTTCCGTTCGAAAAGAGCGAGTCGCATCCCATTGGCCAGCACCACAGGCTCATTAGCACAATTTAGCACCCATAGTAAAGATAGGCCATCGGTGATAGAAAGCACGCAACGGGGCACGAACACATTTTTCTTAGCGCAGTTGAGAGGGACCGGCTCCACGAGGACATCAAACGCGCCAGTGACTGCAGCAGAGCTATCAACTGGCACCCGTTTCATCGACTGGGGCGGCAAGAGGACATCGTCGATGACAGTGAGGGTTCCTTGACAGCTTGGAGACCCCTCACAAAACGTAGATAACAGAATTTCACCAGCGCCGCAGTCTACAGTTGCGCCACACTCTTGTAGAAAATCGATCCCCAAAATTACGTCGTGTGTGGAACTGGTCAGAACAGCAAATTCAACTTTGAACACTCTGTGACCTAATGCGACACTCACAACACACACCCCGATAGGACACAATGACTCCCCGCTCACTGCACGAAACGTAGCAATATGTACCAAACTCGGTGTAGCGAGGCAGCAATGCAAATCCATTTTACGTTCCTCATGCGTGCTTCGCATTTCCTTAATTCCCACTGCACGTGGGATCTGCCAATTTTTTTTTGAATAGAAATGGATTGGATACGAAACGTTTGATATACCAATGCGCAAAGTTGCGCATTATGAAAAGCGACTATTAGACTTAAATATAGCTAAAGTGGTTTCTCTCCATTATGCGACTATTAGACCTTTTTCATAATCCTCGAGTGCGTTTCCCTGCACAGCATATTCGCCCAACTAGTGGCGGCCCCTGTCACGTTTCAAGTGGAGGCGAGGTCCCAGTTGTCAAGAGAACTGAGTTGACATTTTCCGCGTCATAGCACGTTGCTTTGCAGAAGTGAATAGCTGCCATAAGTTGGGCTAACCGCATTGCAGGGAAACTTGCATTACAGTTATCAAAGGGTATATAGGCGTTAAGGCGGACAGCTAGGCTAATTGGTATCAAGCGTAACGAAATATGATTACTAGCGTCCATGTCCCCTTTGCGCAAGCAGTCATGTCTGATTATGTATATACGGATCATTCATTCTTATCCCCATCATCATGCTTCATCGCTCTTTTCCCTTGCTGCGTTGTCCCCAAAGTAGAGTAGAAGGCCGGGGCGTACTAGATCAGGCCACCCTCTCTACCTTCCAATCGATTATGTCTCTTTCTTTCATTGGTGACAAACAATCATTGTTTCGATAAGGAGTAAAATACAACGGCAATAAGAACTGAACCGGTCAATAAATAAGCAGCGCATATTACGATGTGGCACTTACCCAAGAAGCAAGTAAAATCTGGGAGTTAAATAAAACGGCGTAGGCGACGGAGATCGGCAAGAGTTCATTTCTATCTCTATGGGGTATGGCCGCCTGCGGCTCCGGGCTCCTTCTACTTGTGCAGAAATATGCGCTCCACATCTGCGTCTTGGCGTCGCGAGCCTCGCAATCATGCGCTCCGACCAAGGGGCGGTGCTGGGGTTGTGGGGAGGGTGGGGGGCGTAATCGATTAATCGAAGAGCTTTAATCGAATAATTCGATTAATCGAAAGGGCGAAATCGATGACGATTAATCGATTAACCATGTACATTTAATCGATTAATCGATTAATCGTTCATCGATTTTACCATCCCTAGAACAAACATCCCGCACGAGACTTGAAACACGCAAGGATGAATTTATCATCGGAAACACGTGCCTGCAAGGGGAAGCTGAAGGGCTTTCGTGCGGTTAAGTAGTGCCGTTTAAGTCGTGACAGAACGCTTCTTTTGCTTAACTCTGTCAGCCTTTGCGCATATTTCCTGGATATGTTGTAACTATCACTAATTACTGTATCACTAATAACTGTAACTAACGTAACTATCACGGATAATTATGAGATGGCTTGTCAATTTAATGAATATTTCGAATCAGTTTTCATTTGGGACGATGGCTCAACCCCACAAGTGCGATTTTCTTGTGAACAACATCTAGCTGAGCTAACTATAACACAAGAAGGCATTCTGGATCTGCTCCTTAAAATAGATGTGAAAAAATGCCCAGGACCTGACCAAATTCCCAACGCTTTCTTAAGGCGATATGCCGAGTGTTGTTCATTTTTTATTTCGGACATACTTACGAAGTCACTTCACTCCGGTGATGTTCCGACAGATTGGAGGTGTGCCAAGGTGACACCAATTCACAAACAAGGTTCAGAAAATAACGTCGCAAGCTACCGACCAATTTCCTTGACAAGTACTTGTTGTAAAACTCTGGAGCACATTTTGACTACTCACCTGATGAAGTTTGTAGAAGAAAATGGCATATTAGGTAAAAATCAGCACGGGTTTCAGCGAGGATACTCTACCATTACGATTCTTACTGAGGTTACACACGAAATTGGTCAGTGTATTGATGAAAAGGGTCCAATAGACGTCATATTTATCGATTTTCGAAAAGCATTTGACAAAATATCACATAGGAAGTTGCTTATGAAACTGTCTTGTTTCCTTGGTGACAGTCAGCTACTAAAATGGATAGAGGCGTATCTGTCAAACAGAGAACAATTTGTTGAAATAAATAATGTTCGCACTGCCAATAAACCGGTCCGATCAGGTGTGCCGCAAGGGTCCGTTATAGGCCCTTTACATTTTCTATCTATATCAGTGATATGGGTGAAGGTTTTTCAGAGCGAGTAGCTATAAAACATTATACAGATGATACCATCGTGTATGCAAAGATTTGCTCCTCTAACGACCAACTGGTACTTAATAACCACTTACAAAAAATTAATGTTTGGTGCGATGATTGGCAAATGGAACTGAATGCATCCAAAACCCTTTTCATGCGCATGACACGTAAAAAAGACCCGCTATCTTTTCCTTACAGCGTTAAAGGCGCACTGCTAAGTGAAGTAAAAGATGTTAAATACCTAGGTATTCGCCTTGCACACGATTTGAACTGGTCAGTACATGTTGATGATGTTTGCGATAGAGCCATGCGCAAACTTTGGTCGTTACGACGAAAACTACACAATGCTACCCCTGAGGCTAAAGCAATGGCATACACAATGACTGTTCTTCCAGTACTGACCTACGCAAGTCATATATGGGAACCTTACACTAAAACAGATACACTAAAATGTGAGCGTATACAAAATAAAGCCTTACGGTTCATTTCAAACTCGTATTCAAGAACTCAGTCTATCAGCGAGCTTAGAGAAAAAACCGGACTAATGACGGTGAAACGGAAAATGCAACTTAATCGATTGATATTTTTTTTTCACATACTGAACAGAGTTTTCAGGGTTAACCTAGGTGAACACATCGCATTAGAGAAAACTACCTCATCCAGAACAAAACAATCGAAACATATTACACCAATCAACCACAGAACAGATTTATTCAAGCATTCTTTTTTAGTTCGGAGCATTCATGATTGGAATCGGTTACCTCAAAACATAGTCGAATGTTCTGATTTACAAAGTTTTGAAAAGGCTTTGTCAAAATATTTATAAGCGATTTGTATTGCTTTAGCATTAGTTCGCCCTTCAATAGTCTTGTTGTTGGTTACCCGTTGCCTGAATATGTTCAATGTACTATATCACTTCAAATATTCTTTTTTTCTTTTCTTTGGTGACGTGTACGGGATGTATTCGAACATGTTCTTTTACATATATCGGTGAGCTGTACGGGATGTTTTCTAATATGATTTCGTGTTTTGTTTCCTTATTCTGATATGTTGCGCAACTCTTGAGCATTCCGTGTGAAATCTGTTTTAGCATGTACTACGTTTGTACATGACAGTTATGTAACCCCAACTCCTGTCTTGGCTTATGTGCTGACAGTATGAATAAAATAAAATAAATAATAAATAATTTATATCACAATACTTCTACGAGACAGCCCCATCTTCGTGCAATACGTAAGCGGCTGAAGGCTAAATTTGATATTCTTAGGGGGTAAGGGTGGGGAGTGGTGGTCGTGGCCATGCACTATTGGAATATGCGCAGAGCGTTAAAACATGCATAAGTGCACTAACTTCGACAGGCACTTGGGAAGCCTCTCTTTAAACACGAAATTGTTTTGCGCGGAGTCCACTGCGACCCCACCACGTTACTTCCGTAACAAAAGTGATGCAGTAACGCATACATGTAAGAACAACAAAGAAACATACACAACAAAATTTCCGCTGGGTGTTCAATTCACAGCGCCCCACTCATCACCCAAATGTGGCCTTTGTTCTAGCTATCACTGCGCTATCAGCGCACATGCTCAAAGCTGTGCGAAGGTGCCTTATGTTCTTACTTATTTATTTATTTAAAAAATACTGCAGGCCAATTTAGAGGCCCAATTGAGCAGTAGCGGTTACATGTATATTCAACTGAGCGTTATACATAATACACAGTTAGATCCTTACAACAACGAAAAAGAACGCTATGCATTGTAACGCAACATAAAAGTAGAAGGTATGTACATACATATGTACAGTAATATAACTTACAGTAGGTAAGGTAACATACAGTAAAAAACAGTACGTAGGTTACATGAAGGCAAAACGACATCCTACTTCGTACTACGTAATCATTTGTTCTATCAGATCAGTACTATGCCAACCATCTCAATGTAATCCAAACTTGAAGAGAAGCTCATGGGAAGATGGATGCTTGAATCGATGAACAGATCACAAAATACGATAGAGAACAGGGAATGTCGCAGGATCCAACGTTGGCTACTGCGACATTCCCTGTTCTAAATCGTATTTTGCGATCTGTCCATCATGTCAATGGAAGGGCGTAGCGCTAAATTATCGTGCGTGGGAAAAATGAAAATTTAAATTCATTGGTTCTGGTGCTGAAGGGAATAAAGCACTCAGGATGACTGTGCCTCGTTTCTTCGGGGTGGGGGGGGGAGGGGAGGGGTTATCTGTAAACATCTGGATTTAAAGCTAGTTTTCTGTGTTTTAGCTGAAAAAAAAACTTCAGCCGCTGTATCTTACGTCGAAGCTGTAATGTTTCAATACCATGTTCACACAATAAAAGGGCAGGGCAGTCAGTCTGACGATACTTTGAATAAATAAACCGTCTAGCTTGAGGCTGAATGCTCTCGAGTGCATCGATGTTCTGTTTCGTGTGTGTATCCCAAACAATAGCTGCGTATTCAAGCTTCGGTCGAATAAGTGATAAGTATGCTTATTGTTTTGCCGCAGCTGGTGCTTGTTTTAATTTATGTCTGAGTAAACAGTCTTCGGAAATAGGACGCACAAATGCTTGTTATGTGTGAACTCCATTTCAACGTGTTTGGTATACTAACACCCATATATTTGTAGCTCGTAACTTCAACAAGCGGAATTGATTCCAGCGGGTACAGAAAGGAAAGACAATAGTTTTTTCTTGTTATTTTCATGGGAGCAGTTTTCTGGGTGTCGAGAACCATGGTCCATTGCTCATAGCATTTATCAATTTTCTGTAAATTATAATTAAGGAGTACTTGATCCTCAGAACATTTCACTTCATGAAATAGCACACAATCACCAGCAAAAAGTCTGGTACAAACTGCCGCACTAATTACATCAACGATATCATTTATGTATAATGAAAAAAGGGCCCAAGCGCACTTCCTTGCGGTACACCAGATGTCACACGCAGTCCCCGCCCGAGTAGTGGCCATCAATACTTACAAATTGCACTCTGTCGCGTAAATATGCTGCAACCCAAGGAACTATAAAGTCTCGTATGCCTAGAGCCTGAAGTTTCAAGATTAGCTTTGAATGGCATACATAGATCGAAAGCCTCTTTATTTAAAGTCCCGAAAAATAATATCGACCTGGCCGGGCTTGTCTAGAACCAAGGCGAAGCTATGTACAACTTTTTTCAATTGGGTGACTGTAGAGAACCCACTTCTAATACCACGTTGATACGGGGTTAACTTACTATTGTCAGTTACAGACTTGTCTATGTAATGTGCGATGACATGCTCCAACATTTTGCAACACAATGATTTCGGTGGGGTTGGTCGATAATTTGTCAATAACACACTGTCACCTTTCTTGAAAACGGGAACGATTTGAGCTGTTTTCGAATCAACAGGAACGTTGACGGATGAGAAGGAAGCATGGAAAATAACAAGAAATTTCACAAGCACTTCGGCATACCGAGGAAGGAAAGGGTCCGGTATGTTGCCAGGCCCAGGTGACTACATTGTCTTTAAATTTAACGACATAGAAACAATACCAACTTCTGAAATAATGGTGGAGTTTTCACGCACCGCTTTTACAGCTCTGACGTAACTGTTCAGTCGAAAGTATTCATTGCACCTTTCTGCTATACTACGTTTATCATCGATAATCACGCCCCCGCACATAATTACATCAACTGCCTTTTTCTGCTTGGATATGCATCGCCAAAACTTCTCACGGAATTTTCTGATAAAAATAAGGAATGTTTAATTGAAGTAATGTTGCTTAGCATTACATATTGCCTCGTTAAACCTTGGTAGTGCCATTTCCACTGTATTATTATTTGATGTAGCTCGTTTGAGGTGCAGTATATCCCGTATTATCCAAGAAGTATTTCCGCGGGTTTTCATTTAACTTTGTTCGCAATGAAATTGTCAATACAGCGCGTGCAGAATCTCTGAAATGAGTTCCAGATGACCTCAACATCATGTCCGTGAAAGCTGTCTAGGTTATGAAGCAGATAATCTATAAGGCTTTGATCCCTAGCCCGAGAGAAGTCTTTATCAAAACTGGAGTGATAATTGTTTTTTGTACCTCGAGAGAACGCATAAGGCACAACATATGGTGGTCAGAGGTGCCTTCTTCGACAGATATATTGTACTTTTCAATCGAACGGCTGATAAAGATAAGATCCAATCGTGAAGGCGAATTATGTTGAACGCGAGTTGGTTGATTTCCAATCTGGTGAACGTCAGCACTCAGCATAATGTCGGCCACGTAATCAACATGCTCACGCGTAATACTGTTCGAGTATGGGCGATTACAATCAATGTTGGCAAGGTTAAAATCCCTTGTTACAATGACTCTTTCATCCCGAAAGCGTGCCACTTGATCATACAGACGATTCCAAAATTCATAAGGTGAACCACCATCAGCATCCATCATCAGCCTGTCTACGCCCACTGCAGGGCAAAGGCCTCTCCCACAGATCTCCAATTATCACTGTTCTGCGCTAAATGGGCCCAATTTATCCCCACAAACTTCCTGATCTCATCTGCGCACCCAACGTTCTGCCGCCGCCTGTCACTATTGCCTTCTCTAGGAATCCACTGTGTTACTCCTAATGCCCAACGGTTGTCTTGTCTTCGCATTACATGGCCCGCCCATGCCCATTTCTTCTTCTTCATATTTATTAATATGTCCCTAACATGCGTTTGTTCCCTAACCCACCCCGCTCTCTTCTTGTCCCTTAAAGTTACCCCTACCATTTTCCGTTCCATAGCTCGCTGCATCGTCCTGAATTTAAGCTGAAGCCTCTTAGTTAGCCTCCAACTTTCTGCCCCGTAGGTGAGTACCGGTAAGATGCAGCTGTTGTACACTTTCCGCTTCAGAGAGAATGGTGAGCTACCATTAATTATCTGACAATGCTTGCAATATGCACTCCACCCCATTCTAATCCTCCTGGTCACCTCAGCCTCATGATTCGGATCAGGGGTCACTACCTGGCCTGAGTAGACATATTCACTTACTACTTCAAGTGCCTCGCCAGCTACCTTAAATCGCTGCGCTGTGTGGGGTGAATCAAATGCTGGCTAATCCACAGTCAGAACTACACAGCGTTGCCTGCATGATAATTTCAGTGTGATGTTTTCGTGATTACCAACTTGTTGCGGCAGCAAAGTAGGTATATTTCTTTTCACAAGTACCGCAACTCTCCCTACCCGTGAACATTGGCCTTTTCAAAAAACTTGATACGAGCGTGGGAAAACACTTGCGTCATCAATATCACTGTGTAACCATGTCTCTGTGATTACGTCAACATTGCGAGCATAACGTGGAAGTGTAGATTAAAGCTGCTTAGTTTTGTTTACGACGCTGCGCGCATTAATGTTGAAGACATGAAAGTCAGAGCCTTGAGACTGCTCAAGCCACTTTCGAAAGATCCCTTGTCCGCAGTTTAGCACTTTTATTCAGCTGCTACTGTTTTCATCCCAATAATAGAGGTCGCCATCGATTCACAATTTAAGGGTTACTTTCTTTCCTTGTTCATTTTCGCTTTTGACACTGTTCCACAAAACTTTCGTCTGCTCAGTGTATTAGGTGAGTAGTCATTCCGGGTAGCTATTTTTGTACCTTGGAGCTTGTGAGCATTTTTCAACACTAGTTCATTTTCATTATAATCCTGAAAGCATACTATCACAGCTCTTTGTTTACCCGTTCTAACGATGCGGTGGATTCGGCACACTGTATTGCTCTACGTATTTAGCTTTTCGCAAAATATTTCTGCAATGACTTTCTGTTTCAGATCCTTTTCTGTCTGTTGAATTTTCATGTGCGCCAAAGAGAGTGAGGTCTGAGCGCCTGCTTGTGTCCAGGAGGTCTGTCCACTCTGTTTGGAACAGTGCTGCCACCCAGGAGAGGCCAAGTGAAGCACCGGAGCTTCGCTTCGCACTTTCTGGATGGCGACGCCATTACAGGCCTGCTCCAAAATGCACCTCGATGCACGCGCTCGGATCCGGACGAGCGCATAGAAGAAAGAAGCGAGATAAGAAACAATACAAACCGCATTCGTAGAGCTTCGAGCATGTTCGTCGATAGCTCAGTGGTAAAGCACAGGCCACGTTTCTTTGTGGATGGCTTTTCCGCGCCGACTACTTTCGAGCCCGATGGCGACAACGAAACTTCTGCGATACTAAGCGCCCAAGTACCGCAGCGACGTTGCCGAGTCATTGTGGCACAAAAAAACATGACTAATGTTTTTGTAGCGTGCCATTTACTATCGACCGTTATTACGTAAACTACTTACATTACTACAAGGGGTTGGTCAGGTCATATATGTTATGGAGGCAATTCGTGACGGTGAGTTTATCCACGTGAAACGTTGCCGTACCAGCGAAACACCGATAGCAATGTTTATTATAGTACCACAATGTACAATAAAGGTTCAACTGCTTCTAGGGTGACACATTTCGCTTTGCTCTTGTATCATTATTGCCTCTGACAGGGGGATCAGCCACATTAACTGCGGTGCAATTCAAAGTGCAAGAAACCAACAAAAAGAAATGCTAAAAAGGAATTCTTTTGGAGCCTAGTATACACCACCTCGATACATTATAAGCGAAGTAACCGCATGTTGTCTCAGAGGTTTTCAAAATTGCATTTTTCGAACGTGTTTTGGATCGGCATCGTGGTTTTCACCGGCGGCCGGTTTATAAGGGCACTGTTATTTTCCAACCTACTTCAAAATTTTGCTCGTTTGATGTGCGAATGGGTCAGAAAATAAATTATTTATTTTATAGTCTGCGAGTATGAAATAAGCAATACCCTGCAGTTCTGCTTCTTTTAACCTGAAGGCGCTGAGCCACACAGCACTTCCTTGGCGGCTAATATTAGGCCTCGGCTATTTAACAAGTGCCCCCCCCCCCGCCCTCCATGAAAAATATTAAGGAACCTTAGTATCTATAAGCAGGAGAATTTTTTACCGTACTCGCGCCCTCCCCTGGCAGTTTTTCCAGATGAGGCATGATGTCCTCGTCGACGGGTTTACTGATGGAAACGCCACACATATTGACTGGTATTCCTAAAACAGTGTTTCATAAATGACGCCTAATTTTGGCTTGTATTTCTTGCTGATGTCCAAAAATGGGTAATCTTCGCCAGTGCAGAGAAGCGTAAGGTAAATGTCAATAAATAATCGGTAATTCTAGAAAGCGTTCATTTGCGTTATGCAATTGTCTCGTACTGTAGCCATAAGTATTCTGAGTGGTGCCTTGTGTTCACGAATTTAATAACATCTATTCGCTCATAAGGGATTACATTTGATAGCGTTGCTTGCGCACCCTTAAGACAACAGTGTTGCGTTGACCTGCATACCAGGTAGACACACACTTGTAATCTATTAGGTACGTGTCAATTATCGGCATTGATGGCCGTGCTCGTGCAGTCACAAGAGCGGGGAATATGACGCGTGCTGAATGAAGGTGACAACCTGGAAAATATTTACGTGTAGCAATATGTGTAGAAAGTCGCATCCCTTTGAAAAAGTAGAGTGTGGCCTTAGTTAATCTCGCGTGTATTTGATGTGTTTTAGTGTCTGCCGAACTGCAGAGGATTATGTTTTGTTCGGCCAGTGCACGTTGTGTTCTGGCGCGCCACTAAAAAAATCTCAGTAAATTGCGTATTTGCTGCTTCAAGTGCAAGCTGCGCGAAATATGGCACGCGCGGTTTTTCTTTTATATGCCGCAGCTGCATAAAAAAATTGAGAAAATTGGCAACAGGGTTATGTGATGAGATCATAAGGTACAAAAACACATTACGCAAATGCTGTAATTATGATGCGATAATAATTTTAAAAGCCCACAATCGTGCACTTGAAATCCATGTGCCTTCCGCAAGTTCTCTTGACCCTTGTTTTGCCTGCCACTCAACAGATAGAACAAATTCTCTATCATAAATATGGATAACATTGAGGTCTACGCAGATGGTTTCAAGTTCTCCACTGGTCCTCTAAAAACCACAAAACAGCATGCTAATTGGTATGTACCGAAAATGGAGCGCCATTCAGCATATGGATAATATACGCAAGAATATTGCTGCAGCAACCTAGTCCGCTGACATTGTCTAGCGGTTTGGAAACGGAGAGTATGACCAGGGTAGTTTAGCAGTGTAGTTTTATCGTACAGCAGTGGTTCCCCAACATGGACGTGTCAGTGAAAAGTAGACCTGTGGAACTGATAGAGAGCTCCTTGCAGGCAAAGAAAGGGAGAATGGGGCGCTACACGATAAGGCAACATATGGTGGGTAAATTCGCACGAACTGAGATTACCCGATGAAATATGTCGTGCGCATTGCACTACAATGCAGAGCAAAAAATTAATGCGCAAGCAAGTTCCACAATGGAAAGCTTGAAAGCGTCACACCTGCAGCTGTGGAGTACCGCGGCCAGCGAGAGCATGTGGTAAGCTCCCACTCTTAACAAGGTTTGCTGTATGACAAGGAAGCACTGCTGCAAAGCTAGCTCTGCTGCTGTCTGCCTGTGTGCGTGTGTATTTTAGAACCACTGCCGTACCACAAGCGCACGAATACCGTTCTGTCGTTGTCGGCGCATGCTTTCCTCAGGATGAAGGACCATTATTAGGCAGTTTTATCTTTTCCTCACGTTATTGGGCACACAGAGCTACTACGACAGATGCTTGCGACTAAAATTCTTACGTGCAACCATGACGTCCCTGTGTTACTGTACGGAAAGTCCGTCTGCTTAAGCACCCTAACGTGCGGATAGGCATTTAAAGGACATTCACACTAATCTACAGTCACCCTAATATAGCCGATATAGGTAGATGTAGCGAATATACTTTTTAATTCTCTGCAAAGCAATTTTGCAGTTCTCTACGATGAATAAAAGAATATGCTCTGTGCAGCGAACAAGTTCGCAGTGCTGCGTAGAGACTTCCTTTACTTTTTACCCAAAGCTGGTGATTTACTCTTTCACTAGTTCAACTTCTCAGTCTTTTCAACGTTTTGAACATTTCAGTATTTTCGGAGCCTTGCTTTCTGGCAAAATGGCCACAGAAGCTTAGGGTAAGAGAGCGGGCCTTCAGGATCCCGTCTAGCACGAGCGTTCGATATCTGGGCGCGAGTGGTAATAAATCAGCCGGCTCAGTCTGGCCACTGTGCGAAGACTTGCTGCTCCCTTACACCAAGCGGGCTGCCATGGCCGAGTGAATATTTATGGACGCTACAGAATCTCTGCAATGAATCGCCAGTTTCTGTGCTCCGTGTCTCTTCCACTTACACACTTCGGCAGCAACTAGGCCTTCGACTTCTTCTTGCTTTTTTTTTTTTTTTGGCGTTGACTATGAGTTTCTATTACGGAGAGAGCCGACACTTGAACTTGCGGAACCCTCGTTTTCTTATACACTGCATATTCGTGTTCGCTTTATTCAATGCATTAGGTCACTGACTACATTCTACGATGGAAAATTTATTCCTCTCTTCGGTGCCAGCTGGATGGAGGGCACTGTGTACTACGGCTCTGTAAAAAAGAAAATAATAACCGAAGCCACATTTGATTCCCGAAAGCTTTTTCTTTCTCTCCTACACTTATGCGCTGCGTTGGCTTCTACGTTCGGGCTTTCCCACTCTACACTAAAGCAGCATACACAGTACACTTTTGAAAAGTATAGTTTTCAGGCTGCACGAAGCGTGAAAAATGCACGTGGTAGTGCACTTAAAGCCAAATCGTACGATAATTTTTCTTGACCAGCCTAGTTCTAATTCACAGGCACTATTTTTGCAAAAAACAAACAAATATTAAGCTATCAATGGAACGCTTAAAGAGAACGCAGATAAATTGCATGTTTTCCATTCCGTACCACCGCAGAGAATATTTCTACTCTCTTTGGCGTTAGGTGCTGTTGATGCATGTTCTCTTGTACTAGTACATTACCCAGCAAACATTCTGGAGGAATTTTCCTAATCTTATGTAAAAAAACAAAACTTTACTCAACCACATGACTATGAGAAAAATGACCTCGAATACTCCATTCTTTTAGAACGCCTACTACCATAAAGAATTATTGCTTGACCCACACGCATAAATCCACGTCCAGGTGTTTTTGTTTATCTCTTTCCTACTTCCTTTTTTTTTGTGATAACATGTGCTCATCCTACACTGATGACTACCCCATAGGACATTGTCTTGATACCATAGTGAGGCTTGTGGAAAAGGGGAAATCATAATTTTTAATCGCCTTCTAACCTCATTGTGGTCTTCTCCTTCGTTATTCTAAAAAAAAACTATAAGGAGATGAGGACGACGACGAAGTTGAAGACAAAAAAAGGAAAGCAGATGTAGAGCTAGATATGGGTGAATAACACGACAAAGCAGCAAAAGAAGGAGAACTAAGACAGAGAATAAAAAAACAGAAGGAGAGGAAGATGTCGGTGAATAAAATCACTAAGCATAAGAAGAAGAAGAAGAGCGAATACTATGAAGAAAAGGGGAAGCATACGAATAAGAGCAAGAAGAAATAAAAAGACTGTGAAAGTGAAAGGATTAGAGACGGAGGAGAAGCAGAGATGGAATAACAGTGAAAGAGAACAAAAAGAGAACACGCAGCAAATTCTAGCTTACGCTGCCACTGTGCTTGGGCTTCTGCGCAAGCGGGGGAGTTCTGAGTCCTTTAACACTTGTCTGCGCTCCTGAACCTGGAGGCGCCTTCACGCATTCGTACTTCTTTCTCGTTTTTCTTCGAAGCGTCGTGACTTTCCGAAGGCCTTGACATGTTGCGTAGCTTTGCGATATTTTTAATGAAACGGCGAGGATTAATTAATGATTCCACGCGCAGTCCCAGAATCGGCGCCACTACGCTTAGCTCGCAGGGCTGACTCGAGAAACGGCAATTGTGCAACCATTCCTTGAATCGCCGTAAAGCTTTCGCGGGTATCACTTTAAATTAATGCACTATGCTTGAATGATTGCAAACGTTTGTAATGCTTGGCATTAGTGAATAGTTTACTCGGGGGCTGGACTGACGCATTCAGTGCGGACTTCGTTTTCTGCTGTAGTGTCGGTGTACGCTGAGAAATCCCAGAACAGGCACTTGCCAAGCGTTCTATCGTATTAAAGAAAAATAAAGACATTTTTTTTCAGTCAACATTACCAGGGGAGTGAGATTCAGCGGCGTCGAGTCACCGTAAATAACACGTTAACAAACCGAAAAGTGGCGCATTGAGTTTATCACAGGCTAAAAAAAAGTTAGGTGAGGTTTAATTCTTCTAAAGTTATTTAATTCGAGCGGAAAGGCGCGTACAGCTGTCCTAAAATGTGTGAATCTGGCCTCCATTTACTCCCGTTCCTCAAGAGACAACTTTGTATTTCCCTGAAATTTGCTGAACACGCTGTGTGATAGGACAGGGCTTAGCACTGGCGCTGAACTAGCATGTAGCGGTGGGAAAGTGCTAGAACACCGAAATACAAGAAGAGGAGCGATGCGAGCGCACGCGAAGGCTGATTGGGAGCGTGGACATAGAGGCGAGCAAAGGAGGCCTCGTTCCGCTGTGGATGCAGGGGTACGTCTCTACTCCGCTCAAGTTCAGGAGGCTCCAACGGCTTACGAGTACAGAAAGCTTGTCGCCCGCCAAGTGGCCGTTATACGTTCGTCATTCACGAGTTTGAGCGGATCAGCTATCAGCGGATAGCGGATCAGCTAAAATGACGTCGGTCACATTTCATCGACCCATCAGGCGGATCAAGGCCACGCACTCAGAGTATTAATTGATTTTGTGAGACTAGAAGTAGCGGAGCTTGTTTTCAGAAGCACACTTTTCATGTACGTTGAGAAACTTTTGAATACTTTTCTGTTGGATAATTATGTCGGCTTAGTTAAACGGTTATTTTAAGGTGAAATACATCTTTGCGGCAAACTCGCCTCTTCAGGAACCTTAAACACCTAAAGCGAACGCATTTTTCGAAGTCAAACAGACTGGTTCCTAACTCAAGCAACTGATAAGGCGACTCAACTTGCTCTCGGCACTTTCATCAGTACTTTCCGCACGCTCACCTTCAGTGACTTCCTATATGATATATAACCAGCTACTGTAACGCAGGCAGCATAGCGGCGCAAGCAGTATGGCTCACATACGGTGGTACTTATATCTACATTTACAAAGTTCCATACGCCTCGAGAAGTAGTAGCTGCAGTAGTAATAACATTAGTAATAACTGACTGAGTTTTACGTCTCGAAACCGGATAACGAGGCGCGGAGTAGTCAAAGGCTCCGGAAATGTTGGCCATCTAAGTTTAACGTCTTCCGACAACTCGCAGTACGCGTCCTCTGCCATTTTCGAACCCCAAAGAAAGTGTGACCAGCCCGGCCGGAACTCAGCCCACGTCCTTCGCGTCAGCAGTCGAGTATCATAACCACTACACCACCTTGGCGGACTTGACTCCACAAGTGCACGGCTTTCAAATACCTGTATTCGCTAAGCTTACTTTTACTTTCCCTGCGTGGCGGTCACGTAGGAGGCATCCATAACGAGTACGCATCGGTCGCTGTACGTGAATTTTATTTTTCTCTTGATTTATTCCGCTTTATCTGTAACTGTCGCCCGATGAAAAAAAAAATGCACTAAATTTATGCTTTGAGCGGCCACCATGGCAGACTGCCTCAGCCGGTGCTAGTTCCGCTTTTCGGCATTTGTCATTGCGAGCGGTTTATCTGTCGACACGTCGCGACTTGGACTGGAAATCGAAGCGAGCTTCCGGGGAAATCTTGCGAGTCGTTTCCTTTCCCACTTCGTTCTCATCGAGCGCGAGTGCGTCGTTTATCATTCGGCGTGGGTAATCTGTATTTTGGTACCTCCGCGTTTTTTCCTGCTCTGAGCGTGGGCTATGGCTTCTGTACTTTCGTGTGCGATAACTTATCTTTCTTCGCACAAGAAATCAATAAAAATCGAGAATGTACTACGCAATACTTAGATATTTCGGGCAATGATAAGTGATTCTAATTATTATGTAAAGGCGCCCTATAAATGTTTTGCAGCATAGCCAGGAAATTTCTCCGAGTGGTCCGGATGCTCATGCAAATATGTGAAATCAATGTTGTTGGCACTCCACAAATGGACTTCAATTTTTAAGCATGGCCTCCACTTATTTAAACAAAATGACCTCAGTAGATCTCTTGAGGGTAACTGGCGCTGGTGGCTGCACGATCACGGAAATATTTTCAATAATGTTTTATTTGTTTGCCTTGAGTTCAGAACATAAAGAAAATGTACGCGTATTTCTTCAAGAATGCGAGAAGAGTCAATCGGCGTAAGTAGTGGCTGCTTTTTGCGAAATAACCTGTTGAAAGAAGAGCAGGCGAAGTGAAGATGCGTTGGAAACCAAACTGCTGATTCCACAGTGCATGCAGTGCGAGAGTACTTTGCTCAAGTGTCCGTAAAAGCCCCCTTAATTGACCGGACCATTTTCTAAGTTAGACAGTGCTGCGGCGCCCCTTTAAGATGCGTGAAGATAATTTTGCCTTGTGTATAGTTAAAGGAAACGTCCCTATAGATCGTTTTCTCAGTGGGTTCCAAAGAAACAACGAAAATTGATGAGTTGTCGTAGGTAACATGTAATACATAGAAGTATAATATGGCTAATTCATGGTATCCGACAGACTGCGAATTCTGAATTGATGAGTCTAGCTCTTCACCTCTGCTTTCTTTTGTATTCTTCGTTTGCATCGCTTAGCTTGTTCGACTTAAATGCAGGCGCTTCAGAGCTGTAGCGTTGGTTCTCTCTTTCATTATTTCTTTCCTTCTTTGTTTTTTTATTTATTAAGGACAATACAGAAGATTGTGCTAAATAAGAGGTTCCCTCCGCAATGGCACCATTCACATCAACGGCGTGGGAACAGCCAGCGTATTACTGGGAATAAAATGTTCCTTCACGCAGGGGTAGCCTCCAAGGCGCGTATTGAGAACACAAGTGGTGGAATCCCACGAGGTGTTGCACCATTAACACGTTCTGAGTAACACAGCGAACATTACTGGTGCTCGGAGATCGCATAATCATGTCAATTTGAATCCTCGCGCTCATCATCATTATTTACATAATGTGCCGACTGCAGGATGGCGCCTGTCGTGAAATTTTAAAATGGTTTCAAGCGTGCGTTCTTTAATGTTATGCTAATTAGGTGAATTTTTGTGATGTGTTAGATGCTTCCCTTCAAAGCTTTTGTAGATATCGTTCATATCCTTTCAATACCTGCCACTTACAACATTGTGGGCTTCATTTATTTACTATTTATTTATTTATTACATACTGCTAGATGGGTACCAGGTCTTAAGCAGGAGTGGGCATATACAATTTTCAATGGCAAAAGGTTAAAATATATAACAATACAAAGACACAGCGAGACAAAAGATAGAAAAGTAGCTGCACACAGAGAAAAAACATTGCATTTTCTACAATGAAATGCATCATTAGGTAACCAATACAACAGGAACAGAAATCAGGATCGGATCCTCAGTGCATTTATAAATAAATCAACTGTCTTACATCCCGCAACGTCAGCTGGTAGACAATTCAATTCACGGGTTGTGATTGGGAAAAATGTATTTTTGAACGTATGGGTGGTCATGTGCGCTGAATACCACACCGCTGATACGCTTCAAGGGTGGGTGAATGCGACCCAACGGTGAAATCCGACAATGCAGTTAGACAGCACAGCCATTTCTGCGCTGAGTGACTTGAAGCAGTGGCTCCGAGGCCTTGGCTGCCGGCGTAGGCCAGCTATCTCCGCTATTATCAGAGAAGTGATGCTACCGTCCAGTAAAATAACCGCGTGGCCCGAGGGGCACCAATGACGTAAATACCAAACTCTTCCAGGCATGTGCAAACCCGGTCGCTCAGGCCCGAACGAAAAAAGTAGGGGCAAGCTTCACTCTCACGTGGAAAGACCGCGCAAGCAGCGAATCTGACGGTCCCACCTAGCTTTATCTCGGTTAGGCTAAAGTTCTCGCGCGGTCTTTGCGCGACATCACCAGCTACCGCAAGAACACTCAGACATTAAAATAGGTACAGTTTGTGTTTCTTTTTTTATTGCAAATTATCTCCTTTCTGCTCGCACTGTGGCGCGACTCGCCTGCCTGGATCGCTCTGGCGTCGCATCTTCGTGTGCAGATTGGTTTGAACGTTTTTAAAGGCTCGTAACTCCGGATGTCCGCATCGCCGACGTTTCGGTGTCGCTTTATCGAGGTGATACTCGGGGTTGAACCGCAGTCGTCTCACACGCTCCCGAGTAGCGGCTTTCGCTCTGCGCTTCCTCCTCTTCTGTGAGTGAGGCACTTCTTCACTCACTCCATCTTCATGATGGTGCGCTCAGCGCGGATAAACGGGCCCCTCTGTCGCTACGCCGGTGACGCGGAGCCTTTATTACGAGGATCGACGCTTTGACGTCATTTCCGCATCCGCAGCTGCGGTGAGATCCCTCACGGCAAGTAACCGTCGGCGGCGCCGCGGCTTGGCGAAACTAGGAAGAGCTCTGGCAATGATATTTTGCTATACACCTTTCCATCGGCACTTTCGCATTGGCCAGCTGGAACCTGTTTTTGTCGTCTGCTAGCGCGCGGGAGTGAGCTCTCCGCGCCACGCCCCCCTTCGTTGGGCTGTTTGTTGCGCCGAGCCGCCTATACGTTTTGCCGTGCTTGCACAGTGCACGCGCTGTTTTTCGCTCACTAGAGCGATTGAAAATGTCCTTTAAGAACAGCCTTTGGACAGGGCATCGCTGCTTTGTTTACGGTTGCACCTAAAAACAGAAGAAAAGAAATGCTGCACGTAAACAGCTGTGCAGCAAGCACAACGTCGCGCAGGAGGAGTGCGGCTGCGCACTCGCTGACGTACTCGTGCCAAAACGCCGCATCGCTCATATTCCCACGCGGTCTAACGCTGATGTCGCCACCACCCACTGAACCTTAGTCAGTGCCGTTCTCAGCATATGATGCGAAAGTCCCAGATTTCTTTCATTCTCTCTCACTACTCGATCAGCTTCAACCATGCGAGCTCAACGCGTTTCACGGTTCTACCAAAGCAAGGGGTTTTAGTATGGACAGTCCTCTTTCTTTCTTTTTCTTATTTTTTTGTTGCACTTGTCCTTGCTGCTGTACGGCTCCGGCCTGTGCGACGAGCTTTTCACTTCCTCATTGACTTTCAGTCTGTAGGAGCAGCCAAGAAACGGCCTGTCTTCTTATGTGAGCTGCTGTACGCACATTCCCGGAACCTTTGTCGTTTGTTGGGGGGAGGCTCTACGCTTCCTTCTCAGCAGTCCCTATGTTGTCTTTCTAGTGTGTGCTAGTACTTTATATATATATATATATATATATATATATATATATATATATATATATATATATATATATATATATATATATATTCGGGACGAAGGCGTTTACGCTCGCGTGTTTGCAAGGCCATCCACCTAGTGAATGGAAAAATCATGCAGAGCGAATAAGCGTGCGGGTCCGTCCTGCGCAGTGCAAACCAGGTGGGCGTGTTCTCTTGAACGGCAAACGTGCTGCAGCACCTTCTGTGACGCGAATGCTTCCTTGAAAAAAAATTTCAGAGCTCGACGGAAGTCGATAATGAACAAGGCTGCGAAAACGGACCCGAATGATTGCTTCTTAACCATGACTGCGCGATAAATGGGAAACCCGATTAGAACAAGAAAAATCCAGGTCTCACGCACCGTGGGAGCCCTCGTTATGCCAAGATGCCAGCGAGGTTTGTACGTTTGTATGTATTAGCCAAAGTTATTCATTACAGAGAAAGTCAGCACACAATAGCCGACAGTTGAAGGAACTCTAGCCAAGAAGAGCTATCTAGCGCTGGTTTTAATTGAGTAAATGCCGTACATATGCCATGGCTTATGCATGATGCCACAACATTTTTACGAAGTTACACAAACAGATATACGCGTGGCATTCACTGACTGACTATCACACCTTGTTAAAGTTTATCTGCTTTAACATCAGTGTCCGAACGCCGTTGCACCACTTCTTGAGTTTGTCTTTATGTTGAGTAATGATCATCTCGACCCACGATCATGTCGTGTCATGAACATGATTATAAAATCATGTTCATGACATATCGTGTCGTGTCGTGTCATGAACGTTCTTCGAGCTGTAACTTTAGTTTGACACCCATTTCAACCCCCTTAAATCTTTAATGTTGAGTCATAATCATGGCGTGCCATGACCATATCATGTCATGAAAATGACTATAACACATATCACATCTCCACCTGTGCCTTTCGTTTTACAACCGGTATCAACCCCCTTTCAAAGCTTTTTGTGTAATGACGCTCGTGTCATATCAGATAAGTGGTGTCATGAATATGATTATATCTTATATCATATCCCTCGAGCTTTACTTTTCCTCTGACGCCCATCTTCACCCTTTTCCGGTAATTTTCGCTCTCTCATTCTCATGTCATATCATGCATTTCATGTCATGAACATGACTAACTCGTGTCGCCTCTCTCGATCTATATCTGGTTTGGCACCGATCTTGACCCTTTCCGTTAATTTTTGCTTCAACATGCTCATGTCATATCATGCATTTCATGTCATGAACACGACTAACTCTATCACGTCTCTCGACCTACATCTTTTGAATGACACCCATATTAACCTCCTTCCTTTACATTTGTTTTCGAAGAGTCATGCTCATGACATGAGCACATCATGTCATGTCATGAATGTGACTATTACCAATATTAGCTTCTTCGACATGCACCTTTTGCTTGACACCCATATCGATCTCTTTCCAGTGGTCTTATGTTTGCAGAGTCATGCTCATGTAATAGCATGACCTGAGCCCATCATGTCATCTCATGAGCGTAACTACGACCAATATCACATCCCTCGAGATGGACCTTTCGTTTGACACCCATCTGGACCGCCTTCTTACATTTTCAAGCTTTTCCTTGTATTAAGTGCCATTAATTAAATGATTTGCAAAATCAGATCATGCTTTAATCGTGATTTGGTAATTATCAAGGTGAACTCTCATTATCGTAACCACTCTTACCTAACTTGTGTGACTTACAAACATAAGTTAGCGATTTTCAGTCATTGATATCTGGACATGCTCACTTTCATAGTTATAGTCATGAGCATGACTTAAAGCCTGGCTGATTATGCCTGACTCATGTCCGCGTTAAATTAAGGGTTCGTTTGATATATCGTGCTACGTGATTAGTCATTTATTTCTCAAGGTATCGTTTCTTGTGATAATATTCCATAATTATGAAACCACCCTCTTTTAAGGACACTCTGACTGAAACATTTTACTCTATTTGAGACATTAATGCGAGCGTGGCACCATTGTTAGCAAAAGCAACAGTATTCCTATTATGAGGCTTGTCATTTTACAACCGTAACTCAAACAAATAATAGCTGACAAGGTTCTCGGTTTCCCAGTTTTACTGCTACCAACCGGCCCGGCTGATCCCGCCTCTGCCCGCGCAATTACACGCAAAACAATGCCGATGGCAATTGTCCTGCTAATCAGTTAGATCCCACATACTTACAAATGAACCTACTTAACAATTCCGCGATGTACAAAGAACGAAAGCAAGATCTTGCTGAAACATACACAACGAATGCACGCGCCCGCACGGAGATCCCGGTGAGCAAAGAGCACAAGATGGCGCCGCCGCTAGACGTCGCTAGCGGCACTTTCATGGCGGCGCCCAGGAGGGCTCTATTGGAAAGGTCTATAGCGTCCGATGAGACGTCTCCGCCATTTTGTTGGAGTGGGCTGAAGGTATGAGCGCAATATAAAAGAGCGCGTGGGAGCGCCGTACATTGGGTATTATATAGAAGTGCATACGCACTCATTTCATGATGTAGTTTTCGGCGTTAACCTAACAGCCAGCCTCCCGGTTGAACAGCTTCACTTTTAATATATCCACCTGGGTGCTTCAGCAGCGGAATTCGGTTGATACGAACTTCTCGTGAACCAGAAGATAAAGCATCTCATTGGAACATTATACGATCCATATAAAGCTCCCTGAGACAAGCGGAGTGTTTGGCTTTGAAAAGGACGTATTATACCTGAAATCGTGTTTGGCTAGGCGATATGAAAATGTCTCTGTCTATGACGCCGATCAAAGCGCTCTCGGCAGGAAACTTTAGACGCTCTTCCTGGAAAACTTGCGTCGACTGTGGGTCTGCCATTTAAATGCAAAGCACTTGTGGCAGTACAAAGGCACCTTGACTTTATGTATGTATGTATGTATGTATGTATGTATGTATGTATGTATGTATGTATGTATGTATGTATGTATGTATCGGTCTATGTATCGATGCAGAGATGTACACCGACGTACTGAAGCCGTCTCTCGGTCTCTTCAGCTAGCTATGAAGTTCAGCTAGTAGTGCTGCCTACAGCCGCTGTGTTGCATTTCTCGCCGATAATAACTCACGTACACAAGACGGAAATTTTGAGGCACAGACGTCATGGCATGCTTTACGCAACAGCAATAGAATGCTGCCCTTCAAAGTTGTGCGGAGAAAAGTAGACATAAACAGAGAGAGACGTACTCTAAAAGAACTTGTTGGGCTAGGTGGTAGAACATATCTAAACCTTATTCTGAGCGCAACCACACGACACATCCACACACACACCCACACACCCAGGCACCAACGCTGTGCGTGGTTGGTGCCTGGGTGTGTGGGTGTGTGTGTGGATGTGTCGTGTGGTTGCGCTCAGAATAAGGTTTAGAGAGAGACGGTTGTATTTTCGTTAGGACGAATTTTCTTTTGTTCTTAAACACATCCTAGTTTCTTTGATCGTTGAGGATCGTTGAGGACGTTTAGCCCGTTTGCGGTGACATAGGAAGGGCCCGTAGATCATCCATATACCAAATTCCGCGCTAATCTGTGACTATGCGCTTTGATTTCTGATTAAAATTGGATTAAAAATGAATAGGCAAAAGACCAAAGTTATGCTCAATAGCTTAGCTAAGGAACAGGAATTTAAAATCAACAATGAACCCTTACAATGTGTAAACGAATATGTATATCTGGGACAGTTAATATCAGGAACTCCTACCCAGGAAAATGAAATTCTCCGGAGAATAAGGCTGGGCTGGAGCGCATTCGGAAGGCATTACGAAATCATGACCGGACACTTGCCGCTCTCATTAAAGCGAAAAGTATTCAATCACTGCATTCTCCCAGTACTAACGTACGGTGCAGAAACATGGAGAATAACGAAAAAACTAGAGATGAAACTGAGGAGCACGCAACGTGCAATGGAAAGAAAAATGATAGGGGTAACGCTAAGAGATAAAAAACGAGCGGAGTGGATCAGAGAACAGACAGGAGTAGCCGATATTATCTTATCAATTAAAAGAAAGAAGTGGACCTGGGCAGGACATGTCATGAGGAGGAAGGATAATAGGTGGACAGTATTAGCGACGGAATGGATACCACGAGAGAGAAAACGCAACAGAGGTAGGCAAAAGGTTAGATGGAGCGATGAAATTAAAAAGTTTGCGGGCATAAAGTGGAACCAACTCGCTCAGGATAGGGTGGATTGGAAATCGTTGGGAGAGGCCTTCGTCCTCCAGTGGACCTAAACAGGCTGATGATGATGACGATGATGAGTTTCTTTGTTAAACAACACCATTGTGCCAGCAAGAATACAACGGCCTGCCCCCGAAAACAGAAATATCATTAGCTTAATTTTCAAGCGAACAAAATGCGTTCGTACGACAATGCGCTTACGGGGTCTCTGCGCATACGGGGTCAAGTACATTGGCAGGATCGTTGAGGACGTTTAGCCCGTTTGCGGTGACATAGGAAGGGCCCGTAGATCATCCATATACCAAATTCCGCGCTAATCTGTGACTATGCGCTTTGATTTCTAAGCTGTGTCCATTCTACAGCATACGCTCCACCGGGAGGATAACGTTCAGGTGCATGCCAAAATACTTAAAGGGGTCGTGAAACGTTTTCTGAACATTTTGTACTAAGTGCGTATTCGGGATCCTGACCCTCCAATCAACAATATGCATTGTTCCGTTGCACCGTGTGCGTTGATTTAGAGCGATAAAAAACGCGGTTTCGGTTTCACTGCGTGCGTTCCCCTCAACTCTGCAGATGACGTCATCTTAGTAGCCGTCATACCTCCGAGATTGGCGCACCCTCGGAGGCCATGGGAAAACAAACCGTGCTGCCGCTTTTCTTCCGAATGGTGGCACCGCACGGTTTCCAAGTATTTTCTTCCTTTCGAGCTTTCAAGTAAATCGATTCCTTTAGAGCAAACGCGAGTTCACTGTGCCTTTGAACTTAAAAATATCTTAACTCAACGTCACCAAATAGTACCACGCCGGCCGGTAGTGTCGCATAGTCGTTTCGGGAGCGCAAGAAAGCTGAGATTTAAAATGGGCATTGTTAAATGTGCACTGAATATTTCGCCGAAATATTTCGGAATCGGCTTGTCGAATGCGTATTGAAGCAGTGAAAATTACAAACCGGCATCTCCAACTTCTTTTCACGACCCCTTTAAATTTTGTGTTTACTGCTAATGCTTACCAACCCTGCAGTACGAAGGCAACGAGAGAGCAAAAAGAAAAAAAAGAAAGTAACAGGAACTGAGGTTGCAGTATTTCTTTCACTCTTCCCGTCGCCAACTAGCGGCGCGAACTTTATTCAGGTAAGAGTAGTAGTTCGGTAGAAGACGTCACGGCATTAATTAAGCTTTTTGATGTTCCGGGGTAAAAAGCTTCAACTTTGGTGGATTAGATTTTGTCGGGAAAGGGGACGCACAGCAAGTGTCTGCGCCCTACATCTGAAAACGCTCCACAATTGGCATTCACTTTCCGCTAGCATTTTCTTTGTAACAGCTTTCTCGTTCACAACCCACCTTGCTCCCGCAATGATTCGACAGAAAACTCCATTAAATGTTCCTGTGCTGCAAGGGTAGAAGTTTGTTTCGAAGCCTTTCACGGTAAGAGTATAGGATTTATGCGACAACCACATTTTGCGTGAAAGATATTGAGCCACTTAAAATAACTTTTCGCTTCATTTTTTTTTCTCGTGGGCTTACATTTGGACGAGAACAAGTTCGAGAGATGACCACGCTGAGCCATTTATAAGTGCCACGACATGTGCCAAGGTCCCTGTTCATTTTGTGGGAGGCTGTATCTCTCGCACTCACCCAGCCCCATCCCCGAGGACTTTATGACGTAAGATGAAGCACGACTACATGCGTCAAAGGGGATGTTCGTCAGTTCTTGAAAGTACTCGAATGACGGTGCCGATCAATAGTGCAAACTTCTGTGAAAACGGGAGCCAAATATCACTGTGCGGCACAAACCAACGAGACTGCAACTTTGTTTCAAATAAAGCTGAAAATTGTCTGCTCTTCATTCAACAAATAATGTACGATTTGTCGCGACAACACAGTCAAACAGATCTAGTTCTGTCGGAAACACGGCAGTCAGTTCTCCTTGTAGACGTAGTTCGTTTCGAGAAGAGCAGTAGATTTTCAACTTTATTTTACACCTAATGGCCAAATTTTCTGTGGCGTGAAGTGAAGTGAAAATCCGGCAGATTCCACGCATTGCTGGAACAGGTGTCACTCGAAGCAGTCAGGCAGTTATTGTTTATGACAAATTATTTGGCATTTAGGCAAGTGTTACGAACACGTCGAAAGTCATCATGCAAAGGGCATGAATGGCTGTAAGCTCAACATAGGTTAATGGGAACGTCGTCACCAAACCGTAGCCACATGATGGAAGCTTATGGTACGACGTGACATTGGCAGATACAGTAGGCTGTTTTCTGGGGTTTTACGTCCCAAATCGAGCTATGATTATGAGAGACGCCCTAATGGAGCGCTCCGGAAATTTTGACCACCTGCGGTTCTTTAACGTGCACTGACATCGCACAGTACACGTGCCTCAACATTTCGCCTCAATAGAAATGCAGCCGCCGCGGCATGGATTCGATCCCGCGACCCTCGGATGAGCAGCCGGGCACCATAAACACTAGACCACCGTGGCGGGGCTGGCAGACACGTTAGTACACAAACGTCTGATTTTTCCAAAGGAAATACACGCTACAGTAAGCTGATGCGGGATCATATATGAGTGTCCTTTGAACTGTTCCTGCGGCGTTGAGAAAATTTAGGTGAATGCATGCCGAGTGATAGTAAGACAGATCGATTGATTAACACGTGGAAATGACAGCGCTTAACGCACAGTAGAAGCATAGGTAACCTTACGCAAGCACTATTACTACGCACGCTGGTGCACTATGTTTATTTACCGCGTTCACTGTGTGAGACGAGCAGCCGCAGCAGAGTGGAAGCGTGCTTTATTGGCTCTGGTTTGATACAATAGACTAATCCTCACCACCAGCTGAAGCTGTACGTCAACACTGGTCACACAATTTCAGTGCACAGCTGTGCTTCTCGCCAGATTCGCAGCGACAGAACAATAAATACTTCAATGGTGTCTAAAGCCACAAAGCATTGGCAGCATTTTAGTATTACTGCGCCATACGTGTAGCATCTAAGTGGTACCGAAGAAACGTGTTTTTCAACTATCGCACAAGGAAGCTGTCCCTTAACTCATGACATTCTCGCTCTTCTAAGGATGTATCTTCCAAACTTTTTTTCGTTATCAAAGCAGTAGAGCCAAAGAGAGCGCTGGCATTCTTAAAGTAGCCTTGCATCATTTTGGAAATCTATCCTTAAAACACTGACAATAACTAGTTGAGGCTCACATCTAAACGAAATATCATTGCACTACACGCAGCAAGGATTTTGCGATTTCGTTTGCTAGCAGAACTGAAATGTACCCCCTCTTCTTTCAACAAATCACATCACTCGGCGCTCATTGACTACATTGGCAGCAAGGGCGGCAGCAGGCTGCACGTGTGCTAACAGACGCTGTGCATCTTTTACGCAGGCATTGCTGATACCCTTCAATTCGGCTGTGCTGGCTTTTCTACCGTTCCGAGTTTCAACGCCGTGGATGGGAAAACCGGATTTGCGACGCTAGCACCACCTCCCAAGATACGGCACGTTGACTACGATACCGCCCACCGGTTACTACGATACCGCACTGCGGCGTTGGTTCCTCATCTGTCCGGACGCTACAAAAGCACCGAGCGCACCGCTTGCGACTTTCACTTGGCAGCAAGGGCGGCAGCAGGCTGCACGTGTGCTCACAGACGCTGTGCATCTTTTACGCAGGTTTGGGAGTCACTCTTTTCCTTGACTTTCACTGCTCTTGCCGCTGCTGTCATTGCTGCCATTTGTGTAATCTTGTATTTTTGGCATATATATATTTGTTTAAACGATGTCGAAGGAGATCAGGGCACTTTTTGATGAGCTAAAGCGGGAACTTAGGGCAGAATTCAAAGATTTCAAAGAAACAATAGAGCGAGACTTTCGCAAGGAACTAAGGGATATTAAAACCTTTTTGGCTACAGCAAACAAAGAGTATGAAGAAATTCGGAGTGAGAACAAAGCCCTAAGAGCCTCAAATGCTGAATTAAAGGCACAGTGCTCTGATCTCGCACGACAGGTAAATGAGCATGAGTGCCGAATACTGCGGGCTGAACAGTATTCCCGGAGGTCAAATATCGAAATCAAAGGCATTCCGTACGAATCCTCTGAAGACCAAGTTGAAATGGTCATGAAAATTGGAAAAAAGGTGGGCGTTCCGCTTGTGGTGAATGATATTGGACGGGCATACAGAGTTCCGACGGCTCGCAACCCTAGTAAAACAAACTTAGTTGTGCAGTTCGAGCAGAGACAAAAACGGGACAAATTTCTGAGGAATACGCGCGCAGCGAACCTGAAGTGTTCTGATCTGGGTATTGACTCAGGATCAGCGATATTCATAAATGAACATTTGTGCCCAGAGTTGAAACGACTTCTTGGTCAGGCTACGGCGCGCAAGCGCGAGACTGGATGGAAATATGTCTGGGTTCGCGACGGCAAAATCTTTGCGCGGCAGACGGATAACGTACCGAAGATCAAAATTGAAAACAGTGATGATGTAAACAAAATGAACAGATCCTCATGAAAGCGATGCAGCGAAAGAGGCAGATTGTGTTGTAGATATTGCGGCGCCACTGCGAAAAGGAATTTTGATGGTTTGTTTCACGCACAATTTTTGTTCCCAAATAGGTCAAATATTACGCATGCTCTTGAAATTCCGTTTCTGTTTGTTTACGAAATATTTGCTTTACCATGTCATAACAAAATTTTGCTGTATCAGCTGTTCTCTGAAGGAATGCATTTCACTTATTGTCTTGGAGTGTACCAGAGCTCGAGCTGTAGCTTGTCTTGGTTGCAATTTTTTATTTTTGCACCCTATCTAGCTCATGGTTGCAAAATATGTTGGATAAAGATAGTTGTTACTAATTTTACTTCTGGCGTGTCGTTCGAAGGCTCAATTCCTGTCGCAACAAATATGTGCCTTACAGTGCTCGATTTCATATTAACACTTCAGCATCTGAAATGAGCCCTTCTAGCATTAGTCCCTTAGAGTTAAGGCGTAACAAGGTCGAAAAATGCGATTCACCTCTTACTTTTATTCATCTGAATATGCAGTCAGCACGTGGCAAACAGGATGAATTTTCTATCTTTCGTAATGATTTTGGCTTTCATTTTTCTGTGATTATGTTGACCGAAACGTGGTTTTCGGAACACGATGACATGTATCTAGAAGGTTATGACGCAGTTTTTTTGAACAGATCCCTTAGAAGAGGTGGAGGCGTATGTATGTTTATTAAACACGGTATCAACTATGAACAGCTTGATGACCTATCCTTATGTACGTCAGATATCGAGGTAATATGTCTGAAATGCGGAAAGTTTCTTTTTGCTGTGGTATACCGCCCCCCTGACGGTAATTTAGGCGAGTTTTTCGAGCAGCTAGATGGGATATTCTCTCATGTTAACATACATCAGTACAAATTAGTTCTAGGCGGCGACCTAAACATTGACATGCTTTCAGATACATCAAAACAGGCAGAATTTTCCATCCTTCTTAACTCGTATTTCTTGTCAAATGTGATACAAGAACCAACTCGCATTTCGGCAACCTGCGCTACGTTATTGGACCTCTTTATTACAAATTTACCACCTGAAAACCTGTTTTCTGGGACAATAAACATTACACTTAGTGATCATTTGCCGATATATTTAGTTATTGATAAGTGCCGTATTGAATCAAACCTAAGCTACAAGTTCTGGTGCCAGAATATAACAGAAAATTCCCTTTCTCAGTTTCGAGATGAAATGTCCAGAACTAATTGGGAAGACGTGCTTTCGTGCTCATCAGCAAATGCAGCATATGAAAGTTTCATGGAGAAAATTTCCCGTATTTATAAGCGATGTTTCCCTTACAAGGAAATAATAAAGTCGAAACGCTCACGGAAGCCATGGGTTACAAGGAGCCTGTTAAAAATGATAAATAAGAAAAATAGCATGTATCAACTATTCTTGAAGAATCGCGATCCAGAAACATTGGACTCCTTTAAGAAATACAGAAATAATCTAACTAAACTTATGAAACAAGCAAAGCGCAGTTATTATTCTCTCATGGTCGAGGGCGTTACAGGGGTCAAAGAGATGTGGAGCAAGTTAAATTCAATTACCGCATTACATAAAACTAATTTCAGTGTAGAAGAGATAACTGAAGGTGCTCGAATATACAGGGGTAAAGAATTGGCCGAGAAATTTAATGAGCACCTTACTTCCGTAGCAGATATTGCCTGTGACACTAGTGCACTACATTACATGCCCGCAGAAACAGTACCTTTGTCGGTGTATCTTTCTCCAACGGATACATACGAGGTTATGGCTGTTTTCAAAAAACTAAAGAAAAGTAAATCGGAAGATATTGATGGGTTAAAGATGGCCCCTGTCTATTCTGTCATATATATATTAGTTGTGCCCATAACGTACATTTATAACCTGATTTTAAGCACAGGCATTTTCCCACAACGTATGAAGCACGCGAAAGTTACAGTATTGTTAAAGGGAGGTGACAAAAATGATTTCAAGAACTATAGACCCGTATCTGTCCTGCCATTGTTTTCAAAGCCCATAGAAAAGTTAATATTTATAAGATTGTCAAACTTCCTTGCAAAACATTCAGTAATTACGCCAGCTCAGTACGGTTTTAGGTCAGGGCTTTCGACAGAAGTAGCATTGCTACGGCAAAAAGAAATTATATTAGGTAATATAGAGGACAGGAAACTCACCCTACGTATATTTGTAGATTTCTCCAAAGCTTTCGACCGAATAAATCACAATACCCTTTTACAAAAGTTACCTTATTTCGGCATTCGGGGAAATGGATTCGACTTAATTACTAGTTACTTCAGCAACAGGCTACAGTGTGTAAGTATAAACGCAGAACAATCATCCTTGCAAAAAATTGCTCAAGGTGTACCCCAAGGTAGTATATTAGGGTCATTACTTTTTATCATTTATGTTAACGACATAATAAACATAAATCATACAATCCAATATGTTATATATGCGGATGACACTTCCTTGTTTTTTACAGAAGTGGATGTAAATGACCTTATTTCTGCAGCAAACGCGACACTAGATGACTTGTATGCATGGTCGACTGCAAACTCCCTACAGATCAACTGCTCAAAAACTAAAGCCATTCTGTTCCGCTCAAAAGGAACAGTGTACAAAGCTACTTTAAATTTACACCTGCGTGAATCTGTGATTGATTTCTCTTCGACAGCCAAAGCACTGGGAATTGTTTTTCATGAGCATATATTATGGGATTCACATAGTGAAATGCTAAGAAACAAATTAAGTAAAGTATTAGGCATACTTAGGAGATGTCAGTCATTTTTACCGACTGCTCAGATGCTAAAAATCTATAATGCACTTTTCTGTTCGCCGCTTCGCTATGCTCTTCTGGTGTGGGGCACTGGCACCTTGCAGTCAAAGCATAAATTACTCGTGCTTCAAAAAAATGCTTTGCGTTCTATTGCAAATGCTGGGTATAATGCACATAGTTTGCCTCTATTCAATAAATTCAGAGTATTAAGATTTGACATAATGTATGAATATTGCTTATTATCGTCTTTAAAAGCTGAAATTAAGAAAGGAAATAACAATCTTAGCTCCATAGCATGCTTAGATCGCTGCACCTCGTCTCGACCTACAAGAAAGAGCGATTATTGGAAGGTCCCTCGATGCAGAACCAACTATGGTCTCAAAATGCTTAAACATTTACTCCCAAACACACTCAACAAATTCAATTTTTCATTAGAACAACTGCAGCTTCTTTCGCGACAAGATATGTTCAGTATTTTTTACTAACACGATGCAACAAATAAGAAATTTTCGTATTCGCTTCTTTGTACTTTCTTTTTTTGTGAAATCCTATCTGCATTTTCTTTTTGTATGAAATGTTATTTCTTATTATGCCAATTTAACTACATATCTGTTTCTGCTTACTTGTTCTAGATGATTTCACAAATGCTGTCACCTCTACTGCCATGTATTGCTGGGATGTGGGGCTAGTCAAGCTGCGTTTATATCGCAGCTTTTTTCCCACATTCCGCACCACATTGTACCTTCACTTCATGAAACATTATAAATATATGTAAAAAATTTAAAATATGTAAAGTATGTAAAAGAAAATATGTAAAAATGTGGTGAAATAAACTTCAACTTCAACTTCAACATAGGAGGCGCCATTGGATGGTTGGCGGTCGCAGTTACCGCGGTCACCGTGAGGCGTTGTCATTTCTCCGCGTGGCCTCAGGAAGCACGCTAGTCGACACTGCGGAAGCACGATTACGTTCAAAGAACAATAGAAGCGAAAACATCGAAGGTCATGGTGCATACGAGGTCATGGTGCTACATGAGTAGCTTCCAGAAGGTCCACAGCAACGGAAGGAGAATAAACGAGGATTGTGGAACTCCCTTGAACTTGACGGCGTCACTTGTCTAATTTCAATTGTATTTTTCCTGATGGGAGATTCGCCAGGTAATAAGCTCATTATCTGACGTCACGCGACCATTACTTGGAAAGGTTTTGCAGCGCCCATTGAAATTGACATGAATGAGGAGTACTGAAGCTGCAGCAGAGAAGATGTTACGTGGAGTCTGTACGTGCGAAACAAACGTAATACCTCCCTCTTTGCTTAACAGCGTACAGACATCTTGTGTTGTGCTGGGGAGAATTATCGGTGCCGTGCATCGAACGCCCGCCACGGGAAATCCTTAAGAGAAGGCAGAGTGAAAGCGCTGAGCAGCGACAGGCGACGGCAAGCTGCCCGATTCTTCGCCATTTGCTAAAAGGACGCTGCGTCGCGTCGATATCGATTATCAGAGGGACGCATCGAGCAGCGTTCTACCGCTGAACATGTGTCGGCGTGAAGAGGACCCTCCACAAGACAAGGGCGCACCAGCCTCTGGCGAACCCAATGCATTACATAAGGCGAGTGCTGAACCTAAAAAGAAAGTGATCGTATCACTTCGATTCTTTACTGGCAAGTCGGCAACACTTGCCAAGGTATTGAGAGCGCTCTTCAGCTGTCAGAAAGCAGCGCGCTATTAAGCGTTCTAAAAAAAATATCACAGGCTTTCGCAGCAGCGGGAAAGTAAACGTGGGCCACGAGTCTGGTTTTGCGTAGCTTTATTGCGTCATCCGTGGTTCCCATCCTTTCAGTGTTATCGGTTGTTTCACCTTAGCGGGACACACTTGGTGCTATGCAAAGCTGCGCTTTCGTAATGATTATGTCGCAGTTGTTTGCGCCGCTCCGAGACTTCCATAAGAAAAGCTTTATGGATTCCGAGATCTTCGTTGTACAGCCTGCCAAGAGCACTGACGGGCGGCCGTATTAAATTTTGCCAGGTAAGGCATTCACTGACGCAACCTAGAACAATGCTCACTAGGATTATTATAAACCGCACCTGTCCAAATGCATGAAGAAAAGCCGACTCCCATCGGACTGAACAAAACGACAATGTTCCTTCTTTTTTTCTGTTTTCCCTATACATTAGTAAGAAATAAGAAAAAACTTACCATGTATAATTTTATAAGTGCCCGCCCCGCCACGGTGGTCTAGTGGTTATGGCACTCGACTGAAGATCCGAAGGTCGCGGGATCAAATCCCGGCCGCGGCGGCTGCATTTCGATGGAGCCGAAATGTTGAGGCCCGTGTGCGGTGCGATGTCAGTGCACGTTAAAGAACCCCAGGTGGTCGAAATTTCCGGAGACCTCCACTACGGCGTCTCTCATAATCACACCTGGTTTTCGGACATTAAACTCCACAAATCAAATCATCAATCAATTTTGTAAGTGCCCGAGTAAACTGCTTTGCATAATATGTACTTCGTATTGGGCGAATCGCAACGCAGTGAACGAGCTATTTGCGTCGAATGGGAGGAGTCATTACGTTCATCGGAATGGGCCTATCGCGTTCAGTGAGAAAAACTAGTTCTGTCCGGACTACAGTGATGGCATTATCGCCATTTCCTACCTTCACGGTTCTTTATTAAAACAAGCTGCGGTCTTCAAAGCCGGCAAACTGTGTCGCTTGCCTTGTTTAGATCATCAAATGCGCTTGACCGATTTCTGGGCTCTTGCGTCCCAAAACCACGGTGTGATTATGAGAGACGCCGTAGTGGAATGCTCGGGATATTTCGACCAGTTCCGGTTTCTTAATGCACACTGACACTGCACGGTGCAGGAGCCTAAACTTTTCACCTCCACGGAAACGCAGCCGCTGCGGCCGGGCTTTGATACCGCGACCTTCGGATCAACACCCGAGTGCCATACCCACTCGACCAAAGTGGCGCGGCCACGTAATCGAATAGATTCGTATTTCTAATTCAACGAATTGTGGGTACTACCTCAGTATAGTTTATCAATATTTAATTGATCATGTGGCGTGTACTAGCTTATGAGCTGAGCAGTATGGTTATGACCAACACGTGTTTGCAGGATTGTTATTCGTGACGTACATTACGAGTGCATTACGTTAGTGACGTAAAGATGAGTCACTGATGCTCGCATACCCTGCCTCCCATATACTGGAGTATACCAGACGAACGGGGCGACCATGATAGATAGATAGATAGATAGATAGATAGATAGATAGAGATAGATAGATGATAGATAGATAGATAGATAGATAGATAGAGCTAGATAGATAGATAGATAGATAGATGGATAGATAGATAGATAGATAGATAGATAGATAGATAGATAGATAGATAGATAGATAGATAGATAGATAGATAGATAGATAGATAGATAGATAGATAGATGCGGTGAAAGTAGTTGAGTTCGTCAAGAAATGCTTCGCATTTAAAAGAATGTGAAGCAGCAGAATAAAAACAAACGTTCATAACAAAGATTGGCAGATCCCACGTGCAGTGGGAATCAAGTAAATGCGAAGCACGCATAAGGAACGTAAAATGGATTTGCATTGTTTTCTCGCTATACCGAGTTTGGTACATATCAAGTTAACGAAACGGCCGCAAGAGCACCAAGATTGTGGCATGTAAACCATCCCGCTCATACACGCATGCCATGGTTCTAACGTTATGACTTATCATTTACGTTCGTCATGCCTTCATGTTGTGCCATAGCAATTTTGGTATACATCCCTTTAAGGAAACGAGTGGCATGTTGATCATGCCGCTAATGAAATGCATGTCACGATTTTCATGTAATGACCTGTCATTTATGATCGTCATGCAGTCATGTTGTGCCAAACCAATTTTCGTATAGGCTCCGTGCAGTCGAGTTTTCCATGTGAGACATCAGCGCCAGAATGCACTGCCTGGCGGAGTGAAGAGGCGAAATTGGGCAGACTGTGACAGGAAAATACGCGAACGCGATGCGCGTCTCCAACTCTATAGCAGCAGCGACCGCCCGTCCCACCTTGTTTCGTTTTATTTCCTTTGAGACGCGCGCTACAAACCTGCGGCAAACTGTTCCAAAGGGCGACGCCGCGAGCGTTCGTGTGGTTCGCAGCACGCCCGGAAAGCAGCGAAGAAACGCGCGCGTCGCTGTCGCCTTGGTTTCCACCGTGCGCGCGCGTCTCATACGTGCGACCCCAGCAGCCAATGTCAGCGATACTGAGCCGTCCGACGAGAGCTACGTAGCGCGCTCTGGTCAGTAGACGGAGCCCATACATCCCACTAACGAAACTGCAGTATAGCGCCAGGACCATGGCATGTAAATCATGCCGGTCATGACACGCGTGTCATGATTGTAATGTTATGACCTGTATGCGTTCTTCATGCCGTCGTGTTGTGCCATAGCAATATTGGTATACATCCCAGTAACAAAACGCCTGGCATGTAAATCATGCCGCCCATGACATGCATATTATGCTTTTCATGTTATGACCTATCATTTATCTTCGTCATGCAGTCATATTGTTGCATACCAATTTTCCTACACATTCCACTAGCGAAACGGCCAAGAGAGCACCAAGACTGTGGCATGTAGATCATGTCGCTCATGACATGCATGTCATGATTTTCATGTTATGAGCTGTCATTTACATTCGTGATGCAGTCATCATGTGGCATGCCAATTTTTGTATACATCCCGTTAACGGAACGCGTGGCAGGTAAGTCATGTCGACCATGACATGCATATCGTGATTTTCATGTTGTGACCTGTCAGTCATGTTCGCCATGCAGTCGTGTTGTGGCATACCAATTTTCGTATATATCCCATTAACGAAACAGCCAGGAGAGCGCCAAGACCGTCGCATGTAAATCATGTCACTCATGACATGCATGTCATGATTTTCGTGTTATGACCTGTCATTTATGTTTGTGATGCAGTCATGTTGTGGCGTGCCAATTTGCGTATACGTCCCATTAACGAAACGCGTGGCGTGCAAATCATGTCACTCATGACATGCATGTCATCATTTTCATGTTATGACTTGTCATTTATGGTCGCCATGCAGTCATATCGTGGCATACCAATTTTTGTATACATCCCATTAACGAGACGACCATGAGAGCACCAAAACTGTGACATGTAAATCATGCCGCTCATGACACGCATGTCATGATTTTCATGTTATGACCTGCCATTTATGTTCGTCAGGCAGTCATGTTGTGCCATACCAATTTTCGCATACATCCCATTAGCGAAACGGCCAGGAGAGCACTAAGACCTTGGCATGTAAATCATGCCACTCATGACATGCATATCATCATTTTCATGTTTTGACCTGCCATTTGTGTTCGTCAGGCAGTCATGTTGTGCCATACCAATTTTCGCATACATCCCATTAGCGAAAGGGCCAGGAAAGCACCAAGACAATGGCATGTAAATCATGCCGCTCATGACATGCATATCATGATTTTCATGTTATGACCTGTCATTTATGTTCGTCATGTAGTCATGATGTGGCATACCAATTTTCGTAAACATCCGATTAGCGAAACGGCCAGGAGAGCACAAAATTGTAGGCGGCTAGATAGATAGATAGATAGATAGATAGATAGATAGATAGATAGATAGATAGATAGATAGATAGATAGATAGATAGATAGATACGCTCAAGCTCGCCGAAGTTCGCTAAGAAATGCTTCGCATTTAATAACCAGCCCGGCGGGTGCCAGAGAACTCTCAATTTTCTTTCAAGCACAGCTCGAGAGCAGCCGCTCTTCTTTCAACAAATGACGTCACTGCGGACAGCGACTGAATCGCTGGACTGTCATTTTTTTTAGCTCTTTAAGAGAGGTCCGCAGGTTTCCTTTATCGAATTCAAAACGTAGAGATAAATCACAGCAGATGATATTCCCGGAATTGAGAAATCAGGCAATGCTATATCTGCCTTAAGCGATGCAGTCGGTGCCGCCCATTGACGGCGCCGGCGCTTTCTATCTCTGTTTGAAAGAAAATTGCCAGTCCACTTGTGCATGCAGGAAACTGGCTATTGAATATTCGGCTCTCTTGTACCCAGAAGCGTCCACGACTCCTCGGCACTGTTTTAGGATCTAGATGAACAAGTGTCGCAGGGCCTCTTTATGCACCACGTTCCTTTTTGTACGCTTTACTACAGTCGTACTAGAATTACCGAGGCTCCGAGAATGTTTTATCAGTAACTACTATGTGTGCTACCGTCGCAATGACGGAATCACCATCTGTGCGTAAGATCCGTGGAAGAAAAAGAACAGGAGAGAAAATGATGGAATTGCGGAGGCATCGTTCGGAAAACAATGCAGTATAAATACAATCAATGTATGTTCGAAGCGCATTACTGCAGGCGTACTATTCTTGAGTTCGGTCGTCTTCACTTATATAGTTGGTGGTGGATATTTCTGGGGCGGTCGTCTTCACTTGGCGCAGCCACCATTACGTTCCGCTGCGTCACGTCTGCGCTAATGTACGAAGACGCTTCTGGTTAGAACGAGCCACATAACACTGTGGCGCTGCGCTGCATCTTCTCAGCAGCCCCTTGGCAAAAATGACACGCAGTTCCAGCGGCGAGAGAGAGAGAGAGAGGTGTAGTTACAGAAAGGCAGAGAAGTCGACCTGAGCGGTAATTTGCTCTGGCCTGCTACTCTGCGCTGGTAATGGAGAAAAAGGGGAATAAAAAACACTGATGGATGATGATGGTGAGATAAGGAGGTACGCATGCGCAGGAGAGTAGAGTTTTGGGCCAGTTGGCAATGCATACTTGGAGGGTGAAGCGCAAGGCACAGGAAAGGGGAGCGAGACGAACGGCACGGGCGCTAGCTAGCATGTGTGAAGGTTTACTGAATATGCATCGTCGCAGCAAGCCAACATGGACATGCGCGCACGATCTTGAACAACACAGCAACAAAAAACTAAGATCCGTTACATCAAAAAGACAGGTGCTAAATATTTATACATCCACTCATTTAAAAGATGTCAGATTCGAGCATTAGAAAACACAGAGACAAGTGCGCTTGTCATCCACTGTTAAGGAAAGCAGACGTGGCTGGCCGGGGAGCGACTAGATTAGAACGAGAGATTCTAGAAGCCGCTCTGGTAAATAATTGTGAGCCCGGTATGTGCGTTAGCGTTCCGTCCATTTCTCTATTGTACAAAAAGAATCGTTTTCTGCGTAGCCGCTTTCAAGCTTTCATTCTCACTGTTGTTTGTCGCACATATTCATTTAGTCATCCCCGCTCTCCTCGCGTTGTGTTATGCTCGAGTCTTGCATGATTTAATTGAGTGGATGTGTAAATCTTTAGCACGTGTCTTTTTGATGTAACGGTAGGGACATCTTGGTTTCTTTTGTTTCTGTGTTGCTCAGGATCGTATGGGCGTGCCCACGTTGTCTTGCGGCGACGATGTATTTTCAGTAAACCTTGACACTTGCGAGTTAGCGCTCGTGTCGTTCTTCTCGCTCTCGTGTCCCCTGCTTTGATCTTTACCCTCCAAGTATGTACAAGGTCATGTGATGTAGCGTGGCCACTCTTGAGCCGCGAAAATTCTACTCTATAGACCTGTAAAACCCACCGACGTTCAGACTATATAAATGAAAGAAATTGAGCAAAATTACTCTTCATGCCTGATTCAAACATTCGTACGACGATTATATATTGGTGAATGTGCCACTGATATGGGTGCCTTGCAGCTGCTATGGTTTCTGATACGTTGCGGGAGGCAACAACACTTTCAAATCGCCTTCGCAGCGAACTTTCATTTTTACTCCGTAGGCAATATTGGGCAGCTTCTCAGCGAGCCTGTCGCTTTCTCCAACGCAATAACTTTCGGCAAGGTTGCTTCACGAAAAATTGAATCATGCATACAATAATTAGTGCGCCCTTCGGTGCAGCCAATTTACTTTCAGACTTTGCGTTTTCTTGCGAAAATTGCCTTACCTCTACAGTCACAACGGCTTGTACAGTTCATTTCTTCCTTAGGAATTAAAATTTTTACAGCTTCGTTACACACTAAATGTGCCGTACGAAAATATTATATATGGCGATATCACGAACTGGGCATATCGAGTTATATATGGCTCCTGTCCGTATGTGGCCCTATTTGCCTAAGTTGTGATAGAGGCATATATGGCAATAAAGGTTCTGCACGGGGAATGTCATGTATGGCCAAATGGCCAAATGCGGCTGCATATGGCCGTGACAACTTGGCTGCATTCAAGTATCCCGCCATCGCTCTTAGGAAGTTCGCGCGCTGTGGCAAAGTGCATTTCACCAACCACAGGCAACACTCATCCTGGCTTGAGCGCGCCTCTGGCACGAGACAACACAGAGGGAAGAAGACCACAGTACGACACGACCATTGGGACGCGTCTGCTTAGCCGTGCTCCCTTAAGGGCTGCAGAAATTAGCGCCTTATTTCATTTTCCTAACAAGTCACTACCACCACCCGCGTCTGTCTTGCAAGGCAGTGACTCCAAGTTGTGAGCACAGGTTCGGTCTCAATAAACGCCTTGTTTTATTGACCTGCGTTCATCATGTTCGCTACATTATGGTTACGTGCCATATATTGCCAGATGTACGTATATGGCCATATGTGCTTATCTCATATATATTGGAGCGTACGCTTGTTTTTGTTTGTTTAAGTGGAAAGCCGTTATCACTTTCCTGTGACACGCGCGCTTGTTGTTTGCGGCGAGTGCCGTTATCACTTTCTGTTACAAGCAACGCAGGCCGCGTTTATCTTGCATGTCGCTTCGGGAACCGTGTTGACCATTCTTGAAACATTGCATGCCTGGCGCGCACATTTCAGTGTCTTCTAGAATTGCAGAGATAATGGGAGAACGCATTATGACGTGTGTGTAAAAGCCGGCACATTTCGCCGCTGGTCAGTCCTTCCGTCGACCGACGACTGTCACGCCCGCTATTGCTGGGCATTGTCATTGGCTTTGTTTTGCTGGGCACAAGTTCGCCCAATAAACAGTTCGCCTGACGTCGTCTTGAGTTCTGCGTGCTTCACTTTGAGTGCTGCACGCACCACTACCACGTGACAATATCGCATGCGTCCGTATATGATCATATTTGCCTAATTAATGTCTGAGTCGTACATGACATTCCTCTTGCAGTCCTTTTGTTGCCTTACATGCCTTTAGAGCGATTTGGGCCAATACGGCCACATGCGAACACGTCCTGCCCCGCCACGGTGGTCTAGTGATTACGGCGCTCGGCTGCTGATCCGAAAGTCGCGGGATCGAATCCCGGCCGCGGCGGCTTTATTTCGATGGAGGCGACATGTTTGAGGCCAGTGTACTGCGCGATGTCAGTGCACGTAAAAACTCCAGCTGGTCGAAATTTCCGGAGCCCTCCACTACGGCTTCTCTTATAATCAGATCGTTGTCTTGGGACGTAAAGCCCCAGAAATAAGTCAATCAATACGGACACGTGCCGCATAACGCCGGCTACGCCCAACTCTTTATATACCCCCATATATGCTATTTTCTGTAAGCGGTACTCTTGGGGAAGGCTCTGTCCTAGAATTTTTCGGCTCTAGCTAAGTGTTCGTTTACGAAACCCGATTTCGCGGGATCGAATCGCAGCCACAGGTGGTCGTATTTCAATGGACGCGAAATGCACAGAAACAGAAAGAAAACACCCTTGTACATAGGTTAAGGTCCGCACAAGATAAACCCAGGTGGTCAAAATTACTCCCTGACTCTCTACAATGGAGCAATGCCTCATAATGATAGCTGATTTTGAGAACGTAATCACCATCATTTCTTAGGCTACGATGCTACACTTCTGGACAGGGAACTCCACCACCACAGAGTGTGCCCTCCTACCGTTATCGACAAGCAGCTGTGCTAGCGGTACATGCAATACGTTTTACAGGTAAAATACTGCGGCACATATTTAATTACTGCTCCCTGCAGGCCCACAACGTGCTCCAAACTTTTCCACTGTGTGTCAGCAACATTACTTACCACGGTGCCACAGCGGCAAGATTTATGCGGCCTTGTGACGGCACACACGTAACTGCGGAGAGAACATAATAAGGTTCGCGCGTTGAGAGCGTCAGATGCAGGTATTAGTGCACGCATAAGCAATCACGTTGTCCCACGGCCGCGCCGTGTTCGGTTAAGGCCGGAGATTCGTGCGCCCGCTTTTTCATCGTCTTTGCAGCAGCTACTGCCGTGCTTCCGTGGCTTCCGCTTCCGGTATTAGTATGCTAATGGATCGCACTTGGGGAGCACAACGATGTGAGAGCAAGCAAGACTACATGTTATTGTTCCTCGCCGCAATCTGTGAAGCCTAGCCGAGAGAAGCGCTGAAACCAAAGGCGCCTGGATAAAGGGGCACTTTTACAATTACACTCGGGATAACGTGAGTGAAAACAGAATATGCTTGCACATAGGCGAGCCTCAAAGACGAGGGACAAAGCGAAAACAGACAGGGACGTACCTCCTGAGTAATGTAAGAACTCATGGTGTTCATATTTCTGTCAACGCTAAGATGCGACATTGCGTGCTAGCGAAAAGCGGAAAGAAAGGGACATCCAAGTTGGGAAAATGTAGGATATTTATTCGGTGATGCCCTTCCTGCTACTGCAACAAAAAAAGAATGTTAAATATCATCGTTCGTCACAGATACCGCAAGATTTCACGAGACGTAATGAAGAGGCTTGACGTTAGCTTTAAATAGTGAAGGGCGATGACATGTCCCCATATGTTGTCCTTTGCGATTGTGTCATGCAAAGTTCCGCGTCCAAAATGGCCTTATGAAAGACTGACACTTATCCAACTTAAACCACGTTCACAAGAGTGCATCCGTAGCTGCTGATTTGTGCGTAAACTTGAAACCCTGTGCGTGGATGAACGGGGTTTTCTGTTCTCGTAAATTTTTAACCTCCTCAGCATTTCGTTCATTACGTTTGCGAAACCAGGTTATCTTATAATCAACCTACTTCAAGGAAATGCATGCGTACAACGCAGTGCACCTGTTTGCAAAGTGGTGTTGTGGTCGAAGCATCGGGTGCGTATTTCCCTCATCCGACAACTATGAGGGAAATATTCGCTTATAGATAATTAAAGAAAATTCGTGGCATGCACCTGTTTAATCATCACGTTTTCTGCAGTGTTCGAGACAATTTCACCCTCTTTCTATTTCACCCGACTCTTGCTAAAAGAGAGAGTGCGGTAACAAGGAGCACTTTCACTGTTCTTGTGCTTTGCCGTTCAATGAACAACTTCTTTTCGAGCTCGGCCTTGTTCTGCTCCGAGGAACACCGACCTGATGCATGCGCGTGCCCTGTGAAACTCCAGGAGACAAGGCAGCAGTTCTACGTGATCGCGTATGCGGGGAGTAGGGTAGCTTAGCACTGATAACGGGCCCGCCTACGCTCATCCATCCATCGTCATTTCATGCTTCGCGTGCCGCAATCCGATTTCGCCTTACTAGCCGACAGCGCAGCCTCGTTGAGCTGACTGTGGAGGCACCCAGCCGGGGCCTCGACTCTGCAGGCCGACTGAGACTGGAGAACAATAATTCGCGCTCTCTAACGCGGATCGATATAGACGGCCGCACATCACGGCGACTGAATCAATAGGCCGCCGCCAGGAACCTGGCAAATTGGGTAGTCACGCTCGACGATCCGCCGTCAGAGAGAAGCTGATGAATGATAGCGATAAAAAGAGGAACATACAGCAGAGGACACGCCGAAACAATATTCGAAGCCTCGAGCATCGTTTTCCGGTTTTGTTCCGGTTTCGTTCCGGTTCCGTCTTTTCCGATTGCAACTTTTTATGTAGCCTTTGTTTGCGGGTTCCCGGTATCAGATTATTTTCTTATGGTTTAATATCTATGCAAATGTAATGGAAATAATTGAAGGTTTAATTACTATTTCAGAAAATGGGCTAAAGTTTTGAGATGTTTAGAAAGCTGATTTTAAAAATCACATCTAAATAGGGAACTGCCGTTCTCGCATCTTAGCAACGGCGATTCTCTAAAAATGCAGCACCCATTCAAACACAGTTGAGCGACCAAACCAGGAAAGCAGCGCCGTATTGAGCCGTGCCAAATCTGTAGCGCACACAGTGAGAACAGCACCCGCTCTTCGTAACGTTGCAGCGAGCTAACTCATTGTTTTCCGGCGAAAGATCATGTGAACCTGTTCGCTATGCTTCCCTTATGTAAGCGCCCTTACTAGATGGCCACATAGCAGGTCGTAGCCAGGCCTGTTCATGTAATGTGGCATGTCCTCTAATGGCTGAGCAGCATTAAAATGGCCGAGTCACTTGGGCTATGAATCCAGTCATGGCCGTGTCGCTAATAAAGAGCTGCGGCAGAGGATATTATTAAGTTGCGTAAAGCGTCCATCCATTACGCATTTCATATGGCGTAGGGATGTGGCTGGGGTAGCAAGCTGAACAGCCGTGCTGTTTACTTGAGGCGTTCGCTTACTAGCTTGGACGTAGTAAAGCTACTTTCAATAATGAAGGTGAAAGCTTAGTCGAGCCACATGACTTAAATCGCCTACGTTTGTGGGTGTTAACTGCTGACTTTTGACAGTTCGGTTTCGACGCTTATTACTCTACCATCTTTCTGCAACCGTGTTTATAGATTAATCATAGCGGATTGGGCTGCACTAATCAAACTGCTTACGGTCAAATATCTGGTTGAGGCTGAACATCACTGTCACACCTAGTCGCGGCTACTGCTCCACAATTCTGTCTGAAATTAGGTCCATTTTACTAGGAGGTTTGGGCATGAAGGCTGGGCACCTTCTGGGAGTTGGCCAGAAGGAGTAGCTGCGTACTGATTCGGGTTCACAGGCTTGCTTACTGCCAAACTTTCAAGTTTTCCTTGCAGTGTTCAGCACAGGAGCATACAATTCCAGAGCAAATTTAACCAATAAATGCGAGTCGCAGTAATTCTACACTGATCGCAAATGCCAAATGGCAGCGAACGCTTTCTCTCGTAGTGCGCTATTGGCTGTTGCGGAAATCCAGAGATAAAGTATCGATATTACGGGACATCATAATGAAGCCTTGTCGGTCGTAGTGATGGTGTAGCCATCTGGCTGCACCATCACTACGCTTTGACTAGGCTTTGACATTAGCAATAGCTGCTTAGTAATGCACTGAAACAGACTAACATATACTTAATATCACCTCGAATTAAATGGCAACGGAAGTCGCCTCACTTGTTAATTCACCTTTGATACATCTCGTGACGTGTGCTGAACTAATACGCATTTCAAGCGAAATGGTTTGGGCAAATTACAGGACAGATGAAGGGCAAACCGAGACGAAGAGTAGATAAACTCATGAATGCTAAGCGCCTTCTACGCGCCAAAGATTTCACTGCCTGAGTCTTTCGCGCCCCACTTTTCCTAACAGTTATTTCAGGCAGTGGCGTTATGTAGGTATTCTGAAGACATGTAGAACAACGCTTTGTCATCTCCGCGCCTTTAATCGGCCCACGTTCGACGTGCTAGTGCCTCGGGAAGACATATCGAGCCGTCTTACATGGGAAACTTTCTAAAGGCTGAAACGATTTTCAGCGTCAGTTCTTCGAACCACCTTCTTCAAAATAAAGTTCAGGACCCTTTTGAAAAAAAAAAAGAATTGGCTGGAGGCTACGTTTGATGAACGGGCGTGAGAGTTGCCCTGACAGGAAAGCCAGGGTAGCTTGATGCTTCATCAAGGGGCACAGGTTCGCGGAAAATTGAAAGAACCGAGTCGCTTCCACCCATGGGAATTGCTTTCGCCGGCCTTGAGCTTTGAGTTCTCCCGCGAAACCAGCAGCCTTTCTTCACTGTTAGGGCGCGCACTTCCAACCGGCAGTCTTCCCATTTCATCTCTTTAACGAAACATTCTTGGGTATTTGTTCGGGGTGGTCTACCCGGAACAGCCCGCGTGTAGTAGCAGCTCACGCAGTATTGATATTTTTGTGCGGGTGGCGTCATATTTTCAGTGAAAACTTTGAACTTTCCCGGCGTTTTTGTAAGCAGCAGTCCCACGGGGCTAGTGGTACGTTTCTGCGCAATCCGTTATGGAATAGTACCGGATAAGCAGTACGGTAAATGACGGTCTCTCAAACACACGGAGTTTTCTGATGTGAGGCCGCACGTTAGAACAACCTGGCCTCTTACCTCACATATTCAAGAACGTTCCAGAATGCACAGTGGTAACACTGCTAGGAATTTGGTTGCCCGAATTTGACTGACGCCCGACAAGCGTTTTCTTAACATAGTGAGAAAAGTTCGACCGCCATTACTAAAGGCTCCTTTGAAAATCTAAGCGAAATACCCTTGCCGCAAGCGTATCAGGGAATTCCTGCGTTTCTTTCAAGGACTTCTTCATATTTCTTGTTTTAATCGCGGCAAATTACGCAGACTATGGCGCCCACTGCGCAGCTGGTGGGAGGGCAACTGCAATTCTCTGATTTAATAACAACAGAAAATTCTCAACAGAGCTTCAGTTTCCTGTGTGGTGTTAATCAAATACAGAAAATAACGAATCTCTTCAAGCAATACTGTTAAATTACCTCATATAATCACTTGCAGTACATATTACGAGTCGTTGGCCTGTTTTTCTCGTGAAATATGTTGGTGTAACAAGTATTCTTACAGGAATTACCGAACAGAGGTAACTAGTTACCTAGACGATAAGGTATTGCGCTACCAGTACCAAAGAAGGGGTAGCACATGTTGCTTTTTACATTACTGCATTGTCAGAGATTTCATTCAGCTCGTCTTCGCGACAGTCACCCGCAACAACAATTTCATCAATGTTTACCTACATTTCATGCAACAATTCTGGGCGATCTATTGATATCATGAGACTGGTTTTCATAAATAATCCGGAGAATGACAATATTATACGACGTCATGGCTTCAACCTCTATGGCATATGCTGACGGCATTTTATGTTTAACGTGACATTAAAAAAGCATCAGAATTTAGGTTGAGGATTCCAAGCTGGTGTGCTTATTCTGTGGTGAACATTGCGAGGATTTGACGAAGACTATCGTGCAATACTTATGTATTTTGTGAATATAGCTTGAATGTATGGTTTGTGTGAGCACATAAGGGCAAGTAATGTGCGTCTCTCCACCGATGACACCTTTTCAGGTCGTCGTTTCCTGACACATCCATGTCGAATACATAAGTAGGTTTACTTTATTTAGAATCTCACTTGACACGCTCTATAATTTTTGTTTTTTAGAAAAGCACAGTGGACGTAATTGGAGTAAAAAATGTTGTTGCTCCCTCTGTTATAGGAATCTGTGTAACGCGAAAGTGAAACCTGTCTTCGCAAAGTTGTGTAATGCATAAGCGGCAATGTGGCGAATCGAGGGGCGGGAGGTGGCTGGGTACTGTGAACGTGTGAACACGTTAAATCTACACATCAGCGGCACCTCGACATGGCACCGGGATTCCTGACAGTTGTACACGACAGTTTTCCAGCGTCTCACATGCTCCAGAGCCCTGCGTAAGCCTGCCACAAAAGGGGATCGTCAGGAAATGGTGACGAAGAGAAACCGAACGGGTTGTCAGCGGATCGTTTTGTGAAAGCAGAGCCCACTGCAACAAAAGGCCAATTATTTGCTTGTCCACGGCCATCCTTGCGATCCTAAAGCAGTGCGCGTCGCAACTCAACACACTTGGCCACGCAAGACAAATTTTGTAGCGGCCGCGTTCGAACTTTGCCCCTGGAGCGTGCCGTCACGATGCCCCCACGGCCCTGCAGGACGCTGCGAGCGCTCGGTGAAAGCGGACGCATATCGCATCGGCTCCTGAGATTTTCGCCAGGACCAGCGATACCCTCCGTTATGCCGCAAGAAAATTGACATTGTCTTCTTCCTAACAGCTGTCGTGCGTCAGGAGATACCTCTCTCAGCTAGGTGGGCCAATTTTTGGGCGTTCAATTCCCATTTATTGACCGCACTTACTGGATGCCGCGCTTGCCCTAACGAGGGCGAGGCACAACGCTGACTGCGTCGGGACTTCCCCACGGCAGCAGCTATATATGATGCCACTGCTCTCCGTAGATATGATCCCACTACCTTGGTGTCGAAAGATATTACTGCCCCAATGCCCGAAGACTGTTCCGCACACGGATATACACGAAGGACTATTGACAGTCGTGAAGCTCCGCAAGCGTCATGAAGAACGTAAAGCTGCCAAGGCTTCAGCCACCGATAAGCCCACTTCAGCAAACACGCCACTCAAGACATCCCTTGTATCAGTGGCGACCTGCCGCTGTGCCCCGCATTTCTTCACCATCGACTTCACCTTCGTGCTCCAGCCTCGAGTCGCAGTGGATCTCAAAGCTACCTTTCAGCCAGGTGACCTAGGCACCAAGCTCGCCTCATATGTGAATTCCACAAATAATGATTTTCATTAGTGTGTGGCCCATTTGAGCACAAAACATCATTGTGTTCTCAACTCAAGGTGTCAATACTGCCAACCTTCTATCGCGAGAATTCTCGCTAAAGACATCGCAGGGTGACGTACCGATGATCGGCCACGCCAAGATCAGCGGATAAGTGTGCCGTGGCGTCATTACGGCGCACGAACAGGACACCTCCACCACCTTCAAAAACCAAGATCCATTGGCGCGGTGGAAACCTCGCTTTCATCAGGAAGCTTGGAAAGACGTCCGTAGCCCTCCACACTTTCGAGGGCCACCAAGTGTCGCGGTACGTGCTCTATAACAGCGTCATAACCCCGGTACGAGAATACGAGTGCACAATACCCGCCTGCTATCGCTGCGGGGCGGTGGGCCACAGGTTGGAGCGGTGCCCCCCCTCCCACCGGAATGACCAACGCTAGCTGCGGCCACTGTTGTCGGGTTGTGAGAGCTACTGAGGACGGGATGACCCCACATGATTGCAAGCCTTGTCTGGTATGCGATATGGTATGCGGCGAGGGGCACCTCATAATGTCTCAGGCCTCCAAAGCAAGATTTACCCGTCTGCAGCAGCCGGGCGGCCATCGTGGTGGTTGCGGCTGCCCGCAGCAGCGGCAAACGCCCAAGACGGAACGACGTCAGCCTGGAGCAATAAACCAAGCCCCCAAGAACCCCGTTGCCCGGTGCCCCTCGCTGTCCAGTAAACAAACGCCATCTCCACCCACGACATCGGAGGCGCCACAGAAGACGTCAACCAAGACTCCTGATCAGGGCGTCCCCAAACTTCAAGCTGTGCAATTTCCACTACTGTCCGCCGCCAGCACCCTCAGGCACCCGGCCAAGAAGACATCCGCCCAGGTAGGCAACGGGGGTAGGGCAGCCTCCACCTCTCACTGTCTCTCCCCAGCCTCTTCCCTCGAATTTCTGGAACTCAAATAAGAGCTTGTTGCGCTGCGGGCAAAGAACGCGCAGCTTCTAGCCAAAATTGATGATGATGATAATTGTGGTTCGGTTAGGAAAGGACGCTAATTTCTGCAACCCACGTAGGGAGCACGGCTAAGCGTCCGTGGGGTGGGAGAAAGGGAGTGAAAGAGATAGAGAGGAGAGAAAGGCCGTAGTTCTAAGCGCCCGTGGGGTGGGGGAAAGGGAGTGAAAGAGATAGAGAGGAAAGGCCGTAGTGGAGGGCTCCGGAAATTTAGACCACCTTTAAGTCCACTGACAACGCACAGTACACGGGCCTCTGGCAGTTTCGCCTCCATCGAAAATGCGACCGCCGCCGCCGGAACGAACCCGCGTTTTTTGGGTGGCAGCCGAAATTGCTGCTTTGCAGGTAGGTAAGCGCGCCGTAACTGCATCATCGCCTCCTCCCTCCACCGAAATTGCGGTAGGCACTCAGGAACCGGAACGCATGTGCTCAACTGCGTCCGTCACGGAGTCTTGCAACATTGAAGAATGCTTTCAAGCTATTGAAAGTGCTATGAGTGCTCTGGTGGCACAACTCACCACCATGACCAAAACCATTGAAAATGTTTCTAACACTGTCACCCATCAGGTGACGAGTAACATTAAGACTTGGCTCCACGGCACCTACCCTCGCAGCCGCACCGTCCCCTCAAGGACGTTAACCGTCCGTCTAAATTTTTTGAACTCAAAGACCTCGCAGAACTTTCCGAGGACCCCGAACCCCAACTTGCACAGGGCACTGACGTAGGGGTTGAGTCCCTCCCAGTCACCCCGAATTCTCAGTATGGCGACGGCATCTAAACGCTCACTACCTTCGCGATCCCAAAAAGCTCAATATTTTATATAATTCAATGGAATTGTAGAAGCTTCAAGAACAGGGCGAAACGAGCCAATTTCCGCATTTATCTAGAAACCTTTGAACACCCGTGGGCCGTCGTTGCCTTGCAGGAGCAACGCGACGCCTTGCGCCCCACGGAATATAACACTTTTCAGCAAGACCCATCCACTTGCCTTCTCGTTCATAAAACGGTAACTGCACAAAAGGTCGACCTCGACCTGGCAATGCCCTACTCGTATACCATGGTCACGGTCCTTCCCCTGCGAAGAACCGGCCCCTCAGTGCATATTCTTAACATTTACTGTCAACCTAAGCTAAAAAAAATGCCGCCCGCATCTTCCCACGGGGGGAACTCGAGTAAATGCATCGTAGAGTGGTGGGGGTATCGCGTTAATGTTGCGTAATTGAGTATGGTTTGGGAATCCTTAATTGTTATTTTGTCTTTATTATTCTTATTGATGCGAGTCAAGCAAAGCGTCAAGTCGAGCGAAAGCCAAGACGCCCTTGACTGAATTCCGAACGCGCGCTCCGCCGCTTATATACACACCGCCCGCGTTCGAGGAAGAGGAGTACGGGGGAGAGGTGCGCACCCCCACTGCGCATGCTCGGCTTGCTGAACGCCCGATGGGCCGGCGCGAGACGAGCCGAGCATGCGCAGTGGGGGTGTGGACGGCGCCGCCGAAACGCGACATCGTGCGACTAAGAAATACTCCGCATTTAAAACGTCACCTTCGCGGACATATTTAGCCGGGCGCTAAGATTGGAGGGCGCAAACCTGATTATCGTGGATCACGCTGTGCATCACACTTCATAAGGACCCCACGCAACCCACACGTGTGGGTAACTCTGTGACACGGGAAACCTGTCCCGACCACACTTTCATCAATCATGCGGACTAGATCAATACCGAGGAAACTCTCACCACATTCTCCACACGGCCCGTACAACTCCTGATAGTTCAGGACCACCTACCCAACTGGGACACCTTCCGGCAGTCCGTACCTGCCCCTCCCGTCCTTCAGAACGGTTATTCCCAATGGACGCAATCCATGCTCCAGACACTAAAGTAACACGAGAGCGCAATACAACTCACCGACAGCCATCCGGACATGCACAATCACCTCCTCCATCTTTGAGAGGCCCGTCGCAGCCTCACAAAGCGATGGTGGCGAAAAAACATAATCGCAAACTCCGCACCCGGGTACTAGATCTGACCCAGAAGGCGCCCGAGTACGCTGCCCAGCTCGCCGATTCAACTGGGTAGATCGATGTAATACTGCCGCCAGGTAAATATGTGGCCGCAATACGTGGAGACTATTCCGCAGTCTCATCGACCTTGCTCAAACGCGAGGTGAAGCACAAAAACATCTACACCGAGATTTTCACAATTTCAGGGGTCTATACCAAACTAGCTCTATATCTGCGGGATCGCTATCTATGCACTCAGCAGGACTGTCCGGGCTCCGAGTATCACTACGCAGGCACAGAGAACTCGGAACTGGACGCTTCTTTCCAACTGCATGACGTCCGTGCGGCTCTTGCCAACATGAGGCGGGGCAACGCTCGCGGGAGAGAAAAAGTCTCAGTCAAACTCCGAGCAAACCTACCCGATCATACGCACAAATCCTTTCTAGAATACATCAATGCCATCTGGGCAGGAAAAATACCCTTCCCACTGGATTGGCGAACGCTTCTAGTAACCTTCATACCGAAGGCGGGAAAACCCGTTAACACTGAAAACGTTAGGCCAATTTCTCTTCCTGTGCGGAGAAGCTAATGGAAAACATGGTCAGGGATCGTCTCTCCTTCTCGGAAGCGCGTCATACTTTCGCCGACTCCATGTACAGATTTAGACCGCATAAATTTATGCCGGACACACTCCTACAACTACACCATGAAGTCATCACTCCCGTGAACATCCCCACAATGACAAAATTATTCTGGTGCTTGACCTTAAGGGCGCCTTTGATACCGTTAAGCACGAAATCATTTTAGCTCAACTCAATACCACTAACTATGGCGAGTGAACTTTCAACTACGTCCGAAACTTTCTCAGTGACAGAACTGCGTACATTCGCATACAAGATCAGGAATACGGCCCTTACATACTCGGCACGCGAGGCACACCACAGGGCACTGTGCTGTCTCCCCTGCTGTTCAACTTAGCTATGGTACAGCTCCCGGCCCAACTGGCTGCTGTCGACGGGATAAAGCATGCGCTTTATGCCGACATCACCCTGTGGGCCACCGAGGGCAGCTATGCAACATGGAGGACAGCCTGCAAACCGCAGCCCACATAGTGAACGAATATGCGGCAGACTGCGGCCTCCAGTGTTCTCACAGAAGTCACAATTCGTGCACAATGGCCCACGGCGAAGTGCACTTCATCCATCAAAATTTCCTTAAACAATGTATTTATAACGAGGCCGAGGAGGTTCATGTCCTTGGACTCCACATTCAGAAAAACCGAGGAGTAGACACAAAGCTTCACAAACTCCGTAAAGTTGGAGAACAGGTGGGCCACATGGTCCCTCGAGTCTCGAACATGCGGGGGGGGGGGGGGTCTCAAAAGCAGGGATACGCTTCATCCCGCACATGCTTTTGTCACGAGTCGCATCTTGTATGCAACTCCGTACCTGCACTTACGGAAACACGATTAAGCTTTCTTGGAGGCGACCCTTCGCAAAATCATCAAGCGTGCCCTACAGCTCCCTGTTTCTACCTCGAGTGGGAGATTTCTTGCTTTGGGGGTTGTCAACACCTACCGGGAGCTTCGAGAGGCCCACTTAACAAATCCATACTCCCGCATGGCACAGACACCGTCAGGCAGACGACTCCTAGATCACCTGAATATCAGGCATGAATTCCGCGCTCAGGAACGGGAACGAGTGCCCGAACACTGGAAATACGTGATCCATGTTCGACCCCTCCATACCAATATGTGTCATGAGTCACACACCGGCTGATGCGAGGCACGGACTCTTGCTCTTCGGCGCCTCTACGGCTCCAAACAAAACGCCTTTTATACTGACCTCGCCGGCCCTTACCACAGGGTTTGGTATATGGCCGCCGTTGCCCACCAAGACAGGCAGATGGATGGTTCCCCTTCCGTTCACACAGCGCCACGCATGCCGAACAGGTCGTCATAGCCCTAGCCATCGCGCATGACAATTCTTATCATCATATCAGATTCCAGGGGAGCCTGCCGCAATTTTGAAATGGGGCGGATATCACCCCTAGCTGCCAAAATTCTTCGGTCCTGTCCACGGGTAGGTTACCCCTCTTCCCTCTCGTTAATCTGGACTCTCGCTCATCAGGGCCCCCCACGCAATGAGGCAGCTCACGCTGTTGCCCACACATTCCCCGGGCGACTGCCTCTCCTACCGATGGCAGCACCGATCCAGGCGAAAATTCTGCTCTTCTCTCCTTCAAAGATGTAAGCGCACATTATCGGGACTCCCACCACCGCTTTCCTGCGCCCTGCAAAGGGTTGAAGACGGCGGACGAGACAATTCTTCTGCGCCTATTCACAAATACGCTACTGTGCTCAGCAACGCTTAAACATTTTGACGCTTCCTTTTCTGGCCTGTGCCTGTACTGTAGGGAGGTAGCTGACACCTACCACAGGGTATCGGCATACCAACTCAATTCTTCTATAACCCCCAACCTAAGCCCAATCCGAGAGGACTAGGAGGCGGCTCTGCTCGGCTTCCTGGACCTTCCGGCCCAACAAGCCATGGCCCAGCGTGTCAGGACAGCGGCCTCGATCAACGGGGAGCCTGACTAGGGACTCCACCCAGTAGTGTAGGGAAACTCGCACAGGGGCTGGTTTGCCATACAACCTCTCTGTAAAGAGTAGCCCAACAAATCATTTTCACCGCCTCCACCACGGCCCTAACTTCCTCGACGATAGAGGCGCGAACACTACCGAAGCGCTGACTGCCGTTGCGAATGAGCATGACAGTCTGCTTCGCTCTATCCATCGTTCATAGATGGCGGTACCATCGCAGCGAACCTAGGCGAACCAGGAGTGCAGAGTCAGGGAGGCGATTTTAATTTAAGAGTAATTTTGCTTGTTAAACACCATAGTTTGCTGTACTAAACACATTTGTTTTAACCGGACGAAAATTAAATGCAACGTCTAAAGCGCTATGGTTAACATATAAGGCCCATGTGTTCCTTGTAGGTGCGAGGTTGCGGTGGCGTATCAGTAGAGCTTCCGGCTCCTTTCTTCGAATCCCGGTTGAAGGTGGGTTCGAGTACGCCTGGGTAGAACTTTTTCAGTGTGAATGGGAGTTCATTTTTCAAAGATCCACTTCCGTTTCAGCAAGTACGTCACTGATTTCTTGGTGGACCGCGGCATGAAACACTTTCGTGTTAAAAACTAGACTCCTGTATCTTGCCGTTGAGAGAAGCTTCGGCGCAAGACTGCGAAATTTAGGACTGCATTTTACATATCATGTACTTCTCATTACAAACTGAACTTGCATCTACGGGCACTAAAAATCACCTCCGCATCCCTGGCGTCACATTTTATGAAGGTCGCAGGTCCGATTCAAGCGACTTGTGAATTTCAGGGCCTGCACGTATGACTCATATGCTTGACAAGTGCCATCCTGCTTGTTCTATTTAAAGGGGCCCTGCGACACTTTTTCAACTGCCGTCTGCAGTACTGCAGTGTGTGTAGGATCGAATGCTGAGATGAACGCAACAAGAATTAGGCGAATCGGTGGTCTAGAACTGGAGTTATTAGCCCTCGAAGTTCAAAACACAAGCAGACAGCATGAAACCAACATTCCCTTTCGTATTTCGCTCTCCCGCTGACGTCAGTGGAGGCGTCCAATAGCAACACGCGTCTTATAGAGCGACACCGGAAGACGCCGGGAGCAGAGCGCGCGCGCGCAGATAGCGTCCGGCCGTCAACACACCTGGTGTCGTTTTGCAAGTAATGTCAGATACTTTCTCTCTATCTTACGAAGCATAAAAACTATTTTAGTACATTTTGGTACTTAATAGAGTGATCAAGCAGACACCACACGTGTGTAACAAGCACCTTGGAGCGTCAAGCCAATCAGAACGCCCGGCCTGGCCCCTCCTATGTCGTCACTCTATGTCACTTCCTGTAACAAAAATCTCCGTTATGTGTCGCCTCAGTTCAAACAGAAGGCGATTTTGGGCGGTTTGTTCGCTGAAAGAAAATTATAACCACTCTGCTTTCGGCGTTTCTACTCTCGCTGCGACATCCCCGCGTGCAACAGTTCTAGAATCAGTGATAAAAACGGCCTACTCAATTTGTGTCGCAGGGCCCCTTTAAAGCGTGGGTACAACCACTTTTTTTGCCCACCCGCGCGCATTAAGCTAAGCGAGTTGGCAATGGTTCATAGTGCAAAGGCACGCGAGACAAGGACGCTAAGAGGAGTGGGCGGCGTTCGCATTGTCCACTCCCGTTACCTTGGGTCCTTGTCTCGCAGACCTTCTCTGCAAGTGTCAAGATTTGCAGCGAAGCATTTTTACTAAGCACCAAATGTTATTAAAAACGATAGTCTACCTGAACGCAGAAAGTTTGGTCTGTCTGTCTGTTATACGATTCAGCCACCCGGCCAAAGTTTCAGCACTTGCCTAATGTCCAGCAATCTTTAACTGGTAGCTGCGTTCATACTTGTGAACATTGTCGATAAAAGAGCAAATATTACGCATACCCCAGGCGCAACACCAATACGTGTTTATTAGGTCGTGTGTTCCTTTAGTAGAAAATACATAGATACGTAATTCTAAAGACCCTAGAGTTCGTTAGGCTGCGCTAAAAAATGCGATGCTATGCACAAAATAAGGCTTCTGCCGAGAATTTGATGCTGCCACCTGGCAGTTGCCTAGGGATTCTGCACAAGCTCATGTTTCCCGACGGCGCTGTCAGATGGCGTCCATGTCTCACGCAGCGTAGTTACGGCCGGTAGAAGATGAACGACATTTGCAGCGAAGCATGCAGATACGCGGCCAACCTTTTTTTGTCGTTGTTTACAGCGTATTAACTAATATGCCGTGTCATTGATGCCTTGATTCGGTATTGACGTTTATAGGTACGAAGCACCTTAACCGCTCAGGCCGTCGGCGTCTACTGTAGTCGTAGTCACGATAAAGGAAGCGAAGACAAACAAAATTAACGGACAGCTGACAAGAAAATGTACCTTCCGTCGATATTCCCACCCACAACAACCCGGGATGCAACGATTGGAACTGGATGCTCTACCGGCACACAAATGCCGCATTTTTTGTTTATTTTTGTTCTTGGCTTCTGCATGCCATCAATGGGGCAGTACACCACCGCCATATTGATTACATGCTGAACGAATGGCCCTTATAATTTCATTACACCACTTTAAAATGTGCGTTTAAGTGACGCATGGATAAAGCGAAGGTGTTTAATAAGTAAAATTAGTCCTAAATTAACATCGAATCCATTCCGCTGTCCTCTTGGTTCGACGAGGTGGTGCCGCCATCTACAAACAATAGAACGTAGCAGATCGCTAAAACACGCGTCACGGTGGGCCGATCCTGGAGGCTGTGCAGTTATACGCTCGGCCTGTCGGCGTCTCCTGTCACCCGTCGCGGTGGGCCGATCGTGAAGGCTGTGCAGTCAGATACCCTACGTGCAGACTTGTTGTGTCACAAGCGATTTTAACGAATTTCTGGCGATGTGCCCCGGCTGTCGGCCTCTGATGTCGTCGTCATCGTGGCCACACCAAAGGAATCCCACCAGCAGTGATTGACGTCTTCCTGTGGGGCATCACCGCATGCTTCTAACCTCCCCAGGTTTCATATTAGCGGAGCTGACATGATTTTTTCTTAAGCCTTGTGCTTCGTAGATGTTCTACTAATATATTCACGTGGTCGTGACTCACGCAGCACTAAAGGCGAAGCACGCAGAACTCAGGACGACGTCAGGCGAACTGTTTATTGGGCCAACTTGTGCCCAGCCAAACACAGCCAGCCACACTGCGCAGCAACAGCGACGTGAACAGTAGTTGGTCAACGGAAAGACTGACAAATAGCTTTTTATACACACGTCATAACTCGCTCTCGCATTATCTCTGCAATTCTAGCAGACACTCAAATGTGCCCGTCAGGCATGCAAAATTTCAAGAACGGTCAACACGGTTCCCGAAGCGACGTGCAAGATAAACGCGGCCTGCGCTGCGCGTAACAGAAAGTGATAACGGCACTCGCCGCAAACAACAAGCGCGCTGGTCACAGGAAAGTGATAACGGCTTTCCACTTAAACCAAAACAACCGTACGCGTCAATATGTTACTAAGCTTCCCTTTAAACATTTTACGGCGCCTGCGTCGATAACGGAAATAAAATATCGCCGTAATGATTAGATGCTAGGGAGGTAGTGTGGCAAAAACACCACTACGTCCTTCATGCTTAATTTTTGCTAACGCCGACAAGTGAACAGTGAAGCTACACTTTTTTGAGCAACCTATGCAACCGCCATATTACCCTTTGCTCAATATACTGCGGCCACGGAAATACACCCGTCTAGAAAACGTACCATCACATCCGAATAAAAGCAGTTCAAATGAAGAATTTCGTGTTCCCCCAGATAATCGGAGAGGGGAAAAAAGCAGGCAATTCAGAAATAAATAATGACCCGTGAAACAGCAGAAGAGGTGAGAGGGGGGGAAGCCTCTGCCACTGTGGGAAGCAGGCGCTCCAATCATTGAGCAGAACCTTATATAAACATCAGTTTGCCGGATCTTAAGCAAGACAAGCAAACCTACGAGTGTACGAGTCAAGAACATAGCCTTCCATGTCTTATTTAGAAAATGAAGACCCATACGCGGGGTTTCCGTTCAGCCTTCGCTCGAGTGTGCACCATGTGTGCTGTGAAAACGTGGGCGTCGGATGCCTTATTTGTACATGTGCTAAATGAACGAACGGCTGCCGGCGGCGTCTTTGGAGGCGATGAAGTTGTCCGCAGGTAAACAGTGTTCCTATGTTCTCTAAGTACCAAAGCAGCGGAAGGTTTCTTTTTTTAGGTTCTTTTAAGAGGATTGAGAAATACCGAATGCTCGCGTTGAAGAACCGTTCACCGGCCACCCATATATATATATATATATATATATATATATATATATTTAATAAGTAAAATTAGTCCTAAATTAACATCGAATCCATTCCGCTGTCCTTTTGGTTCGACGAGGTGGTGCCGCCATCTACAAACAATAGAACGTAGCAGATCGCTAATACACGCGTCACGGTGGGCCGATCCTGGAGGCAGTGCAGTTATACGCTCGGCCTGTCGGCGTCTCCTGTCACCCGTCGCGGTGGGCCGATCGTGAAGGCTGTGCAGTCAGATACCCTACGTGCAGACTTGTGTCACAAGCGATTTTAACGAATTTCTGGCGATGTGCCCCGGCTGTCGGCCTCTGATGTCGTCGTCATCGTGGCCACACCAAAGGAATCCCACCAGCAGTGAGTGACATCTTCCTGTGGGGCATCACCGCATGCTTCTAACCTCCCCAGGTTTCATATTAGCGGAGCTGACATGATTTTTTTCTTAAGCCTTGTGCTTCGTAGATGTTCTACTAATATATTCACGTGGTCGTGACTCACGCAGCACTAAAGGCGAAGCACGCAGAACTCAGGACGACGTCAGGCGAACTGTTTATTGGGCCAACTTGTGCCCAGCCAAACACAGCCAGCCACACTGCGCAGCAACAGCGACGTGAACAGTAGTTGGTCAACGGAAAGACTGACAAATGGCTAAATGCGCCAGCTTTTTATACACACGTCATAACCCGCTCTCGCATTATCTCTGCAATTCTAGCAGACACTCAAATGTGCCCGTCAGGCATGCAAAATTTCAAGAACGGTCAACACGGTTCCCGAAGCGACGTGTAAGATAAACGCGTCCTGCGCTGCGCGTAACAGAAAGTGATAACGGCACTCGCCGCAAACAACAAGCGCGCTGGTCACAGGAAAGTGATAACGGCTTTCCACTTATACCAAAACAACCGTACGCGTCAATATGTTACTAAGCTTCCCTTTAAACATTTTACGGCGCCTGCGTCGATAACGGAATTAAAATATCGCCGTAATGATTAGATGCTAGGGAGGTAGTGTGGCAAAAACACACTACGTCCTTCATGCTTAATTTTCGCTAAAGCCGACAAGTGAACAGTGAAGCTACACTTTTTTGAGCAACCTATACAACCGCCATATTACCCTTTGCTCAATATACTGCGGCCACGGAAATACACCCGTCTAGAAAACGTACCATCACATCCGAATAAAAGCAGTTCAAATGAAGAATTTCGTGTTCCCGCCAGATAATCGGAGAGGGGAAAAAAAGCAGGCAATTCAGAAATAAATAATGACCCGTGAAACAGCAGAAGAGGTGAGAGGGGGGGGAAGCCTCTGCCACTGTGGGAAGCAGGCGCTCCAATCATTGAGCCGAACCTTATATAAACATCAGTTTGCCGGATCTTGAGCAAGACAAGCAAACCTACGAGTGTACGAGTCAAGAACATAGCCTTCCATGTCTTATTTAGAAAATGAAGACCCATACGCGGGGTTTCCGTTCAGCCTTCGCTCGAGTGTGCACCATGTGTGCTGTGAAAACGTGGGCGTCGGATGCCTTATTTGTACATGTGCTAAATGAACGAACGGCTGCCGGCGGCGTCTTTGGAGGCGATGAAGTTGTCCGCAGGTAAACAGTGTTCCTATGTTCTCTAAGTACCAAAGCAGCGGAAGGTTTCTTTTTTTTAGGTTCTTTTAAGAGGATTGGCTAGCTCTCCATTGCCATGGTGTAAGACGTCAGTAACGCTTTAGTCGCCCCGCCACGGTGGTCTAGTGGCTATGTTACTCGGCTGCTGATCCGAGGGTCGCGGGATCGAATCCCGGCCGCGGTGGCTGCATTTCGATGGAGGCGAAATGTTGAGGCCCGTGTACTGTGCGATGTGAGTGCACGTTAAAGAACCCCAGATGCTCGAAATTTCCGGAGCCCTGTACTACGGCGTCTGTCATAATAACAGCTGATTTTGGGACGTAAAACCAAGAAGTCAATCAATCAATCAATCAACCTTTACATAAGTCCTCCTCGCCTCCCTTGTCCACCCCTTCCTAAACTGCATTGTAAGAAGCTACGTCATGCTTTGCCTTTTCCTTTTCCTGCTCCTCTCACGTCACTCATTAGCTTTGCCACCGCCTTGCTATACTGCTATGCATGGCCATGCTATGCTAATCGCTGCTTGGCACATACCTGCCACGTACTAGCAAACCAATCTTGTGCGAACCACACTGGTACTTTGCCAAGCTTAAACAGTTACGCTGCTAATATGGATGGGTGAATACCTCACTGGTGAATAGCATGTTCTCGGATAAGCTGTGTCGCTCAATGGAGTCCCTAGCTACCGCCGTTACGACGTTGAAAACTGTCTTTTGATTCGCTCCTTCGAGCCAGTCGCACTCAACGTGAAGAAGACATTTAGATATCATTCGCCTGAAGCGACGATATAGCTTATTCGGTTAGTTCGACTTATTCACCCGCCGTCGTAGCTTACCGGCTAGGTGTCGACTTGAGAAACTCGAAGTCGCAGGATACAGTCACGGTCAGCAGGCCGGCCGAATTTTCATCAGGGAGCAATGCACACTCCCGTGTACTTGCATGCAGGTGCACGTTAAAGAACTCGAAGAAGTCATGATTACTCCAGAGCCGCACGAGGCATGCCTCTTAATTACATTGTGCTTTCAGCAGTTACAACCCCATGAATTCTTATTACGATTAACAAATTCGCGACATTTGAAAAAAAATCGGCAGATCCCACGTGCAGTGGGAATCAAGGAAATGCGAAGCACGCATAGGGACCGTAAAATGGATTTTCATTGTTGTCTCGCTATACCAAGTTTGGTACATATGAAGTTAACGAAACGGCCGCAAGAGCACCATGAGTGTGGCATGTAAACCATGCCGCTCATACACGTATGTCATGATTCGCACGTTACGACTTGTCATTTACGCTCGTCATGCAGTCGTGTTGTGCCATAGCAATTTTGGTATACATCCCTTTAAAGAAACGAGTGGCATGTAGATCATGCCGCCCATGACATGCATGTTATGCTTTTCATGTTATGACCTGTCATTTATGTTCGTCATGCAGTCATATTGCTGCATACCAATTTTCCTACACATCCCACTAACGAAACGGCCAAGAGAGCACAAAGACCGTGGCATGTAAATCACGTCGCTCATGACATGCATGTCATGATTTTCATGTTATGACCTGTCAATTACGTTCATGGTGCAGTCATCTTGTGGTATGCCAATTTTCGTATACATCCCGTTAACGAAACGCGTGGCGTGTAAATCATGTCGCCCATGACATGCATATCATGATTTTCATGTTGTGACCTGTCAGTCATGTTCGTCATGCAGTCATGTCGTGGCATACCAATTTTCGTATACATCCCATAAACGAAACGGCTAGGAGAGCACCAAGGCCGTCGCATGTAAATCATGTCACTCATGACATGCATGTCATGATTTTCGTGTTATGACCTGTCATTTATGTTTGTGATGCAGTCTGTTGTGCATGCCAATTTGCGTATACGTCCCATTAACGAAACGCGTGGCATGTAAACCATGTCATTCATGACATGCATGGCATGATTTTCATGTTATGACCTGTCATTTATGTTCACCGTGCAGTCATATTGTGGCGTACCAATTTTTGTATACATCCCATTAACGAGACGACCAGGAGAGCACCAAGACTGTGACATGTAAATCATGCCGCTCATGACAAGCATGTCATGATTATCATGTTATGACCTGCCATTTATGTTCGTCAGACAGTCATGTGGTGCCATAGCAATTTTCGCATACATCCCATTAGCGAAACGGCCAGGAGAGCCCTAAGACCGTGGCATGTAAATCATGCCGCTCATGACATGCATATCATGATTTTCATGTTATGACCTGTCGCTTGTGTTCGTCATGTAGTCGTGATGTAGCATACCAATATTGGTAAATATCCGAACGGCTGCCTGCGACGTCTTTGGCGGCGATGAAGTGGTCCGCAGGTAACAGTGTTCCTATGTTTTCTAAGTATCAAAGCAGCGGAAGGTTTCTTTTTTTTTAGGGTCTTGTAAGAGGATCGGCCAGCTCTCCATTGCCGTGGTGTGAGTCGTCAGTTAAGCTTTAGTCAGCTGGCTAGCGCTAGCAAACTTGCACGAAAAATTAAAGTATATCCCACGCCTGAGCAGTCTGAGTCTACAGCGTGGCTGGCATGCAAGCGCCAACACCTTGCAAACGCAGCGTGAATTCTTTCATCGTGCTGCTTAATCTCATTCTGCTTTCTGTCATTTCCACTTCTTTTTTTAACTGTTTCTACATCCTCCTGTTTTCTTCTTCTCTCTGTTATCTTTCTTTATCTCTTTCTAGATTGCACTCTTCTTTCCATCCTCACCTGCGCACCACTCCACCTTACTCTCGCTTCTCTTTTTCATGCCCTTGCTATACTAGGCTGTATGTGGCTATTCTATAGTTTACCCTCTCAACTCCTCATGGTCCCCATTTGCCTCCTCCCCAACTTTATGTAAGTCAGCCCGCCACGGGGGCTAGTGACTATATGGTACTCGGCTGCTTATGCGAGGGTCGCGGGATCGAATCCCGGCCGCCGCGGCTGAATTTTGATAGAGCAGAAACGTTGAGCCCCATGTATTGTGCGATGTCAGTGTCACGTTAAAAAACCCCAGGTGCTCGAAATTTCCGGAGCCCTCTACTACGGCGTCTGTCATAATAACAGCTGATTTTGGGACGTAAAACCAAGAAGTCAATCAATCAATCAACCTTTACATAAGTCCTCCTCACCGTCGCCTCCCTTGTCCGCCCCTTCCTAAACTACATTGTAAGAAGCTATGTCATGCTTTACCTTTTCGCCTTTTCCTTTTCCTGCTCCTTTCACGTCACTCAGCTTTGCCACCGCCTTGCTACACTGCTATTCATGGCCATGCTATGCTAACCACTGCTTGGCACATACCTGCCACGTACTAGCAAACCAATCTTGTGCGAACGAGACTGGTACATTGCCAAGCTTAAACAGTTACGCTGCTAATATGGATGGGTGAATACTTCACTGGTGAATAATATGCTCTCGGATAAGCTGTGTCGCTCAGTAGAGCCCCTAGCTACCGCCGTTACGACGTTGAAAACTGCCTTCTGATTCGCTCCTTCTAGCTAGTCGCACTCAACGTAAAGAAGACATTTAGATATCATTCGCCTGAAGCGAAGACATAGCTTATTCGGTTAGTTCGACTTATTCACCCGCCTTCGTTGCTTACCGGCTAGGTGTCGGCTTGAGAAACTCGAACTCGCAGGATACAGTGACGGCCAGCAGGCCGGCCGAATTTTGATCAGGGAGAGAGAGAGAGAGAGAGCAAACATTGCAATGCACACTCCCGTGTACTTAGATGCAGGTGCACGTTAAAGAACTCGAAGTCAAGATTACTCCAGAGCCGCACGAGGCATGCCTCTTAATTACATTATGGTTTCAGCATTTAAAACTCCATGAATCCTAATTACGATTGTCAAATTCGCGACATATGAAAAAAAAGGAGAAAAATAAGCAGTGAAGCTTGCACTGCTGGCGCAAGGCTAACAAAGCAGCAAATTTATGGGCACTTGACTGGTCCGGGTTTGTCTCCGCAACACCCACGCTTCATCGTGGTCCGAGGCTTTGGGGAACGCCTCGCAAATGATTGCGAGGTGCAGCGAACGCTTCTCAAAGTTTCGAACCAAGCTCAACGTAAAGACGTTCGCGTCGAACCACGGTATGGTGGCCGACGGGGCACGCGTGGCCTCTGTCGGCTTGACGCCGTCCTACAGGTTTGCTATACTACACTGTGCGCTTCGCGCGATGGCAGGACGAAGGCTATAGGCGTGCGAAGCTATGCACAAATGCATGTCTGATGATGATGATGATGGTGGTGGTGGTGGTGGTGAGGATGATGGTAATGTTGATTAGGATGACGATGAACCCTTTTTTATGGCGCTCACCCACCCGAGGGGGATAGGCCAACAGTCGGGTGGCAGTATATAGTGATAGCCAATCTTGGATTGTGTCAAGAGGGGCTCAGCTAAATGGAAAAAAAAAGAACGACATAGCTTTGCGAGACGCTGTGAACAGGACAAATGTTATTGTTGTTGTTGTTGATGTTTTATTCTCTGCTCTGGCACATACCCACCCTGGAGGATTGGCTAAGATGCGAAAAGTACAAAGAATTACCCCTGAAGTGCTGCAAAATGCCAATCAAATTAGAATAATCAGGAAAAAGTTCATAGTAAAGATTACAAATTAATGAATGGAACCATCCCGAATCATAAATATCGCAACGATACAGCATACATCCCTGCGACAGAGTCCTAATGAGGAGGATCCTAAGAACAGAATATTGGACACGGGGAAGTCCAACCCAATCCGACAAAAAGCATCTTGTGACGTGTGTTTTGTTTACAGTGGATAAACGACTGAATTTTAGGAAATAAAGATGTATAGACTCGTCTTCACCAGAATATCGACACAATGTGCACGGGGCCAGACAAGCTCTGTGCACATAAAGATCTAGTTTTGGAATTCGACAACGTCAATGCATGAACACAACTAGTTTTCTCGAGGTGAACGCATTGCCGTTCTAAGTATAACATGTATCGACATTCATTTAAATGAGATAAGAAGTTACTAGGTTCTTCCCTCCAGCTTTCCTCCTAAATCTCGCAGCAGTTATGAGCGCTGATGCTGGAAGTGTTGAGCGAACCGGACCACTAATACACGATTTCGCTAAACACACACACACACACACACACACTGACACACAACACGTGCACTCGCCAGCCGCAGTTTTCCCAGCGAAGCAGTGAGGCGAGGTCACGTGCACAGAAGAAGGAAGAAGCGCGCGTGCGAAGGTCACGCATTGGGCATTGCATAGAATTGGGAATTGATAACGTAATTGCGACGGATGCATCCATGCGTGAGGAGAAAGCGGGTGTGGGCATTTTTTCAGAGACTTTGTCTTGGTCATATACCTTGCGCCTCCCGGATTATACACCCATATTCGAAGCAGAGCTCTTAGCCATTCTTTTAGCCATTCGCAAACTTCCTGCACAAAATTCGGCAGTTGTTATAGTGGCTGATTCGCTTTCGGTATGCACATCACTCGCTTCAGCTTCTCCTTCCAAGTCTTCTGTTCTAAACGCATTCACTTCATTAATTCCTCCCCACGTGCGTGAAATACGATTGGTGTGGGTGCCAGGCCATTGTGGCATATTTATAAACGAGATGGCTGATGTTCTCGCGCAGTGGTCCCTAGATGGGCCGGTAATGCACGTGGTGCCTACTACTGCCTTTGTTACTTTGTCTAGATTCCTTAAGTACTCCTTACTTCAAGATTCTTTAAAAATGAAGTTACCTATTGAAGAATATGGGCATCTTTCTTTTGTTTGGAATAATAAGTGGTGCCCCTCTCGTAAACTGGAAGTGGCAATAACAAAATTTCGCTGTCGTATCCCTTCATTAAATTTTTATTTACACAGGTCTGGTCTGGTGCCATCTCCGCTATGCTGCTATTGTCAAGAGCCAGAAAACAATGATCACTTTTTAATTACCTGTCAGCGTTTAGTAGTCAGAGGAAAAGACATTTCGAAATTTCATTCAGGAATTTAAAAATTCCCCTGAATTCTCAGAATATTCTTTCCTTTGGAGCGTCCTCACTAGGTTACAGCAACAGGAACGTCTGCTTAGCTAGTGCAATTTCCTTCGTGACACAAGAAGAATTCGTTGCTAATCATCTTTCCAACCAAAACTTCGTACCTCGAAATTGCCGCCACTAGTTTATTAAACCTCAAATTATTTATTATGGTTCATTTGTATTATAAATAGTCTATCACTCTAACATTTCATTCTTCCTTACATTACCGATTCCTTACTCTTCCTTTGTTTTAGCTCACTTTTTTTTTCCTTTTTATATTAACCGCCGGCTTCATGGCCAATCCCCCGTAGTGGGCAACAGCCAAATAAAAAGGAGAAAAGAAAGAAAGAAGTGCACGCACACTGTTGGGAACCAAAAGTAATGATGATGATAGCTTTGTGCTAAGCGGCACACTTTATGCAAGCAAGAAATGCTTCGCAGAAACGTCAGAAATCCCAATCGTAATGCCAGCGGCAAACTCAGCAATAAACACAGCTGCAACGCAGTTCCATTCAACGTGAATGCTGTATGAAGCATGGGAAAGTGGTTCGTCCGTGTTTCACTTGTGTAGTGCCTGTGTATTTGTGTTTATAGTGTTTTGTGCTCGCGGTGTGGTGTGGTTATGTTGTGCTGTGGTGTGTCTACGTGGTGTTCCTTGTGTCTATGTTTTGTGCGCTCATCATTTCATATTTTGTGTTAAGTTGTGTTACGGTGGGGGCATCATCAGGCATCGTAATGGTTTGCGAGTAAGATATATGCTTATCTGTTTTGATGCAAGTGGACGGATTCGCATTACGTTATGTGTTCCGATGGTCTTGCAACTGTTGTTATCAGGGGCTTATCTTGTGTTGACATGGTCTTGTTTGGCGTTTAACTGTTCTTTTTTGTGATTGTGTGTTGTAGATGTACCAGTGGGCTGAATGCAATGGGGTGTCTAATCGGCTGAGGGTAACGGCGGGTCCGTTTTTCCTTTCACTGTAACCCGAGATAGACGGGAGACGAAGTTTTCTTACTTCGTTTCTTTCTTTCTTTCCTTCTTTCCCTTATTTCCCTTCACGCAATCACTAAAACGTAGCGGTGGGCTAGGCCAAAGAATGTGAGTAGTGGGTCGAAGGAACGAGTGACTCGGCTTTTCGGTCTCTGGTGGCGCGGCACAGCAGGGCACTTTAGACACCGACGGCACCGGTTTCCTAAGTGCCCTGTGGTTAAAGGTACCACTTGCCTGGGCACTTGCACGTATTGACGCTGGCACCCTCAAAGACGTCAAGAGCAAACTTTCCATGCAAATAATTTCTGATATTTTGCGTCCGACAACGACTGATATAATTACCAGAGACGCCGTAGTTTAAGACTGCCGAAATTTGAACCACCTGAGGTTCTTTAACGTGCACGGACATGGCACAACACACGAGCCTCTAGCATTCCGGCTCCACTGAACGTGAGCGGGCCTTCGGATTAGCAATCACAAACCATAGCCTATAGACCAACGGAGCGGGTTACGACCCGGGCAATAACGCACGCAGACAGGCATTATGGAAGAGACTACTAGAGTTAATAACAACAAGTAGTGCATCTATCACCCTGCGGTCTGTGCGCGTCATTGCTGTTTCGTTAGTTGCTATATTGTTTTCTGCGCTACTGTACTAGCGGATAAAACGACTATCCCTATGTTTTCGATACCTCATAATTACGCACTTCCTAGTAGTTTCTGCGTTTTATTAAGCCCGTTCCCTTTACACAACATGATATTTAGCTTAGTGACAAAATACAGCCAACAATATTCTCTCGGAGGAGTGGCGATGACGCTATAATTCGATCACGTGTTCATTGCACCAAAAAATGGGTGACTGCCAACGAGCGAGCATTTCCGTGTAAAGTGCTCCAAATGAAATTTTTGAAGGCGCAATAGCTACGAGTATTCTTGTTTATAGCTCAACTCTGGATCACAATGACCTAAAATAGGTGGTGCAAGCTGCGGGTGCAGCAACTGTTGAAGAAACTCGTAGCGGCATAGCGTGCAGGAGCGTGCAGGAACTTCACCCTTTTGATGAGTACCAACGTGATGCCGAAGTCGTTAAGTTGAAGCTAGAATAATTAGAAGGTTGGAAATTCTTGCCCAAGAGGAGGGATATCTAGCGGACACCTGGGCCCGTATTCACAAAAAACATCCTACGCTAAAATTGTTCGTGAGAGAATATTTCATCGAATCGCGATGCTTGACATATCATTAGCGATGCCGCTTGACCAATGAAAAAAATGCATTTACGAAAGAGAAGCTTTGTGAATACGGCTTCTGTTCTTGAGGGCATCAATATGTTGAAATTTTTTATGGAATGTACTAGAGCCACGTGTGGAAGCATTGGCTACGATACCCCTCTCTTTAGCACTTGATTTTTTGTTCATTCGAACTGGAGACGGTGGTATGACACTATGGCAGTTTTTCAGATAAAAAGGGGCCGAATTCACAAAACTTCTCTTTCATAAGTGCTTTTTCCCGTCGGTCAGCGGGCTTCTGTAATGATATGTCCAGCATCAGGATTGGCTGAAATTTTCTCTTACGAGCATTTTTGTCGTAAGTTGTTTTTGTGAATACGGGCCCTGAACGGCACGATTTGCGAGCCATAGCGCGAGCCTAACTGCGATGCACACGCGGGGTGTCAATGCAAAATTTATTTGAACATCCCCTCTGTTCTGATGTGGGCGTAAAAGTAAGCGCATGAGTGCTTTTGCGTTTTGTCCCCGTGTGAATTTTGCCACGGCAGGGTGTCGTACCAGAAACCTTGACTTTATGCACGTAGTGTTTTGTCCGCTCACAGTTCCCGGCGAGAGGCTTCAATAAGCAAACCTCGAATGAAGTATTCTGCTTCTCGTGCTTCGCTGAATGGCACCCTGTATTGGTTCCAGCTGTTATAAAAGTTCGTGCTTTTATCATTCAAGAATCAAGAAAATATCGGGCTCCTGTTTGGTATTCACATAAGTTGAGTGTATCTACTGAATATTCTGGGGACCGCTGGCACAACAAATAGAAAATGGCACATTAACGACTTGCTTATGCACATATTATTTCGTCAAGCGACAGCGAGGGAGTATCCGTATATCTATGTAGGGATGAAATAAAGCTCCATCAAAAACGAAGCATCACTCATCCACATCGCTCGGCCTCAAAGAAGCGATGCTCACTCCAACATTTAGCACGCGGTGCGGATCTCTTATTTTTCTGAAGTGAAAGGAAGTGGCCCTGCGCCGCTACTATCATTTCGCAAATGTGCCGCGGGCACAAGGCAACCGATCTTCGAGGCATGAAAAAAGATAGCACCCATCTCCCTTGCCATAAAATATTCAGCGTTCTCGCCGCATTAACGTGAATACCGAGAACCATACGTCCATTATTCTTCGACCCCCGTTTGCGGCAAAACTTTAAGGCACTGTAACCTCCGTGTACCGTGTGTCTCGTAAAATTACCGCAAACGTTTCATGAAGAAAACGCGTGTTTCTCTTTAGTAATTTATAGTGCTCATAAACGACTCGCTTCACACCCCGAATGTAAATACTGCGAGAACTCGCGCGACTCGTTTTCTTCCTCTCCGTAGACAGGAATTACACTTAAGACAGCAAGCTATCCGTTGCACTGGAAACCTAAGATAACATATCATACCGGATATTTTATACTAAACATGCCTCTTAATAATAAATTGCCTGTGTGAATTTAAGCTTGTCTTATACACACGGTATGAACTTCGAAGCGACGCACGTAATATTTTATCCAATCTACCAGATCACTGCGTACAGCTTAAGGCACGAACACATTAGAGTTCTCTTATGCATATTTAACTATGGCAAGAAATAACTTGACCACTTAATTACATTCTTGCGATATTGACATTGAGATGATATCACCACTACGCAAAACTCTCCAGCATTGAAGCTTATAAAAAAGTTATGACAACATATATCCTTGATATCACCGATACAGATACATTCCGGTAAATTATACGTTATATGTACATTTTTGTCGTTAATATGCGTAATTATTTCTTCAGACAGTTTCTTAGCGTAAATTTGAAAATTCATGTTTTCTTTGCAATTGCTTTCCCCAATAAGACATACGACAACCTATAGTTTATTTTGTGTTATGTGATATGGCAATTAAAGGTATAGTTGTTGTGTATGTGATTGTATACTTCTTTATGTAAGCTCTGTTACGCTGCCGTAGGGAATTCTACCGGTCACGCCTTCCTGTGACAGGCAACGCTCTGCCTTTAGCCATTCCATGCTGGACAGTTCTTTCTCTCCTGTGTGAAATTTAACTAAATGTATAAAATGGTAGTTTGCTAATTTCACGTAGGCCTAGTGGGCCGGGCACACGCCTGTGATGATATTTAAGCAGGTTCTTTAACAGATTTGTTTTTGGACGACTCTCTCAGGCGAAGCCTCCGAGAGCCTAATTGAGGACAAAGCCGTTTTTTCACACGACACGACACACACACACAAGATTTTAATTAAACTGTTGGAAATAGAGAAACACTGAACGATAAACACTTGAAAGAGAAACGAAAGCATAACAGAACTGAGTAGAGTTCTAAGTCTCTATAAGTCCTACGCGAGTCCTGGCTATTTAAATTCTAAGGGTCCGATAGTGATACGCGAAGGAGACGCGGGCGAAGTGGACGGCTCACCAAATCGTCGATGAGCTTCACGAAGAACGAGTGAGCGAAGTGCAGTCGGCTCGGAAACCTGACGACGGATGTCTCGTTGCGACGGAAGACGGGGGCGGCTAGGCGGCTCGATCAGGTGGTAGCGGCACCTCGTCCAGGCGTCTCGGCTTGGAACTAGGGCCCGCAGCCCGACTGTTCCCGCTATGCCTACGGGTACAAGAGTTCACCAAGTTCTTGCCTGGGGCTTGCGAGTCGCTGGGGTTCCGAAGGCTGTGATCAGGTCAGCAGGAGGTCCCGGTCGGGTGAAGCCCTGGTGGCTCGGGTCCGGAACCCGACTGCCGTCTTCCGCGCCCGGCCCGGTGGACGACCCACTGCCTTTCTCGAACTCTCCTTCCTGGAACTGTCTTTCGTGGAACCCTCCGAAGAATCCCGATGCCGCAAGCTTTTCTTCTCTTTCTGCTTACTTGTTCCTGTCTGATTGGCCACCGCTGTGCTACCGTGTTATTCAGCCAGTGGCCGCTAAGAACACCGTGGATGTTTGTGGTTGGGTGCTTTCTTTTCTTATCTTATATAATTTTGCAAGGCCACGCCTTTCTCATTCGTCGTCGTTTTCATGTGCCGTCCTCCCGGTCCGCGAGCGTCTTCTCACGTCGTCTTCTTCTTCATTGCGTCCCTTCTTTTGCTTTTCTCGCGCACGTTTCGAAGTCACTCTGGTCGCGCACTCCACACATCACAAGAAGCCCCCTTTCGAATAAGTTTTTTTTAGGAGAAGGAAAAACTGCAGTGAAGTGCGCGTCAAGTTAAGCACAACACGTTCACACATAGGACAACCGATGGTTCACATGACACTTAATGCATCTTCACACTGCAATACTAGTGACACACTTAGCGCACTTTTACACATAACAAGATAAGTTGTGGTGAGTCTATACAGAGTTCAAACATAACTTCTAACATAACGACTTGACCATACACAAAGAAGTGTCCATCCCCAGTCCAGAATTCAAAAACAAGAGAGCCTCCGGTTGTCATAGTGCCTCTACGTTATTGCGTCCCAAACAAGACGTATGGTACGTTTCACACACTTAAACAAAAGCATAGCAGACGCTGGTAGATGCTTCCACTGAGACGCGTGTCTTCTCTTGCTCCAGAGGAGAAGACTCGGACGTTCTGTCGAGCTAGTAGTCAGAACCCAGCAATGACACAACTGCCTACATTCCCTCCACGCGCACTGCACCAGACGCGCTCGAACGGTCCCTTCTGCCACGTCAACACATAGGCTATGTCTATCAACTGACGGAATACTTTTTGAATTCATGAACGCCCCAAAAGGTGCATCAGCGTTCTTGCTGATAGAGCCGTGTATAAACCTTGAGGCACCTTTTTCAGTTTCATTCATCCGAGGCAACCCCGGCGTCCTTGCATCTGATTCGTCCGAGCTCTCTCTAGCGAATGTCGGAACAGTGGTTTCTGGCTCTTCACCTAGAAAGCTAAGGAGTTCAAGATCTCCTTCAACAGACCTTGTATTGCATCCTTTCACACTGTCAATCATTCCAATAGGATCATGTTTACAGATTACACTCTCCCATACTGCTGTCTCAATTTCAGACTCTACTGCGCCCGCATTAATGAGTCCTTGCCAATTCTCCTCGACTATATTAGCACAGGCCACAGCTGTGCTGTCCTCGAAACTAAGCTTCCCTCTATTCACAACAAGGTCACCCAAATAGTCCTGGACAATGCCTACGTCATGTGTACCCGCCGCAAGCGGCACATCTAAACTGTGGGCGACAAACGCCTTCGAGATTTCTGAGCGGCATTGACCGTCATGTTTTGGAGCTTCTCTTGCCTCCTCAAATGTGCTAGGCCTCCTAGAGGCTCTACCAGAAAACTGATCCTCTATGGAACTTCCATGTTCCTCAACTCCGAACTTGCTATTCGGTTCATCAAGCTCACACTAGGTATGGTTACTTTCTCGGCTGCCTACCTCTATACCATCACTAAACTAATATTTAGCTGCTCATCATGGCCATTCACGAGAGGTTCATTCTCCTGACCAATGCTCCTGCAGAACGCCTCGAACGCCGGCTCGCTGGAGCTCCCGCCTAACATCCGCTCGCGCCTCTCTCTCAAGAGCCTCGTCCGCTGTGCCAGCTGAAGCCGCAAATGAAGCGTTCCTAACTTCAATTCTTCAATTTCCCTTTCCTTCTTTTCCATTTCCCTTTCCAACTCCATCTGCACTCTTTCCTCCTCTAGTTCGCTGCTTCGCGTTCGTCACACCACGCCTTTAACTCGTCGCCCTCAAGACCCATGCGCCGTGCCAGTGTCTCTAACACTTCCCTTAATTCTGAAGTCATTGTGGAAGATACAATATCTGCGAAAAATAAACGGCTTTGTCCTGTCCTGTCCTGTCGCGGACGCAAATTTGTGATGATATTTTAAGCAGGTTCTTTAACAGATTTGTTTTTGGACGACTCTCTCAGGCGAAGCCTCCGAGAGCCTAATCGAGGACAAAGCCGTTTTTTCACACGACACGACACACACACACAAGATTTTAATTAAACTGTTGGAAATAGAGAAACACTAAACGATAAACACTTGAAAGAGAAACGAAAGCATAACAGAACTGAGTGGAGTTCTAATAAGTCTCTATAAATCCTACGCGAGTCCTGGCTATTTAAATTCTAAGGGTCCGATAGTGATCCGCCAAGGTGACGCGGGCGAAGTGGACGGCTCACCAAATCGTCGATGAGCTTCACGAAGAACGAGTGAGCGAAGTGCAGTTGGCTCGGTAAGATGACGACGGATGTCTCGTTGCGACGGGAGACGGGGGCTGCTAGGCGGCTCGATCAGGTGGTAGCGGCACCTCGTCCAGGCGTCTCGGCGTGGAACTCGGGCCCGCAGCCCGACTGTTCCCGCTATGCCTACGGGCACAAGAGTTCACCAAGTTCTTGCCTGGGGCTTGCGAGTCGCTGGGGTTCCGAAGGCTGTGATCAGGTCAGCAGGAGATCCCGGTCGGGTGAAGCCCTGGTGGCTCGGGTCCGGAACCCGACTGCCGTCTTCAGCGCCCGGCCCGGTGGACGACCCGCTGCCTTTCTCGAACTCTCCTTCCTGGAACTGTCTTTCGTGGAACCCTCCGAAGAATCCCGATGCCGCACGCTTTTCTTCTCTTTCTGCTTACTTGTTCCTGTCTGATTGGCCACCGCTGTGCCACCGTGTTATTCAGCCAGTGGCCGCTAGGAACTCCGTGGATGTTTGTGGTTGGGTGCTTTCTTTTCTTAGCTTATTTAATTTTGCAAGGCCACGCCTTTCTCATTCGTCGTCGTTTTCATGTGCCGTCCTCCCGGTCCGCGAGCGTCTTCTCACGTCGTCTTCTTCTTCATTTAGTCTCTTCTTTTGCTTTTCTCGCGCACTTTTCGAAGTCACTCTGGGCGCGCACTCCACACATCACAACGCCCCAGTTCGGAAGGCAGAGACATACAGCCACCAGGTAGCTATAGCTACGCGATTCCGGTTAGGTGCTTGGCCAAATGAAGCCTTGGTTCACTCGGGAAGACACCCGCATTATCGAAATTTTCCTCATTATCGAAAACTACGTCACCCACCCAGTAGATGTGGCTGTGGTCGTTCAGAACAGTTCTGGATGACACCTCTCCTTTGGGTGCTTGTGAATTTAATATTTTTCTCCTCTAGAGCCCTCGTCATACCGCCCAATAGCGCTAGCTAGCTGTGTAGGGAAGCTGATGGAGCGCATGATCCTCGCCAGACTGGAGTGGTTCCTAGAGCGCTACGAGGTTTATCCAAGTGCCATGGCCGGTTTTTGACGCGTTCGTTGCTCTATCGACAACGTTGTTGACCTCGTAACGTACGTCCAACACCAGAAATTGAGCAGGCGATTAACCGCGGCACTATTTTTGGATATCAAATGAGCTTACGACAACGTTTCTCACGAGGCCATACTCGACGCCCTTGAGTCCGTCGGTCTTGGTGGCCGAGCGTACCGCTGGATTCGTGCCTACCTACAGATGAGATCCTTCTTTGTGCAAACCGACGATGGGCCAACCTCTCAGCACTGCACACACCGTGGAGTTCCTCAAGGGGGCGTCTTGAGCCCCACGTTATTCAATTTGGTTCTGATTGGTCTCGTGGAACGCATACCAGGTTGTGTACAGATATCGATTTATGCTGACGACATCTGTGTTTGGACGTCAGGCGTAACACGTCCTCAGATACGCGCGAGGCTCCAAAAAGCCGCGACTTCGATATCGGCATACCTTAATGAACAAGGCCTAGAAATTTCGCCTGAAAAATCGGCGCTGGTCGCTTTCACGCGAAAGCCAATGACAGCCTACGCCATCTCTATCAAGGGGAAAAAAATTTCTTACGCTAGGACGCACAGGTTCCTGGGAGTAACCATCGATCGGGACCTCTGCTGGAGTCCCCATGTGGCCGGTCTCAAGAAGCGCCTAACGGCCACCTCACAAGTTTTCCACTTCCTCGGAGGGAAAACGTGGGGTACGTCAGTGACCGCCATGTTGCACCTATACCGGACGCTCTTTCTCGGGTGCTTGAGATACAGCTTACCGGTGCTAACTGACACCTGTAAAGGTAACCTACGCGCACTCGAGAGCGTTCAGGGCCAGGCACTCAAGATCTGCCTCGGATTGCCACGCTGCACCTCAACAGCGGATACTATAGCAATGGCCAAAGACCTTCCTGCCACCACTCACATCACTTTGGAGGGGCTTAGGACACACATTCGACACCTAGCTCGTGCTCCTGCTCACCACCTCGCCTCGCTTCCAGAAGACCGGCCCGGTGCCTCTTTTTGTAAGAGGATATCGGCATTCCGCGAGTGCCTCCCAAAGAATTATACTCCTGCTGAGAGACTTCCGACGCCTCCTTGGTGTTTGGCCCGTCCAAAGGTACAGCTGACAGTGCCAGGGATTCGGACGAAAGCGGAGCTCTCACCGCCGGCTTTAAAACAGCTGTCTCTACTAATGCTACATGAGGACTACAGGAATCATCTTCAGCTTTACACTGATGGCTCAACAGCAGCAGGCAGGTCTGCAGGAGCTGTGACCTTCCCTGCCAAAGCAGTAGATGTGCTGTTCAGGACGTCTCATGGCACAACATCGACAGCCGTGGAGCTTGAGGCACTACGAACCGCACTTTGCGTGATCGATGGAGAGCCACCACAGAAATGGGCCATCTTTACAGATTCCAAGTCAGCCCTTCAGTGCCTTTTATCGGCCTTACGTAGCGGGCCGCAAGACCAATTAGTGCTTCAAACACGACAGCTCTATCACGAATTAACCGACAAAGGCCATGACATCACGTTTCAGTGGCTACCAGGCCACTCTGGAATAATCGGCAACGAGCACGCAGATAATGCCGCGAAACGTGCCCACGAAATTGGAGTGCTGCAAGCCATCCCACTGTCAAGAACGGATGCAGTAAGAAAACTTCGCTCGCTTGCGCGTGATATGACTATAGCGCTGTGGAACACTCCTGGTCTTCTGCATACCCGTCTGCACCGCCTCGACCCATCACTACAACTTCGAATTCCGCGTGGGCTTACCCGCTGTGAAACTGCCGTACTTTGCCGCCTGTGGCTAGGCACGTCATTCACAAGAAGTTTCAGCTGTCGCATTGGACTGGAAGACAGTGCTGCCTGTATTCACTGCGGCAGCAAGGAAACAATTGTGCACGTCCTCTGCGATTGCCCTGGGTACTGCTCCCAGCGACAGACTCTCGCCACAGAATTGTCACGCCTTGATGGTCGACCGCTGTCCGAGCAAACCATATTGGAATGCCGGACAGACAGTGTCTCGCAGCAGAAAGCCACGAAGGCTGTGCTCAAGCTTTTGCGAGCAACGGGCCTCGTGAACCGTCTGTGACACATGCCGTGCTTTGTGTGTGTGCGCGATTTGACCTCTCTCTTTCTTTATTCTTTTTCCATCTCTTTCTGTCTCCCTTCACCCCTTCCCCAGTGCAGGGTAGCAAACTGGATATTTTCTCTTCCGGTTAACTTCCCTGCCTTCCGCCCATCATCTCTCTCTCTCTCTCTTGTCCGCAGCTTCATTATGATGTAGTCGTTGGTTCTGCGTACCGGTGACGGTGTTGCGGGGGTAAAAGTCGCTGGAACTGTCGACAGCCCTGACGGCGAAGCTCCTGGCCATGACCGGTTCGGCAACCGCAAAGATGCCGCCCATAGAATGCCGAGATCTCCCACTTTGGCCAGTTCCTCTTTATACTTAACCAAGTAGGCCCCCAGTTTTGCCGCCAGTGCGAAGGAAGCCATGTTCTCACATTTCGAAATCTGAGGTCCTAGTCCGCCGGGACACAAGCAGCAGGCAACATCTAACCACGGCTGGGCTAGGGCACGCGCCATGCCATGTACGCGCCCTCGTTGTCTTAAACAATTTTCGCCACTCCTGCACTCTAAACACGGTATCCTTTAGTTGATTTTATAGGTAGGCAAAAATGTGAAAATATGCTCCTTTACTAAAGGTTCAAGTGCATTGACCTTTAGTAAAGGAGCATATTTTCACATTTTTGTGTACATGTAAAACAAAGGTCACTGTGCTAAGAGTATGGTAACGTCGAGGACGGAGGGCCGTGCGCAGGACAAATTGGAGCGCTGGCTTCTTCGACTGCGAAGTGAAAATGAGGGCTGCCGACTCCTAAGAACGGGACATTGGGACATTTGACATTCATGTAAGCAAATACGAGTTATTGTTGCCACAAATATCTTTCTCCACCTTAGACCATCTTTGTAGGAAGTTGCTTTTCTTCGTGAGAACGTCCACTATTACAAATACTTCCTAGATGAAATGCGAGAAAGCATTTATGAAAAATTACTTGAACAACTAAATTTGGAGGGTAGCTTTGGAGGTTATAGACTGAGCGAATAATATATTTTTAACAATAACTTGTTCTTGTTCTGTTTCGCAGAAATCATTAGGCTTCGAATTTCAAGCACAAAGTTTACAAGTCCGTGACCAAAAGAAACGCCTGTCCTTCCGTTCTACCTAGGTTGGTCAAAGGCCCAACATATTGTACTGAGCAACTTACAGGGGACACATCTGACATAAGGATTTGGAGCGCACAAATCCTTATATGGAACCGCGTGATTCGATTTACGTGTAAAGCTGAGAAGCGCATTCGGTGTAAATCGAGCGGGCTTTCCACGAAGCAGGCGCCTCTCAGAGCAGTATAAATTGTTGCGTGCTGTTACACCTTAAAATACAATATTATTACCACGCTAACTTTACAGTTAAGGCGTACCTTATATGAGGCATCGAGTCCGCTGAAAGGGGTAGTCGTTGCAACAGTCGCCTTGTCCATCCTGCTGCAACACGTCGTGTACCTCTACTCACGTAATTCGCTTACCGAGGCGCGAAGAGGTGAATCGGAAGACGTCTCTCACGGGAATAACGGCCTTGTGCGGTACGAGGCTTTCTTTGCCGTAATTCTGTTTGTTCGCGTCTTCTTTCACGTTCCAACGTGCTAAATAAATCCCAGATGGCGATCGCTGCATTACGCGCCTACAAGAGGACAAAGGCCTAACCTAATAAATTCACTCGGCTCTGTGTAACGCCCACTGATGTAGTGCTAGAAGCGATTGCAAGAGAAAGAACACAGGGAATGCTCGTACTGTGTAACGTACGTGGATGCTGAAACGCACTATAGAGACAAATCGAGTAAGCCAAGGCGGCCCCACGAAGGGAAGAGTTTTGGGCAAATTTTCGCGCCACCACCCAAGCGTAGGCATGATTTGCGTTTTCAAATATGGACCTTGTACATAACTCGAGTCCTGTTCTCAATAGACCTGCGCATGCGCGACCTTCAGAGAGCGGTGCCGCCGCCAGCTTAGTTGTAGTTCTCAAAGCACAGCTGGTACGCTTGTGCCTGGTGCGTGTGCAGGTATGCTAGCATATTGCAGGAATCCTCGGCACAACGACGATTGAACGCATCGAAAAACGCGGTGTTGACGTGTTTTGAATGTTTTTTTTTATTTGAATCTAAGCACTATGTAGCTTAGCTAAAGAAAAAAAATAAAGTCGCCATTTTAAAGATTCCATGTGGCCATGGTCCCGTCGTTAGTTGATGCGCCTCTGGAGCTTTACATTCATATTACCTCTGAATTATTCGCTGAATTAATTGCAATAAAAAAAACTGGTAAGAACGTCTCAGAGCACGTATCACGCAAAGGTGGGACGCGAAGGGCGCAGACTGCTACAAAGGACTCAAGACTGCCGAAGGAATAACTGCCAGCTCTTTCTGTCAAAGCGTAATCTTTGCATGCAAGGCGTGGTTTATTCATAGTGATGTGCTAGAAAACGATCGCCGTAAAGAAGATAAACGTGTGTCTAGCTTAGCGTGACGACGCCTTGCCGCGCACCGTTAGCGAAAAACCAATGGGCCGCTACTAAGTGCCAGGAAAATATCGTGAACGACAAGCAGTTCCTTGAAGCACAAAGTATGGATGATTCGCTAAGTAACTTTAGCGACAGGTGCAAAACGACGAATAAGGGGATGTCCATTTTACCCGCCATCCTCATACCCGAAGGCTCGGCGCCGATGTCTGTCGCTAGGCCTTACCTCTTCAAAACTGCGTCGGAAGGTGCCTCATATGACCCTACACGAGCCGCTTACGCTCTTAAGACGATACGTGTTGTCATTCACAGTGCGAAGCTTGGACTATGCACTGCAGTTAAACTGAGCTTGTATCAGGTGCCTCGTTCACGCTGGACGCTTGTCAGTTTTCATCGCTTTTCGTAAGAGGTTAGCTTAGGCATCTTATAGCGATCACTATTTTGTCCAGAACAGAAGCTGTCTCTAGCCTGATGCCGCTGGAGATGATCGCCCGGCAAGGTGATTCACGCGCCGTGAATCGTTGAGGTCAGTGATAGGCCCGTCCAGGATGTGCGTAAACTATTGTGACGGTGTAGCATACTGCTAAATTATCATAGATAAAAAACACAAAATTAACAAACGCTGCTCAACGAGTGGTGTGCGGCGTGAGCTGGTCTGTCCAACGTTGCCGTTCCTGCCTGAGCTTGACATCTTTCGGGAACACGAGAAATCTGAGTCGTTTTGTTTCGGGCTGTTCTTGTACCATCCAGGCACAGAGCACGTGAAGCCAACCATCAAAACTCATCAAATAAAGCCGATAAAGCTCGTTAACGCCGGTTGCCGACGCAGCAGACACGCATTTGAGCGTACCGCGACGGTCACGAATACTACAAGTTAGAAGTTCTGGCATGCACTGCGGCAGCGGTGGCGTAGTGGACCACCGCGGTGAGATTAGTGTATTCGGCAACGGCTCGAGAGAGCGACGTCTCCTGACAGGGACACTCTGCAGATAGGGTAGGCATCAATGATACTGTAACGGTGCTGCGAAAGCAAGGAAGGCGATGATCGCTACGAAGACGAAGGAGACGACGTAGTGGAAAACACTTTGCCTGTTTTGAGAGAAGAGGTGCACAAAGAGTCTACATAGATTATATATATTCTTTATTTTTCTCCGTTTTCCTTTTCTCACAATTATTATTAATTTATTATTCTATTTTATTCATCATGTTGTGGTATTCGCACAATCTACCAACTAAAAGGTAAACACATCAGGTCTTGGCCGATCCCCCAAAGTGGGTATGTGCCATATTCGAAGGCTCATCATCATCATCATCATCATCATCATCATCATCATCATCATCATCATCGTCTCTCTCGGTCCGCGATTGGGTCTGTGCCGGCGTTATCCTTGTCATTATACAACGGCCTTCCTATTCAACCTCATATCTCTGATCGTTCCATCGTGTTGCTCGTTCCTTTGCTCTCCGTGTGAAACCTGAACCTCGTCGCGAAAAACTAATAACATCGGCTGACCGGCACTGGCACAGTGGTAGCAGAGCGCAAGTTCCGCCAAATACCGCCCGAGATGCGACTCTGCTTCGTGCCAGACGAAATAGTGGCGTCTAACTGTAGTTAGAGTAACAGTCGGCTACAGTAGTGCCGCCTGCTAACGCAAGCTGCAGGACGGCATGGCACCGTGCTCCACCGCCGACCACCGCGGTGGCCTACATGCGTAGATTCGCGCCTCGAAGGTCCAGCCGAACGTGTGGAAGCGCATGCGTGGTGCCCAGACGAACGCAGGTCATGGCACGAGTCCACAGAAAACGCTTCGACGGCCGTCAGCCGATGATGTCGTAAGGGATACCATGTCATGGCATTAGTTTGTTTAAATTTGTCTTGCACGGAGCTGTTGAAGAGGAAGAACTGATCTAAGCATGATTATGGGGGGTGCATATGAAGTTGGGTGACAGGCGTTAGCGTGACTAATATACATGGCAAAAGCGAAAGCTTCTAAAGAATCCGTTCGTTGTAGATATCTTGGAAACACATTTTGTGCACAGCACTAGAAAGCAGAATGAAGAAAGGAACACACGCTGGGAACAGGAGTTGCTCCTATGGCTTGTGTCCCCCTCTTCACCCCGCACGACCTGCGCCGCACCCGCAGTGCATTCCACAGAAAGCTTGTTGTTAAAAATTTAACTGCACTGTTTAATGCCGTTGCTCTCGTGGAACTGGATGGGGGATCCGCACCTGAAAGTAGACTTTCTGGGGAAAACACTGTTAGCTTGTGCATACCTTACCCTTTTGTCGTCTTTGTTAACCCCCCACCGTATCTAATGGACTCAAGGGTTACCTTTGAAAGGTTTATGCCTGTAGGCTGGAGAGTATTGAACTTGTGTATGAGGTACGATTCCCTGTATTTTCTGTCCCTCGGTGAGCGGAAGTTTCCCTGAAGTATGTAGAGTTTCAGTTCGTCGAAATTATGACCTGTCATATTAAAATGCTGCGCCAATGCCTTCGGCAGGTTATTCGCGATGTCCGCGCGCTGCCCGTTTAATCTAACATTAATTGGTATGACCAGTTTCGCCGATGTATTGCTAGTGACAGAGTGAACATTCCAACATGTAAATAACGTTTGAGCTAGCGAGTACTAGCCGCCTTGACGGCGCCCTGACTGAAGACAAGTCCACTTGTCGAAACGTTGGCTCCTGCGACATTTCCTGTTCTAAATCGTATTTCAACTTATTGTGCTTCGACCCGTTTATTCACCTCACATATCATTGTAACGACGCCTTAGTTTGGTTTGTTTCCGTTATATCTACCCCACACGCATAACAGTGTCTTCGAAATCGATAGTCAAATCAACGCAATAATTATTGGGCCATGTATTTCCGGTGTATGGAGGGAAACCTTAGACATAACTTGCTGCTACGGACTGCAGCGTATTGAGCTTGACCATAGCACAGATGCTTATTCTAATACCTGGTTGTGTGGACGCAGCTAGGTCAAAGTCAAGACCATCTGCTTATTTCTCACCTCCTAACAGTAGGTACACGGAAGCACAATGAGCCGCAAACGACTACTTATTCATGTGACAAGGCAATATGCGAGCAGGGGAGCCTGAACATGACAGCCTGCAAAGGACTTCCTAAGAATGACGTAGCGTAAGGCCGCCTACATTCCGTAATTGCTTGACCGCTGTAACGGAAACGTAATTTGCCCGCGAATGTACCCGTACTAGCGATGAAGGATTAAGCGGAAGAATACGTCGTCTCTTGAACATGTTTGTCGTTTTTTCGGCATCTCAGTCTATATTGTTCGCCTCGTCTCACCGTGCATACTACCAGTAAAAATGCATATTCCACTAGAGAACAGTAATAAATCGAAAAGGCACACCGAGACGGGTGTTAGCTACGCATCCACGTGCATTACCCTAAAGAAATTCCAGGCTTCCACGCCTGGTGCCTAATTACGAAAGCGCGAGGGTTTAATGTTGCATGACGGGCTGTACTAAGGAGAAATGCCGCTCACTCGATTGAATTATATTTCTATGCGTCATGCTGCTTTGTCAGTCTAACCAGCAGAACTGCTGTGCGTTTGTATGAACAAATTGCGCATCAAGAGTGAGCGAAAGCTAAACTCTTTTAAAAAATCGGTTATCTTACACGTAATGTTTCCTGGGAATACAAAGTACCGTGCAAGGCTTCCAAACAGCCTCACGCTGTTCTTCCTTGTTATGGCGCATTTTTATCAGTCCCACCGCGTTTTACAAACACACGTCGGAATAATTTAGAAGTCACTCCTTGTTGCCGCCCAATGAAAATAGAAATCTGCAAAGCATCAAGTCATGAAGGGTTTGTAGAAGACTCAGCCCATCAATATCGCGTGTTTATCCGTGGTTCACTAAAGCAACACTAGAAGCATATAGAAGTTAGATAGACATAGCATACATTTAAGCTAAGTGCAACGATACTAAGCAAGCAGATAAAGGCGGCACATTGAGGGCCAGATGCAAACCACGATGACTCCAGCTTTGCAGCAGTAGAGAGTGATGCCAAATAATATATTGAAAGTTTAAAAATGTTTTCCCAGTGTGCGTCTAAGCTGCAGTACTTTTGATTAATTGGCGCTCGTGTCGGCAGGCGTCTCCAATAACGGTAAGTCTACATCTCATATTCTACTCGTATCATCAGCTACTGCTCCTCCATTAACACAATTAAAGGTACAGCTATTCACTGCATTGTCCATATATCCCTTCTTTTTTTACAGATAATCTCGCTGTCGCATGATTTCTTATTGCGAGAACTCAAGCACCTAGCGCTTTCCTTTCAAGCAGTCTTTACAGCATATAAGCTTGCAAAGGTTGTTGTGGTTGCAAGCAGTATTGAATTTATTTAAAGGAGTACTGACACGACTTTGCGGCGGCTCAAAATGTACATTTTTCGCTTTCTAGCCATGTATTGTTAACGCCCTCCGCACACAGAAGCCAGGAAACACGTACAAAATATTTTAGTTTGGTTTTAAAGCTTTCGTCCCCCAGCACTGCAAGCCAGCTTCAGCGCAATGCACACTACGATGACGCATGAACACAGATTACTAAAAATCACCCAAGTCGCTGTCAGAGCCACTGGACGACCGTGAACTTGTCGTTGTTTGCGTGTCCCACGTGTAATTGACAACAGACGACAGTGTTGCAGCGACGCTATCACGAATTGTTGCCCCTACGTGGCTGAGATGTACGTCCGACTATGTTGATACGTCACTAAGACACCGTCCCCTCGAAATAGAAACCGAAAGTGGACTTTTAAAGCCGTGTTAAAAATATACTCATTGCCTTGCGAAGCACCATGACACTCTTTTTGAGGTTCTCCACGCCAGTGCTTTCATTTAGAGCAGTAATACGAGAATGTCAAAAATTCGTGTCAGTACTCCTTTAAAAATGTGCGCTTTAATTTGTTGCGTTACAGACATTTGCATGGCCCTTCAGTGTTGACGAAGTGAGTTTTGCTAGTGATTGCATCCCCGATAAGCAAAGAGAAGTTCTGAACTGTGAAGCAAATGCTGTAATACAGCACCTCTCCCTCAGTCCCGCCAGAGAACTTAAGACACAACAGTTAAAGGGACACTGAACCACTTTTTAAAAAAAACGAGATTATAGTGTCATGATACGTAATTTCGTGCGGCGAACTCGAAAATCAAGTCGGAAATTTGCATAAACCAACGCAAAGAACTTTATTTTGCCGAAAACAAGCAGCAGGCGCCGCGGCCGCCATCGCGAGTCTCGCCGCCGCTGTGATTGGTCGAAGCTCCATGACATCATCGTCAGGAAGGTGAGGACAGCAGACTGCGCTCGCCGGCAGGCAATGCCGTTTTTAATGTGTTGAAATCGCGTAGTTGCTGTTAGTATGGCGAACTGTGAAAGTCGGAACGAGTTCTCTGTACATCCGTACATGTTCGAGCCGGTCGCCACTGTAAAGGCGACGACTGAAGCGGCACAGGAAAGCGAGTCCCAACCAGCCACCTTGCCCCGCCACGGTGGTCTAGTACTCGGATGCTGATCCGAGGGTCGCGGGATCGAATCCCGGCTGCGGCGGCTGCATTTCGATGGAGGCGAAATGTTGAGGCCCGTGTGCTGTGCGATGTCAGTGCACGTTAAAGAACCCCAGGTGGTCGAAATTTCCGGAGCCCTCCACTACGGCGTCTCTCATAATCAGAGCTGGTTTTGTGACGTTAAACCCTACATAACAACAACCAGCCACCTTCACCCGCGTCGGAAACATAGACTGGTACGTATAAGGTGCATGTCAGTGCTTAATTTCACTGTAGTAAACTGTTACAAATGATACGTTCATCCGTGGATATCAAATTTGATAAAACAGCAGCATCGGCACTCGCTTTTAGCCGCGTATTGGCACGGTCCGCGCTACGCGCGGGCATCGTGCAGAAACATCAGCTGTTCGTGGATTTCACAGCTCAGAGTGCAGCGTTGTTAATGCAGTCAGTATCGTACTTCGCAGCGGGCAAGGCGCACGCGATGAGTCAGTATGCTGCCGCGAGGAAAAAAAAAAAAGCCAGACGAGTGCCGCTCTCGCCGCAGTGGTGACATGTGCTCTGAACTGCGCTGAAAAATTGCGCAAGGATAGTTTGGCTCATATATTGCAGTTCTGTTTTTTATAATACCGCCGCTTTTTCTAAATTCTGCCCAGTACTACAGTGATGGAAGCATGCGACTGTCGTGTAGAGTAGCTGATTTCGATGCTGCGTGCTGATATCTGTGTACACGTGTTTTCGCCATAGGTGCTCATGCGTGCACTGCGTGCAAATGGGGAAAGAAGAGGACTGCTGCTGCTGCCTCGAAATTCGGCAGATTCGCGACCGCCAGAAACATCCGAGGTGCATCACAACAACAAAAAAATTTAAGAAATTTAAAATTCACGAAGGCAAGTCGTGGTGGCGGCGAGGGCCCCTTCAGGTGCGGAAACACAGAAGGAACCGCGTCGCTGTTCAGTCGCACACTCTTGATCGTCAATCCCAGCGACTGCATGAGAGCCGGGTTTCGTACGTAGTCGCTGTCACGAAAGTGCTTGGAGCACAGCACGCTTGATCTCGTAGGTTTGAAGTCTTTTCTTTTAACTGCAGCGGACCATTTTGCAGCCATCTTCTGATCCCGAGGAAACTTGTGAAAAGCGACCTCATCGCGACTGTAAGTGCTGCGGCAGCCATATGCCGCGCAGTAACTCGGCATCGCGAGTCCACTGTCGGATGGCGAAAATGTTCAATCAGAAGAGAACGGTGCAATGGCAAGAAATCCCTACGAACTGGCAGAACTGATGCTTCGCTAGGCAGCAGATCGCAGCAGAAACAAGCTGAGCTGACTGAGCGACGCAGGCGGCTCGACCCTGACGATGACGTCACCTCCCCACGTGTCTATCTCTCCCAAGCTCCGCCCCTGCGCGCGCGCGCGCCGAGGGGGGCGTTCCCTCGGTCAAAGTTTGCTCGCTTATAGCGCCGTTGTTTAATCGAACATCGCGAAAAAAACCTCCGTAGGCATGTTGTAAGAGGTCGCGGATACCGAATTCGCAATAAATTCGCGAATTCAAAACCTGTTCAGTGTCCCTTTAAACATGGTATGTTATCGTGTAATGCGGTATGTTATCGTCAACACTGTCCGTCACAAACTCTAGACGGCCCCACCTTATGTTAATCTTCTCTCCTACTTGTCCTTAACTTGAGTACGCTTCCAGAGTGCGGGATCCCCACAGAAAAATTCACATTAAAAAACTAGAAAGAGTTCAAAAAACAGCAGTTCGGTTTATTTAGAGTAAATTTAAGCCCATCGACCCCCCACTGCATTACTAAAAGCAAACGGCATTGAATTATTACAGAGTCGAAGAAAGCAAATGCGACTAGAGTTTTTATTAGACAAAGTTAACCATAGGCTGGCCTTAGACACTACAGCATACGTGTTCCCCTTGTTAAGCAGATCCACTCGGCACCACTACCCTCATTCTCTAGCACCGATATTCGCAAGGACTGATACTTTTCTGTACTCCTTTTTTTTTTCCACAGGCAACTGCCGATTGGAATAAACAATCGAAACACCTTCCCAACGCCCGTGACGTCTACACCTTTTCCATTTGTGTAAATACTGTTGTTCTTTCATTACCCCTTTACAGTTGTATTATGACCAAGTTGTTCAATTGTTCCTATTTTTTAATCACAGCCTTTTACATTGAGATAAACGAAATTGTGTAAGAACGGTGTTTGAACATTGATTCATTCTGTTATTTTTCTGTGTGTCATTGTATATTGCTCACCCTGCTTGGATTTCTTGTCTGCAGTATTTTATAAATAAATAAGTTAATTATTGAATTAAATAAATAATTAATTAACACTGATTCCTCATTGCTATAACTGTGGTTAACGCACACCAGACCACCAATCAACCTTGGACACGCACCGTCAGAACTGCTGGCTCCATAGGTTCATTTACGATATGCCCCAGGCGGGAACAGCTGCCGTGGACGTGTGGAGGCGTGCTTGCATGGCGGAGGGTCTGGCATCGATTCCTACCCCCACCACCACTCCTAGTGCGCGGTGATTGCCATCGCTGATTAGAGCACATTTGTTTTGGTTGTATGCTTGTTGCGCCTACATATCAGGGGCTACAAGAAGTGGTGTCTTTCTTTTGGTTAGCTTATTCAAAGCGCGCTTCAATCAAATCTCGATGTCTACTTTGGTTGCGCTTGTTCTGGCCTTTATGCTGTCACGCTTGCATTAAGTCACCTGCGGCACATTTACTCATATGCGAGGCGGAGTGTTGCTTGTATGAAGCCCCATGTGATCGTATTACTATGAATGTTTCATGGATGGCAAGCACATGTCACTAATGTCAAGATTAACCATATATGCGCGGTGCACTCTACCATACCTTATCAATTTTCGTAAAGTAAGTCAGCGAGCCGACAAGGTGAGCGTTGAGGCATAAGCAGATAGATAGATAGATAGATAGATAGATAGATAGATAGATAGATAGATAGATCCCCAGGCGGTCGAAATAATTGTGAAGACTAGCTTGAAGTTCTCTCAGTGCCTTATCACGTATTTGATAGGAGGGCTCGCCAATGCTTTCAGTGCGTGTGCAGCATTGCCATTGCGTCCCACATTACTTCCTCGCCATGACGCACCTTTGCTTAAAATAGCAGGAGTGGAGATCTAACTCTCCATTTTTCCTCAGCGTGTTTCATACAGCGGCAGAGAACAAAATTAAAGAAAGGGCTGAAGAGCGAAGGTAGGTGAGTTCATCTATATTTCCCGTCGCACTCTTGGGCACGCGCAGGCTATCGTATGACTAAAAATGTGAGCAGCTCAACCCGTTATATTACTCTTGTTAGCACGGCCACTAAAAGAAAGTCGCGTATCTTCGAAGTAGAGAAATCCACTTCACCGATCCTCTTCTCGAGGCAGAAATTTCATCACACAAATTTTGTCATTCTTAGAATGAAAAATTTAAGTGCGATTGGTAACGTATTGTCGTAATCAAAGCATGTTATGAGCAGTTCATTTTTCATAAATCTGCTCGAGTAGATGAGCATTAATTGAGCGCACTAACCTGAACTAGACTGGCTACAAAATCCCCAGCTGACCGCACAATACTCGGCGTATAGATAGACGGTCCTGAGTAAGGTTTTTTTTTTCTTTGAAATTCTCTGCTGATCCGACACTCAGTACTACTCAGCAATGAAGGGAAACGCTTACAAGCACTGATAAACCCCATAGACGAGATCTATTAATTAATTGAATATACGTTCTGTCAAGGCTGCCATTCCAGCTTATCTGCGTTGGGTAATGCCACAGTAGACCTATGATCGATTAAGGTGCAGCAGCTTTCGTTGCTGTCCTCTTCGCCCACACATACATATGTATGTTGCCCCCTCGCATGTTTCTTCATCCACATATGTTGACTGGCCGCGAACAGCCACCAGTGCTTATGGGCATGTCGACAGATGTGGATGATCATTTTGCCCGATAGTGTCACGTGTACGTTATGTTAAGCCTAGAAAACGGCAAATAACAGGGGAACCCTCTCACGCGGTTCGGTCTCCCTGCAACGAATGAGGCTAAGGGTGAGATGGGGCCACAGGGGTTCCTCCTGTACCCATGCAATGACATTGCGTTTTCGAGAAATTCTATTTCTAATATCTTCAACGACAGTTTGGAGGTATCGGAGGTAAGGTGTCTGAAGGATAATTTAAAAGTCTTCACAAGTTTCTTAATAGGGAACGGAGACAGGCTGCAGAGATCGTGGTATGAAAGCACCCACACAAAGAAAAAGCATAATATATCGGAATGTATGAGATAATGTACTCATTGCCGGTTATATCATGAAGATCCTGTGTTCAAAGCGAACTATAACAACATATTGTACCCTTATATCAGCGGCAAATAAAAATGTATCTGGGCTCGTTGGTAACACATTGCACATAAATTAAAAGCGCGAAGACCGCATGATCATCGTGGGCAAACACATGAGCGCATACAGGTGTATAACTATTACTATACAGGTGTATAGTAATAGCTCCACACATATAGATGTGTTTGGCTTTGTTACTTATTTGTATGTCTGCTCGTGTGTGCGTTCTTACCGCTGTAGTTTTTTTGCGCTCTTATATTTCATTGCTATGCGACTACCGCGTGTTATATCATAGCGCGCGCTATCACATCGTCGGCGTTGCCTTCCGTGCCAAGATCTACGCATTTGCTGTGGTTACCGTATGCATCTAAACTACGGGCATCGCCCTTTGCTACCGCAAGTTCGCATATACAAGGTAATGCTACCGTGACACCCGTGTCCCATCCGACGTGGTTGTCTAGGGTATATGGTGCTCCGCTGCTAATTGGGGAAAAAGAAAAAGAAAACGTAGGTTGGATCCCAGCCACGGCGGTCGCATTTTCGATGGAGGCGCCAATGCAAGAGGCCCGCCGTTTACCGTGCGGTGTCAGTGCACGTTAAAGAACCCCAGTTGGTCGAAACTTGTCGAATCCTCCACTACGGCGTTTCTCTTTCGGTCTCTTTCAGTCCGTTTCCCCTACCCTTCCGGACTCTGAGCCATGCCGCCGACATCGGCTGCAGAAAATAGTGTCATTTGCTTAAACCAACCGCACTTCTTACTTATTCGTGATCCAGACGCACTTTTCTATTTTTCAGAGATGGGAGGCATTTCCAAGAGAACATCGCAGTCCTGTGCCTCTGAGTTGCTTCAGTTGGCATATGTGACACCGTATTATTGCTGCAAAAGCAGTATATAATTCAGGAGTATTAAAATTCTGTTTCACGTTACGGCACTAAACTGTCCCACAAAAAACAGCTGCCGCGCACACTGAGTGCAATTGGGTTAACTTAGAAGACAAGCTGGGATAAGGCGCTCTAAGCGTGATCCCACGAAAGAGGATGTAGGATCTACCGTAGTTTTTATACACATATAATATGCACGGCGCAGGGTGTGAGAAAAAGATTTGAGTGTTGATGCAAGGACTCGTTGGATGACATTTGTCTGACTGATATTGCGTATATGCTGACTATAATTGGCCATATGGAATATGTAGTTTTACTGCTTTCTTTAATTGCTGCGCTAGCATTATTGTTTCAACATATCACTTCCTGCATTTCTTATAGCAAAGTCGGGGTCGCGGTCTATCATCTCAATTTTTCAGCAAGAGCAAGCCGTGTTTTCTTGTGAGTGCAGAGAAAGTAGTAGGGGAATGATGCTCAACGTTGACGCTAATATCTTAGCTTTACTTCCCCCTTCTCGAAGCTACCTGATGCCTAATTTGCATAAACTGCAATGCAGTTATGCTGTAATAAGTACGTTCCCAGACTACATCCGGGTTCTGTTGTTTTATTTCTCATTGAATATTCCGGGAACTACTACAGAGCGCTCGGGTGGCAGTGGTTTTGGTTTTCGCTCTTGTACTATTTAGGCTTTCTATCCTTGATTGTAGTAAGAGATTACAGTCGAGCGTTCACAGCTTACTCGGCCGTGCTGGCATGCTTTGTTTCTGTACTCAGATAGCGCGCGGACAGAACGTTTAAGGGCTATAGCTGAAGTAGCCCCGCCACGGTGGTCTATAAGGATGTTTCAGTAACCCCGTGCAACAGAGCGAAGGCTACGAGGCCATCAAGCGCAGAATTCTTCCGAGGCGAGACGAAATGCCGTTGTTAGGACACGTACACCCCACTTCATCTTCCCCTTCCACGGCTGCAGCTGCCACTGCAGCGCCTGCCATTGGCAAATGACAAGCTCTGGAAGGACACGTTTAACAAGCCTTCGCCCTCCAGGTTGGTCAAAGAGGCATGTGGCTTCCACAGTGCTGCACGGAACTTCTGAAACAGACTTTAGTGGCTATGGCACTCGGCTTCTGATCCGATGGTTGCGGGATCGAATCCCTGCTGCAGCGGCTGCATTTCGACGGAGGCGAAACGTTTCGTTGGGGAGTGTGTACTGCGCGATGTCAGTGCACGTTAAAGAACCACACATTGTCGAAATTCCCGGAACTCTCTACTCCGGCGAGTCTCACAACGATGTCTTTGTTTAGCGAGGTAAAGCCCGAAAAATGAATCAGTTACCGCTGAAAGGCCGACTGCACAAATACGGTGTTAGTACATGGGCCAGAGTGGCAACCGTTCTCCTCTGTGCAATACTCATCCGACAGACCAATCAGTGACGATCCCCCCCCCCCCCCCCGTCCCCGTCCTTGGCTCTCAATCTTTTAACATACTCGATAACCGAAGGCCACTGAAGGCCTCTTTACAATGCGCTTATATGTCTCAAGCAGCAGATGGCTTAGGATATAGGCAAAATACATGAATGAATCTGATTTGCGTTATGCACTGTGCTGAAATTATGATGTAATAGGTTTTTGTCCCGACAACGTGCATACGCTTTCTGCTCTATGACTTATTCAGTATTCACGGAAATGCTGGACAGTGCATTGACTCAGCCTCTCTTTTCAGCCCTTAGCCTTACCTTCTTTTACATGCAGTGTTATGGAAACAAGAAATTAATCTTGGAAGTGCTTAAACGACAACATTATTTTCATTGAAGAAACACATTAAATATTGATGGATAGCATGCTACGCCCATCGTTGTAGCTTAGTTACAGAGGTGCGGCGCAAATATGCCTGACAACGCCCATTCGACACCAAGCTCCCGACACCAAGCCTTAAGGTGGCAACGACATAAAAGTTCCTGTGTACTAAGGTGCGAGAGAAGGAGCACCAAATGACTTAAACTAATCTGATGTTTCTCCATGGCTGGGGTGACATCAATATCGTCGGTTCTAACTCGCATGGCACCACCATTTTATTATTTTAGCATACATGGTGCTCTTACAAGGATCTCCAGATACTTGCCTGTCATGAAGCCATTGCCAAAATTATTAGAAAAATTTGGAGAATTATCACTTGATGTAATGTTTCCTGGAAAATATGAAACGGTACCGAATCGCCTCGAATACCACGCAAGGTTTCCATATCGAAGTACTTTAATACGCTTGCTGATAGCGACATAATACTGTAGCGGAGCGCATATTCTTCGCGACGTTATGCAAAGACTGCGAAACGGCTGCCACAGCATTCGCCTACGTATCGTCAGCTCGCATCTCGTTCACTTGGTGTATACCAGCATAGGCACCAATGGCCACGGATGTATATCTAACATGAATGGTGCGTGTTGACACGGTTGGCATGAGAAGCTGATCAATTACGTAACGATTAACGACGGACACCCGCATTGCTTATGCTGGTGCTTGCCACACGTGATGAAATGTTAGCCTTTACAGCCTACGCCGAGTTTCGTACAAGTAAGGATAAATTCCGCCTCTACTCCACTTAAGAAACGGTTAACTGCTAGGGAAAGCGGCAATCGCTTTTTTTAACAGTGTTACCACGATGACGTTTTCATGCAGGTCTCACGTGAACACGTTTGAAGTCATAACTGGTTGCGCTTGAACACGCGATCTTCCTAATATATTCGGATGAAAATAGCGGGGATTGGGGTAGAGTGGGGCGGATGTCATACAGATACTGGGACTTGGTGTAACCAGAATTATCGCAGATTTCTAGCGCAATGCGGAACAGAGATCGGACCCGGACATGTCTACTCGAAGAAATGACGAGAAGTGCAGAACGTGCCAGAGCGCGTGACCGCTGTTGCTGCTGCTGCACCACACCACAGGTCCTCGTTATTTCTAACAAACTCCCACGACCGAGAAAGCTGCGATTTAAGGCGTGCTTGAAAGACGTGACTTTTGAGGAGAGCGCGCTTAATCACTGAACTTAATGAGACCCTTACGCGGCAAGGCCAGCAACCCGTCTGCAGGAAGCCGTTGCGTGGCAAGAAACAACCTAAAGATTGCACTAGGGCATTCCTAACTCGAAGTCCTCGGGAAAGCTTGGTTGCCTCTTTGTGACTGCAGCGTAGAAGCAAGACTGCCTTTGATGTGTACCAACGCGGAAATGAATCGACAACTGAGATGCATACGTTCCTATAACTATTTATTTATTTATTTATTTATTTATTTACAATACTGTAAGCCCTAGCGGGCTGCAACAGGGGTGGGAAAACACAATATACAATATTACGACAATATTATGTTAAAATCAATTCCAAACGATGCTGAAAAACTTCAGCTGACTCGCAATCGACAAATACACTGGAATCAAGCTTGTTCCAGTCAATGATTGTACGAGGCGAAAAAGATAACCTTGAACAAATCAATTCTCGTGGCATAGGGTAAAATAGCATACGGATGATTAATACAATTCCTCACCAAGCCTTTTCTTTCAATGCGCCATTTTCCTTCATTGCAGACGTGCGGTTTCTCTGTTACGCATTTGTGCTCTGCGTGCTTCTCTCTGCTTGGCTTGACCTTTTGTGTTCAGCCTATCGGAAGAATTCCTCTTGTCCACCTCTCTCCAAGGTGGTTGTGCATTTTGCTTGTACTTCCGCGACTGTTCACAATGCCCAACAGAATTTTTGTCCAAAAGCCCCCAGCTTATTCTTCGATTGTTCCACAGCTCTGCAGAGGACTTCTTTCGATTGGATAGCTTCTCAAATTCGATTTCTCACAGGAGAGATATAGGATAGAAAACACATTGGAGTTATGAGACCCACTCCTCGACAGCTGACGCGAAAGTGAACCAGCTCTCCTAGGAATGCCACGCCAGCTGGAGCATCCTCTTGAGCCCTGGACCTCAGGCCAGCCCGTCTAGTCGCACAAGCCCTGCCCGTCTTAAGAAGGATGGGCACTGTTGCTGCTGATTGTAGGCACAGTAGCTGCTCGAGGAGGCGTGGAGACGAAGTCCGGATAGCGTTTTTGAGGTGCTTGCTAATTGATCACTCACTCCGGCCGAATATCGATTTTATTTATGCTGCACAGTGGTGTCATGATTTGCCCATATCCTTGGCGGCGGTGCACAGTTTCACATGAGTGAGCGAAGTGGCTGGGGTTGGTTCAGCGAAAGCAAAAGCTTCCCCCCTGAAGGTTACATCGTTCATTTTCTGGAGGTAAATGGAAGCACTCGTGAGCAAGGTGCTCAGGTCAACTGCAATGTAAGCGGGAGCACCAGTATAGTGGTCGAACATTGTTCAGAGAGCCATGAAAGAAATAGTGTTCATCTCTGGAGTGCTTAATTGTCGATAATGCCGCTCGCTACTAGACGAGGTGTTTTCGTGAAAAGCGCTTTCATCTAATTTATTTTTCCATTTCAGAAATGCCGTAGAGGGTGTTACATAGGACATAGGTTTAATACATTCATGAGGAAATAGCAATAAGTTGCAACCCATATAACACCATGTGTGATAAACAATAGATAAGTAAACGTATAATATAAACAGGAACAAAGGAACATGACAGATGAGCAAAGCAGAATATAAGGCACGTGCTAAATGCATATACAGAATAGCAGAGCCCACAAATGTTGATGCAATAGTCATTCCTTATTATATTATGCCGAATTTCACATTAAAAAAAGGCACGGCTCAGATAAAAGGTGCATATGAAACAGCAAAATAATCATTGGAAAGAGAACTTTGTCAGGAAGAAAGAAAAGAAAGAAACAACAGCAAGATTAAGTGAAGGCTAGCCTGACAGTAGCATATCTCGAAACTTTTTACGTTAGTTTCAGCGACAGTGCACAATGGTGGGTTATTCCACTGAATTATATTCCATCCAATGAACGAACCGGAGAACCGATTGGAGTGGCATGCGGGATCCTTAATTTACACGCGTGATCATGGAGTGGAAAAATAAATGCGGGTGCGTTAAAGAAACCGTCGTGATGAAGTGAGTGACAGTAAAGCTTGTGAAAGACTGAAGAACAGGTACATTGTGACGATCACTTACGTTTGCAATCTGAATGCGATTTTTAATATTGCGAGTAATCGTAAAACATGAGACGCAAAGCAATGGTTCGCAAGGATTCTGTGTTACTGATCAGATATGATTGATGAGGGCGCCAGACGTGTGAGACAGTGCTAGGAGGAACATGTGTAAGGAAGCTGATTTTACTTATGTAGGGTTCGAAGGGGGGGGGGGCGGGAATGCGTGTTTAAGGAATTTAAAGGTTGGAATTCGAAGGAAGTTCATAAGGTCTGTTACCCGTCTTTCTTGTGCGGAAGACGCACGCTTGGAGATACATAAGCGCTGTAAGAAGGCGAAGCCCCTTTTTGCCGCGTGTGGTAGAGGATACTGATCTCCGGGGATAGTCTGAAGAACTCGCTTGAAGACACTCCGACGCCTTCCATTGCTTTTCTGCGAATGACCGTCTCGTCGTAGAGGGTCCTAATTTCATTGTCAGCTGAACCGTTAACTAGGCTTACGGATAGTAAATGGCCAAAATACTCATCGACCACCATGTCGCGACGGCGGAAACGGTCGTGCAGCACCCTAACTACAACATCGCCGTTCGCCTCGTAATGTTGAATACCTTGAATGGCTGCTTTAACTGCCCTGGTTAGGTATGTCAGTAAAAAGGGATTTTTCTATCCTTGTAAACAACATATTTTCGTGAATAACATGCCATGAATTGGCCCGAAGATACTATAGCCGTTCGAAATTCGCGGGAAAAAAGTTCTTTTTTTTAGGGATAAGTTGGGATATGTATCGGTGCGCAAGCTGGTCGGCCAGGTCGTGGCTAGTTGTCGGCTTGATGATGTGGCAGTGTGAGTCTCCCATGGTTTGGAGTGGCTGAAAAGGCGAACGAGGAGGGTAGGGTTGACCGGCCTGTCCCAGTTGATGAGCGATCTTCGTTTTTTTTTTTTTGAAAACTTCTCCTGCTTGTATTCGTACACTCTGGTCATGCCACTTTCCAAAGTCAGTATCGCGGAGGGTAGCTTGTAACTGCCGCTCGAAGTCGTAGAGTTCAGTGTGCTTTGCCACAGTCAGAGGCGCTATTCGATCTTGCCCACCCGTGAGGTCAGGTCTGTAAACAATGGCCAAAGCGTTGAGATGCCATTGGGCATGGCGGTTCCAACGAAGCGACGCCTTTTGTGGAGTTGTTTCATAGCCGATGAAACAACTCCACAAATGTTTCATAGCCGATGAGGACCAGCCCAGAAAGAATCTGTCGAATGGAGAAGAGACCAGAACTAGACGTCTACCATTCGAAGCAATAGCGCAAATAAACTGAACAACCCGGTACCGGTGGCCATCCCTTCCTCCTCTTTATTTGCAAAAGGTCTAGCGCCTTAACGATGCTTCCGAGAACGTTAAGAACACTGACAGTTTGTATTCAGAGAACAAGGCCAGCGTTTTCGGCATGATATAATAAAGCACTCATGCAAAGAAAGCCACGAAACGCTTTCGTCGTAGGTGAAGACTTCATTTTAGCGTTTCTTCTTACTTCTTATTCTAGTTGTCAGCCGTATAGATTTACTGCTCCATTGCTTGCGACTAAGCGTGAACCTAGTCCCGTCATGCTCCCGTATTGTTCTAGGAAAGGTAGACATCAGGGAGTTTTTTAAGAGTTAATCCAAGCTTGAATACCTTGACCCGAACACAAAGCCGAGGCTTCTGAGTTCTCTTTTGTAGATAGGTTCGTGGAAGGAGTGGATGTCATTGCTGCCTGTAGGAGCACTCTTGGTAAAAACGGCTCTATTGCCACTATTTTCTAAAGGACGTGGCCACTCGAGCATTGTTAATACCTTAGCCGATTCTCCAGGAAGAAGTTCGTGGCTTTGTACGACGGGACTTTCCAAAGAAAACTTTTCATTCAGCACTCCACAAGAAATCTGCGCTTCGTTCTGCTTTATTTCCTCTTTGCGTCGGCAACGTTTCCGCCCGTGAAAACCTTTTGAATTACTTGTCCGTGGAAGATCCCTACCAGAAAAACCTCTTAAGTCGATTTATTTTTTTTGGGAATGGGACCATGTATTGCGCAGATGTATGATTTTTAGTTCCTCCAGATGTTTAAAGTACATCAGTATAGTCGCATGGTGAAGCTGTTTGTCGAGTAGCCTTAACACCACTTTTTCTTAAGCTTTAATTCTGCAGCGTAAGTTCGGCCTGATCGCTCCTGCAGCTATTGATAAAAAGAAGGATGAAAAGCAGTTTTGTACTCCACAGAAAAAGTTCGAGCGTTCGGCTAACCTAAAGAGCACTGTTGGGGAACAGTACACTGGCAGAAGATTATAAGCTTGTCATCATTAAGAACGATAATCATGAGCACCTACATCGTTAGCATGATATGCTACCAGAGGGAGGACGACTATGAGTCGCTTAATCACGACAGGCTGAATTACTAAATTCGAGCATTGCTTTGCCAAACCACTTTGCAAGGAACTGCAACAACACTTACGCTGCATGCAGGTGGCCTTAATTTTAACTAAGTCCTTGCCGTCAATCGCAATGTGGCACAGCTCGTTTGCGATACCGCCGAGGGCTTTGTGGATTTCAAGCTGCCTCTTTTCGAATTAGCCCGGCATCCCTACAACTACACGGCAAGAAAATATCGCACATATTTGTTGATTTATATGTCCCCACCATTTGTTATATTTATTTCCTTGTCGTGGCCCCTGAGTTGGGAATGTTGCACAGGAGGATGAGTGTGCGTAAATAATGGAATACAATTGCCAACAGGTGGAAAACAAAGGTGCAAGTACATAGGAAGTGGCACAAGCACGACGATAAACCCTTGTAGATACAGGGGGGTAGATTAAATAAAATTGCGGTTCGGGCAGAGAAGAGAGGCCATTTTCTGTAGCCCATGTCGCGAGCACGACTCAGCGTCCGTGGTGGAAGGGGAGAGGGACTGAAAGATAAAGAAGAGGAACGTCGTATATTAGAGGGCGCCGGTAAATGTGACCACCTGGGGTTCTTTACATTGCACTGACAACGCTATGCGTATAGGCGTATAGGCTATGCCTATACGCCTGTGTAAACGAACAGGAGAAAAATATCTTTAGAAAGGTCAGGCCCTGACGGAAACGTCGACCCGTAAACAGAATATCCTTGAAGTCCTACATCTCATATTTATGCGGCAGTTGAACCTACCTACTTCGCCAAACCTCTCTCTCTCTCTCTCTCTCTATATATATATATATATATATATTGAAAATACCTTACAGGCCCGAAGGCATTGAGTAAGGGGGGGGGGTTACAGCGAAAATCGCATGTAAATTTCCAAACATCGACGGTACAATGTAGGTTAGTAATAACAACAAAAGAGATGCGGCGCACAAATTTAACAAAGGAATAGGTCAGCAATACGTAAGCATGGTGATGAAATATATAAGCACACTCCGTAACATAAAAGGCTCGGAAAACAAGTAAAACAACATCAAGATGAAATATTAAGAAAACGCATCTGAAGTTTTTGCCGAAACGTGTTGGGGTTACTATCAGAGGCGATATCGTCGGGAAGATCATTCCACATGCGGATGGCTTGTGGTAGTGCTGATGTGCTGAACGCGTTTGTGTTTCCAAAGATGCGAGTGAAGCCGAGATGGTTATGTAATCTGCGTGACGTGTAGAGCGGGCGTTGAAGGTGCAACGACGATGTCTTGGTACTGTAGACGTACTTATGAAATAGGCATAACAAAGACACGTGACGACGAACATTTAATGCTTGGAGGGAATGATGGAGTTTAAGCTGAGTGACACTGGAATTGATGTCCATATATATAAATAATATATATATATATATATATATATATATATATATATATATATATATAGGACTGTATATGCAAAAATAGCTTGGGTTGCCGCTAGTTTATAACAGAATTGACGATGCGCCTCTTAGAGAACGACGGTTTATTAAGTCAACGTTTCGGTCGGAGCCCGACCTTTTTCAAGACATGTAAACCACAGGCCAGTATGGCCTTATATACACACTTTGCCTTGTAGTAAGGAGAGGACAAGGGTGGGAAAGCGAATGAGTGGGTTGAAAATATACGGAAATAATAAAGTAAAAAAATAAAAATAATAATAAAGATTGCCGGCATCTTCACTGCAACAAAAGATGAACAAGTCACGCAAAGGGAACTCGCACGCATGCACACACACACACACACACACACACACACACACACACACACACACACACACACACACACACACACACACACACACACACACACCACAGAGAGTGAGAGAGAGAGAGCGAAAGAAAAGAAGAAAAAAAGAAAAGAAGAAAAAGAGAAAGGGGCGAAAGTCGGGGAAACAGCGAGAAGGACGAGTGCCGACTCGGACAGCACTGGCGCGGCGGGCGGCACTCGTCCTTCTCGCTGTTTCCCCGACTTTCGCCCCTTTCTCTTTTTCTTCTTTTCTTTTTTTCTTCTTTTCTTTCGCTCTCTCTCTCTCACTCTCTGTGGTGTGTGTGGTGTGTGTGTGTGTGTGTGTGTGTGTGTGTGTGTGTGTGTGTGTGTGTGTGTGTGTGTGTGTGCATGCGTGCGAGTTCCCTTTGCGTGACTTGTTCATCTTTTGTTGCAGTGAAGATGCCGGCAATCTTTATTATTATTTTTATTTTTTTACTTTATTATTTCCGTATATTTTCAACCCACTCATTCGCTTTCCCACCCTTGTCCTTCTCTCCTTACTACAAGGCAAAGTGTGTATATAAGGCCATACTGGCCTGTGGTTTACATGTCTTGAAAAAGGTCGGGCTCCGACCGAAACGTTGACTTAATAAACCGTCGTTCTCTAAGAGGCGCATCGTCAATTCTGTTATATATATATAATTCGCGGAAGAAGTTCTGTGGGTCCGGTTCAAAAGTAGATTAGAAACGAATTGCGCACTTGCGAAAATCGCACGTTTATTGTTCAACGTTTCGGCCGTGGCGAAGTTGGTGGCACGTTGGTCGGCCGTGGCACGGCCTTCTGACGTAGGCCGTGCCACGGCCGAAACGTTGAACAATAAACGTGCGATTTTCGCAAGTGCGCAAGTCGTTGGTCCGGTTTTTTTCAAGGCATAGAGAGAAGACTTCTCTGTCTATACTTCACTCTCTCTCTCTCTCTCTCTCTCTCTATATATATATATATATATATATATATAGAGAGAGAGAGAGACGAAGTAGGGCTGCACACCGCCACCTGGTATGACGGTGCTGGTGTAACGTGAATTGCGCTCCTAATATGTGTTAAGTACTACATTAGCAATGTACTAAAATATACATATCTTTTAATTTGAATCGGCATGCTTTGTCCAACTTTGCACGATGCCGCAGAAATACTTCGAACAAACGACGCTTATGATACGCACATCTGCGCGCCATAGTGTGCTTCTTACCTCCACAGAAGAAAGGCCTGTGCTGTGCACTGACATGTGTGCCGACGTTGCGTCGTACCGTGAGCTATACCATTCGGTCGAGCCACGCCACGGTGGTCTAGTGGCTACGGTACTCGGCCGCTGATCCTAGGGTCGCGGGGTCTAATCCCGGCCGCGGCGGCTGCATTTCGATGGAGGCGAAATGTTGAGGCCCGTGTGCTGTGCGGTGTCAGTGCACGTTAAAGAACCCCAGGTGGTCGAAATGTCCGGAGCCCTCCACTACGGCGTCTCTCGTAATCAGAGCTGGTTTTGAGACGTTAAACCCCACAAAATCAATCCATCAACCATTCGGTCGACATGGTGCGGTCGACGTTGCTGGTTACCCCACCTTGAGTGCATTCCGATTCCCGCTCTTTGCACAACGATCTTAATTCTACGCGTTGATTGATTGATTTGTGGGGTTTAACGTCCCAAAACCAGTTCTTATTATGAGAGGCGCCGTAGTGGAGGTCTCCGGAAATTTTGACCACCTGGGGTTCTTTAACGTGCACTGACATCGCACAGCACACGGGCCTCAACATTTCGCCTCCATCGAAATGCAGCCGCCGCGGCCGGGATTCGATCCCGCGACCCTCGGATCAGCAGCCGAGTACCGTAGCCACTAGACCACCGTGGCGGGGCAATTCTACGCGTGAGACTTGGCCTAATGTCAAACAATATATCGTAGGCAATTTCAACGCTGCCTAGTGCTAATCGCACCGGTTCCCAGAATTCGTAGGATGTGCAGGAATTTTCTTTTCTAATTTTCTATGACGACTGAATTTTCTATTTTCGTCCTGAACTTCCTATAAATACTGCGTCCGACAATTATTTGCTAGCCACCTTAGGTCGTTTCCCGTACTCTTACAGTTTACTCGTGCGGCCAGTGTTCCTCTGGCGCTAAGAGGTTTTTATTGTAGCGGACAATTTCGGGTAACAAAGCCTCTATCAAGAGCAAGAAGGAAATCATAAATAAGACCATAAAATGAAAGCGAAAAAGGCATAGAGACAGTGTTCCACGTGTCTCGTAGAATACACGTGATAAAACGGGCGGGCACTGCGAAGACATGTCGTTGGGTTAGCGGATCGCGCGCCGTGAACGACCGGAACGACTGCAGCACGTCTCGAGGAGCGCGTGTAGTGCAAAGCGACTGCCCCTGCCCGCGGGCTCAGCGTAAGAATCTCCTCACGTGAAATCGGCGATAGGTCAGGCAAACGAGTGAAATAAGACGCGCAGGCACTTATAGCCGTCGACGTAGCCTCGATACGGGTACTGCACTGCCTAGTGTCCGAAAGGCGGCCTTCGGAGGGCGCTTTCTTGTCTAGGAATATTTTGTCCGTGACTCTACGTAAGAAACCATTTATGGCGCAAGAAAGACAGACAAAAATGAAGAGAAGGGCGTCATACGAGCGCTAGCTCATGCGACAGCCACTCTTTTAATAATTCTTCATGCAGTCAAAACTACGGCGCCGAGAAATATTACCCAGAAGCCTGGCCTCCCTGTACCACTCCGACTTGGGAATCTTGGAAACTAGAAAGACAGAGGAACGCTTACTAATAACTCATAAAGTTGATGAATCTCAGAAGCGGCTACTTGTGCAAACAAAAACAGAAAGAAAAGGACAAGAGGTGTTGTTTATTTGGCTCTTTACTCCTTATGTAGATTGATATCAAGTCCTCTAAGAAAATTTGTGACTTTTTCTTGCAGCGTGTACTTTACCGTTACTTTATCGACATGCTGGGAGTAGTAAGCGTATTAAAGCTCGTCAGCCTTACAGACCTCATTGCTTGTCCTAAATATGCCAGCAAAGGCAATTGCCGTGGTGTGTGCCTAGTTGCTTAATGGCAACTTCGAGGTTGAACGGTTAACGTACGTAAGTCCAATTATCCGCTACCATTAAACCATGAATGGTTTATTGCTAACTGTGCAATGTAAACGTACGTTAATCAATGAAGAAGCCGCGTAACGGTGGTCTAGTGGCTATGGCACTCGGCTGCTGATCCGAGGTTCGCGGGATCGAATCACGGCCGCGACGGCTGCATGCATTTCGATGGAGGCAAATGTTGAGGCCCGTGTGCTGTGCGATGTCAGTGCACGTTAAAGAACCCCAGGTGGTCAATATTTTTGGAGCCCTCCACTACTGCGTCTCTCCTAATTATAGGTGGTTTTGTGACGTAAAACCCAAGAAACCAATAAGTGAATCAAATCAAGGGCGAACGAAGTTACATTAAAAATGTCCAATAATTAGCGCGTTCGATGTTGGTTAAACAGGAGAAAAACAATGCTGTAGCTTACGATTGAAATGCAAACATAAGAAGCGGCCATGCACAGACAAGGGTCATCTTGGCTCATGTTAAGGGTAGGAAATGAACACGGGGCACAGAGGTGCCAATCAAGCATGCGGCCACATGTCCACGGCCTTCTTGCGACGCTTTATACATAAAGCGAATAAAACTATAGCAGCAGCACTTGTAGTTATGAGGCTTGTGCTCCGTTTGCACGCACACGTTCATTGTAGCGCATGACTTCGCTGAATGCCGGGCACTTAGTCATGTGAAATACATCTCTGTATGAGATGGATTGATCATCTCTGTATGAGATCGAGTATGTGAGATTGATTCCCACAATGCTTGGGATCCGCCGAATTCTTTCTTACCCTAAGTAAAGAGATTGCGCTACTGTTGATTTATATGAGGTTATGAAGCATTAGCAAATGTTATGTCACGCGTTTCTTTAGCCATGCCATGCCTGTGAAGCACCGCGCTGGAGCTGAAAGAACGCAGGAAGCAAAATGCGCACTTTCTTCACATGTCAAACCCTCGTCAATATGCTGCTTTTCTCGCATGACATAATGATTAATTGCTTACTCTTGCAACTTTGAACTTTTCTTTTGCTCTTTCTTTTTTCATGCCCCTATACTTTCTTACTTTGGAGTGCACAAGGAGACGACGCACTTATAACAACTATGAAGTACAAGAACCGATATAAATAAGTTGTACATGCATATTCATTGCTGCTCCATTTCGGCTTCCACACAATCGTCGAGATATGAATCAACTCTTTCGATCCCTGCGTTCGCAATAGAACTGGCGCCCATGGAGTGCACCGATTGATCTGAGAAGAAAAAAGAAAAACGGAACAGAACGTGGCAGATTCAGTTCCTAACCGTCAAAATGGGAATTTTAGGGGCGAAGCTCCTTAGGGTGTGGGTCTGTCCCTCCTCTGTATGTATGTATGTAGCCACCTCTAGTTTAGTTTATGAATGGCTCAATAGATGGCCTTGTGTGTCCAGGCTGCTACCTGAACAAACACATCACATCATCATCATCATCAGCTACCTCTTTCCTGAAGCCATGCACTCCGCCACGAAGCGCACATGGAAACATGCACCACGATGACACTAAATACCCAACATTAACGAAAGACTGCCCGTTTCTAACGATGATGATGATGATGACGCGTTTGTGCTAGCGCGGTACGGCGAGTGTAAGAACCTGGTGTAAGACGCTGTGGCCTCTCCGCCTTATACTCTTTCAGCAGTCATGTGATGGCATCGGCAAACGCGGTGCGCGTTTCGGCCTGTGTAAGGGGCTGCGTAAGACGCTGTGGCCTCTGCCCCTTACTAGAGTGTACTGCACGTTTTTAACGCGTTTGTGCTAGCGTCCCCTTACACGCGAGATCCCAGCGTTCGAATACAGTGTTTCTCACATCTTTACATGATGATCGACTGGGCGAATTACACCGGAGATTCACGGTTTACCGATGATTCACTCCGGAGCTTCGCCCACTCGTCATCATTCACCCCGTGGATATGCAGTGATTTTTTAAGGGCGAAGCTCCTTAAAGCGGCACCCGTTCGTCCCTCGTCGTAGTCGTAGTCGTAGTCGTAGTGCGTAACCAGTCTTACGCTTTGACCTCCAAGGTGGTGCCGGTGGGAGATTTCTCCTGTGCGTTGTTGAACAATAAAAAAAATTAGCAGCGTGCGCGTTAACTAAAAGCCGAATTCTTCTGTCTCTCATTCCCCATTAGCAGCCATTGGCATGTTCCAGTAGGAAACGTTAGTAGAAGTAGAAGTGTTAAAAGCCGACTTCTGCTGTCTCTCATTCCCAGTAGCAGCCATTGTTTACCTCCAAGGTAGTGCCTGGTGAGATTTCTCCTGTGCGTGATTAAACAATAAAAATTTTGTTCAAAACGCCGTTGATTGATGAAATAAACCAACGAAAGAAGCCAGATGTTTTCTAAAAGCAAAACGAAAAGACGCCAGATGTTTCTAAAGCAAAACGAAAAGACGCCAGCTGCTCAACGAAAGACGCCAGATGTTTCTAAAGCAAAACGAAAAGACGCCAGCTGCTTAACGAAAGACGCAGGTAAAGCAATGGTGTAAGCAGTGCAAGAACCACTTAGCTTACATTTCACCGACCACAAAGCGGTCATAATGAAAGGACAACGTAAACCAGCAATAAAAGTTTGATAAAACATTTATTCAATCGTTTCACGTCATTTTTATCGGGCGAATTAACGGAAGAAATTTCACGGTTTAATCGATGATTACTTCCAGGAGCTTCGCGCAATCTCATCATCATTCACCTCGTGGATCTGCCGTCAATTTTTTTTTCTAAAAAAGCCATCTTCAGAAATGGAAAGCAATAATGTGCTCACAATGCTATATATACCGTGATTTCATGTTAAAAACAGTTCGGTTCAAATCTGGAAAATTACAGATTGAAGCGGGCAACTATTGAATTAGATTCAATTAGAAAATGGGGAGATATCCTAGCCCTGTTCTGGTCGAAATGTGCCCGATCCACTCTTCACCAAAGTGCGGCACCGCAAAGACATCGTGGTGAAAAGAGAAAAAGAAAGAACATTAAAGCGTTCATTTTACAGCTGCTTCAAAATAACATTTGTCTGTCTACGAAGGATGAGTTTCTTCAAGGCATTTTGACGCGGTTTATTTTATCGCAAAACGTTGGAATGTTCTTTTCACTTTTAAACACATTTTTGCGGCACTGGAACGGGAATGAAATAGAACATTTGATTTGCAGTAAATGAATTCGCGCATTGATTCCTGAATATAGTCAACATTGTGTATCCACACTTAAATTGCAATGCACGTTCGACGCATTTCGATCACGTGAACTAACTCGCAAGAAATGCGTCGGGACAGGCTCGCTGATATTTTCAATAACAGTTATCTCTGTTTTTCTCCATCCTGTTTAATCTGGATGTGGGCTTTTCGAAGGAAATACTCCTCAAATGCACCTTTTGTTGTCATAGTTACGGCTGTCCTAACACTGCTAATCATGACCCGCTGATTGAACCGAGTTTTTAGCTGGGAATGAAAAGGTCTAGTGATTTGGCGGAATATTCTTATTTGGTATACTAATGTCGAACAGGAGCAGGAACTTAGAGCGCTTTTTCCTCCCTCCTAAGTAAAGGCTTCGACTGCAATCTGCGGAGCACTTTAAGGCACAAGTTGATTCAACAAACATAGCGTTGAAAACGAAGAAAATGCTAGCCCTTATTGATGGCGATGTTGCAGAGCCGTGTGTTTACGAAGAAAGGCGGCGGTATTGCCGCCGGAGCGAGGCACTTTAACGGCGTGACACGTTCCAAGCAGGACTGCTGAGGCGTCCGCACGTTTAGCACTCCCGGGGGACGGGGACATTTCCGCATGGCATCCGGAACGCATCACAACCGGTAGGAGCTTAAAGTGTTCCGGGATCGTGCTTCAAGTAAAGCGTGCGCGAGGCATGGCTTCTTGCTGTTTTCGAAAGGATTAATGGTACTACAGACAAACTTAACGATGCGGAAGAGTCACGCTGCACCGTCGACATAAAAATCTAGTCCCTCCTTGCACTCGTTCAGGATATTTTCTCATTTGTGATTGTATTGTCTCAAATTAGCACTGGTTTCCACCAAGAAGGGAAGCCCTAAATGTGCTTCGCGAGGTTATCGAGAAACAATACGAAATTAAAGAGAAAACGCCCTCTAGGTTTGCCCTTTTCGCATGGTCTCCGAGTGAAGCTACCTCATGGAAAGATGCCAGAAACCGCTGAAGCGTCACTTCAGTAGTGAAGAGCTCTGTGTCGTTGCATGGAAAAGGGAAAAATATCAAGCTTTGGTGCTGCTGTAGTCACCCGATAAAAATACATTTCCCTTCGCCGGAATGTTTTGAATGATAACTTGTTTGCTGCATAAGCTCCGAGCCGTGAACACCTCTACTCAACAAACCTAACTTACCCGATGTTTAATCTCGACCACAAGCGCATCCGTGACACTTTAAACTGCATTTACAGAATTATGAGCGCATCTTCGAGTTCAAAATGTCTGTACGCTCTACGTAAAGTCTACATTTATAAGGGCGTATGCCAGTAACAGGGTAGCGGCATTACAATTTCACTGGTTGCTTACGTCAAATAGTTTTGAGTCTCGCTTGTAATATTAAGCAATTAGTTTAGAAAATGCCACCTAGACCCTGTATAAATTCGGAAAAGCGAGCATGTGCGCTTAGGTGTCGTCTAAGCGCGTACTTGAGTCTTCAACGGAACATATAGCCTATGTCAACCATTTGCTGCATGGGCGTTCATCCAAGGCAAAAATTCACTGCGTACTCGGTAAATATCTTTTTTCTCAGAACGAGAGAATGAAAGTCGCCGCAGCTAATTATGCCATTTCATGTACTGCGTATTCCCATCGTTTGTAAAGCATTTTTCGGAAATGAGCTATATGAAAGGCAAAATTAGCATTGACCCATTTCTAACAAAAAACTAAAAGAAATCCGTAGAAGACGCTACTCTGCCTTGCAATTTACTCATTTACCACATTCTTGCCCAAGTGCTTCGAGTTGCCAATCACTAGCCTCCTGGTTAGCTCAACTGGCAGAGCATGCACCTTGAACAGGCGTTGGTTTCCAGTTAGAACACCGGAACAGGAATAGTTTTTCGGCACCTAAGAAGATTTCATTTCAGAATAACCCGTAAGGATTTTTATGTGCTACTAACGGGTGGATGCTCATTTTCCGCTTCATAAATGTTACTACACCGTGTCAGTTTCCGCAGAACTTATTTACTGTGCCAGCTAGTATAAGAGTAATACTTGCGATTGAGCTCCTTCATTATTTATCCGTCCCTATTCCAATGGATGGCTCGGCTTTTGTTTCTACCAAAGATTGCTTGAAGTGCTTTTTAGCCTGTATGTCGAGGTGTTTATCAAACGTGCGTCTCTGTTCAAGCACCTTGGGAGCAATCGGCAACTAGATGGACAACCGAGGTATCCTAATGAAACTAAAGAAAAAGCGGTTGGTGCGATTCAGTCATAAATGCTGGCATACTGCCGACCTCTTAGTGGCAGAGCAGTGCGTCCACTAGTGTTAATGAGCAACTGTAACCAATCTATCAATCAGAGAAGTCGCTGTGGTTAATACAATGGGCGCGCGAACATTCCTGTGTAACTCAGCGCATGCTTTCTTGGAAGCAGGTGCATATATGTTTCTTAGTAATTAACACCTACACAGCACTCGTTTGGTGGTGGCAAGGCTCATGGAAGCAAAAGCAAACGTTAAGAAACTACAGGAAAAGCAGTCGTCTTCTTTTAACAATAGCGTGAGCAGTTCCGCGCCGTGCTGTTGTTGTTTAGGAAACCATCGTCATAATTTTCAGATCATTCTACTGGAAAAGCCGCCTCATATATCGCTGGTTAACCTGGCACTGTGCTGACTGCTGCGACTATACCTACACAATTTCTTGATCCCGTCTGCCCACTTAACTTTCCACCGCCACGTTTGTCTAGTCGCGACAACACTCGGCTACTGCTCTGGAGGTCGCGGCATCGAATGATGCAACCCCGGCCGTGGTAGCTGCATTTCCATGGAGGCGGAATGTGGAGGTCCGCATACTGTGCCATGTAAATGCGCGTTAAACGCCCCCAGATGTTCAAAATTTCTGGAGGCCTCCACGACGCTGTCTCTCATGAACATATGAGGATTTTCCGGCATGAAATCCAGAAAATAAGTTAATTCCTGCCGGCCGCATGCGGGCTCACCTTCTCGAAAAATGAAGTCTGTGACGCTCGGTGTCCATAGGCTCTTTCGGTGTGACACTACACGTTTAGTCAATGCCTATCAGTTGAATGAATTTCCACGTAGTGCGCAACGCAATGTGTGGTCACACTGTGTTGTTAACATTAGTTCGTTTGATCCTCAGAATTAGACTAGGCAGATTTATTTGTTTTTGATATCATTCTCTACGTACTCAATAAATGTATATGAACTTTGTAGCGTAAACCATGACATTCGAAGTGCTTAAAAAAGAGAAAAAAGCTTCCGTTCATCCCTTCTTACAAAGCGTGCATGTTTTTTGTGCGTAAAATTGTCAAAACCTGTAGGAAAAAAATATTGCTACTTGCTCTGACATACAAGAAGGCTGCAAAACGATTTTCTACCACATATGAAAAAAATTAAAACAGAATGCAGTTTTTCTAATTGTAGATTGTGTAACAAATCCAGGCGACTACATATATCTACGATAAAAAGCAACGGGAAGAGCGATGAAGTGTGCTTTAGTGGCTTAACCCTTACAAAAATGCCATATATGGCAATCTAAGGAATTGGGCATACCTAGCTATACAGGGTGTCCCACGTAACTTGAGCCAAGAATTTGAAAATGAAAGGCACTTCAGAGGAGAACTGAACCATACGTATACTATTCGTACTGGTCTATAGATACTCAGGTTATTTTTTATTTCCCCCTAAAGTAATTAGTTAATTATTTTTAATTAGCTAACTCCTTAATTATGGGCTGAAAACCCAAAATATGAACACTGAGCTGTAGAGCACCTTCATAAACCACCGAATGAATTGTTTCCTGTACGATATGTCTTACGGTGTTAATTTTTCCGCATTCTAAAGAAAGCCCGCGAAATTTGAAAATGAGCCACGTGACGGACCGCGAGCGCACTGCTATAGTGCTGGTCTCAAGCGTGCAACCGGTGAACAAGGTCGCCTGCGGCTGCCACGGGGAAGCGACATGATGCTTTGAAGGTGGTCGATGTTTGGGCGTCCGTCTTTGGTTCAATGACGGTGCACATTCACACTGCTGGCCGAGCGCTGCCGAGATAAGCGTCCAAGACGGATAAATAAAACAAGAAAATAGCTTTATTTTCTTGTTTTCTTGATCTTGTTGATCTTCTGTTTTCTTGATCTTCGTGAATCAGAATCAAACTGCTGTTTGTTTTTTTTCCTCGCAGTATTGAGCGCTTTACCACCGCGGCAGCGCTCGGCCAGCAGTGTGAATTTGCACCGTCATTGAACCAAAGACGGACGCCCAAACATCGACCACCTTCAAAGCATCATGTCGCTTCCCCGTGGCAGCCGCAGGCGACCTTGTTCACCGGTTGCACGCTTGTGACCAGCACTATAGCAGTGCGCTCGCGGTCCGTCACGTGGCTCATTTTCAAATTTCGCGGGCTTTCTTTAGAATGCGGAAAAATTAACACCGTAAGACATATCCTACAGGAAACAATTCATTCGGTGGTTTATGAAGGTGCTCTACAGCTCAGTGTTCATATTTTGGGTTTTCAGCCCATAATTAAGGAGTTAGCTAATTAAAAATAATTAACTAATTACTTTAGGGGGAAATTAAAAATAACCTGAGTATCTATAGACCAGTACGAATAGTATACGTTTGGTTCAGTTCTCCTCTGAAGTGCCTTTCATTTTCAAATTCTTGGCTCAAGTTACGTGGGACACCCTGTATATGGCACGTATACGTATGTGGCCGTATTTACCCGAATCGTGATAGGGGCTACATGACAATGAAAGACCTGCGCGAGGAATACCATGTGTAATTCTGACACGTACGCCCGCGGCAATTATGGCCACATAGGGATACTTATCATAAATAGGGAGATATGTGTATATGGCCATATATACATGCCTGGCTATGTGTGGCACGCGTCTGTATGTGGCCCCATTTGCTCAATACGCGTCAGACTCATACATGACATACCTCGTGTGGGTCTTTAATTGCCATATATGTCCTTATCATGACTAGGGCAAATACGGCCACATTCGGACACATGCCATATATAGCCAGATATACCCAATTACTAATATCACAATATATGGAATTTCTTATAGGTTTCGAAGCGTAAGAAGCTAAAAGGAAGCACGGTGCAAGAAAATACAACAAAGCGGATCCGTATGAAAGCACCGCCCTTAAAATTAACAAACTCGCCGAGGGTTTAGTGTTATTTAACACAGTCTCAATGTTTAAAGGTGTTTCAATCCTGTCACCTGATTTCTCATCGTTAGCGAACTTTCCCCAAAGTTCTACCATATACGAGCGCGCATCTGATATTGTTATATGACATGCTTGCTTTGTGCAGTTCACAGTAGGTAGGTAACCGTTGCTTCTGCAGCTGAGGCTGCTAAAAGAAAAGACTCCTAGGGGAGTTGGCATAACATTATCTGCAAAACTGCGTGAGAAACGGGGACCGAAGGAGGAGAGAACAGCACAACCGCATACTATCAAGTCATTTTGTTATGGAAAACATGCAAAATATATAGGGCAAAATGAACGCGTTTACTTGATTAAACCCCACAAGAACCTACATGTGCGCAATAAGAACGTACACCGCGCGAGCCTCTTGAAGCCTATTATCTTTTCAAAGCCGAAGATAGTTGTGTCGTCAAACCTTACGTAGCGTTCCGCAGAGCAGAGATAGGTTATCTTGACGTGGCACATATAGCTTTTTCTGGTGTTTAATCATGCGCACGCGTTCATTTTGCCCTATATATATTTGGCGTATTTTCAATAAAAAATGCAGTTATGAAGTGGTATTAGCCTTCCGCTAGGAGAAGAAGACGCGCAAAATCCTTGGGGGAAAGAAGAGGACGTTGAAGTGAAGGGGCAGGCATTAAAGATGGACGCCCGTTCCAATGCAGTGTATTCTATTGTGTCCTTGTAAACAGGAAAGCTAGAAAAGTTTGGCGCAGCCGACGGTCGACTACGAGATGTGGGTGACCTTCTTCCTTGGTGAAGCCTCGGCGGAGAATATCCCCTTTTCAAAATACCAAGCTCAATATGAACCAGCGAAGCAAGTACCTCAGGAACTCAACATGCTGAACTTGTAAGTGTGGTCCTGGAGAAACCTTCGATAGGCACTGATTAACTACGTAAACAAGGTGCTGAGAAAGCGAACTTGCGTCCACAGAGATTTGACGAGCTAGTCGTTCAGGCGATGCGTCGAAAGGACACTGGATCACGCTATTCAACGGACGAGGTGAGCCTCATTTTCAAAGCTCTTCAGCTACAGCAAGAGCTGGTTCTACAACAGACCCACATCCTAACGTCGCTGATCATTTCCCTAAATGCTGAAAAGCCCGTGCCTAAATTTATTGAGCCCGACGCCTTTGACGGCTCGTGTTCAAGCCGAGACAGGTGGGTGGAATTCTACAAATATGCCCCTGTAAAGAACAAGTGGTATTCTGACGATGACAATATTTCTAACATGCACACTTACTTGAGAGGTGTTGCACGCAAGTGGTACGAGTTAAGCGTTATTGAAGACGCTAACAACCCTTGGAATTTCTGTAAGGAACCATATTTGACAACATTCCGGACCAATCCAGTACAAAGATGGGAAACTGCACTTCAGTTCGAATTCAAGCAGGGCTCCCTTCTTGACTATTTCTTTTTTGAGATACGCCGCCTTTGATGACTGGCCGAGCCTTTGCTACCACCCTTGCTGTAGTAGCCCTAATAATGCACTGACTGCCCGCCGAAGATCGAAAGCATGTTTTAGTACGGTCCACTAAAACTGTAGACGGGCTTTTGGAGTGCCTTCAGGACATCCAATCTACATCAAATGAAAAACACCCTGCCACCACTTGCGGTCGCTTCAGATGGTCTGTCGCGGGCAGGTTCAAGGTGACTTCTGCCTTTTATTGAAGGTCGTTACCAAGTTCCGCCAACGCTGATTCCTAAGGTTCTTTATTTGTACCACGACAGCCCAGAGTCAGGAGGACACGATGGCTTTTGGCGTACTTACAAGAAACTAGTCTAGCGATTTAAGTGGCCTCGCATGAAGGAAGATGTCAATCAGTACGTTCGCTTCATGCCACATTTGTCAAGTGAGCACTATAAGCGGTCTACGGATGCACTGATACTGCCTTGCCCCTCAAAGGTGTCTCAATCGTGCACCTGGACTTTGCCGAAGTAAATAAGAAACGAGAAGGAGTCAGGAAAGCGCAACCGTTTCTTGTGAGCATAGATGGATATACACGGAAAGAGATATGTTTAGGACAACGAGAACGATCGTGTGTGACAACGGTCCAGCGTTCAGGAGCGAAAGAATAGAAAGATGGGCTCGAGAAAATAATGTATCGATCAAGTTCTGCGCGCCATACTACCCCGCGGCAAACGGACTTGCAGAGCGTGCGATACGGGATGTAAAACAGTTCATGAGGATGTACGACAATTTCCCTGGTGGATGAAAATGCTCATTAGAAGCGACTCATAAGCATCATAACCGCTCCTAGACCAGTGGCTTGGGATGCTGTCCACAGTTCACTTCATAAGGAGAAGTCTCTATTTTGTAGGCGGATCGTGTCTTGGGTCAAATAGAAAATCTCAAGGCCGTCGAGGAGCGGAAGAAAAATCTCAGGGAGGCAGGTACCGTACACGAATTAAAAGAAATTTTGACAAGAGACATAACTCCGGACATTTCGGAAATTCAGGTCACCGACCTCGTTCTAGTTAGGAAGGGAGTGAGAGATGCCAACGCGAAATTCTACGGTCATTATTTTGTGACAAAGACAACTTCTCAGCAAGGAATACTGAATGCGGTTTAGCACATCGGCGAGCGCGGATCAGTTGAATGTGCTTCAGTTGGAAATGTTTTCCAAGTATTACCCCAGTAGGGGATAGATAGCAAAAGAAACCTGGAAGGGATGAAGCGGTATTAGCCTTTGCGCTAAGAAGAGGCGCAACATCCTATGAGAGAAAGAACAGGACGTTGAAGTGCAGGGGCAGGCATTAAAGATGGATGCCTGTTCCAATTCAGTGTATTCTATTGTGTCCTTGTAAATAGGAACGCTACAAATCATTAATATGCGCTTGTGCTGTTCTCTCCTACCTCTGTCCACATTTTCGTGCTGAAAATGCTGCTGATGACAATTGGATTCCACTTTTCCGAATCAGCCCAAAATTTTGACGGCTGTCCTAATTCCCTTTCGGCTCCTGCTTCCCGCCTCGTTTTCCAATGTCTTTCTCTAGCCTAAGAAAGCATCAGTATAAGACAAATTGACTTGTGGGGTTTAACGTCCCAAAACCAGCTCTGATTATGAGAGACGCCGTAGTGGAGGTCTCCGGAATTTCGACCACCTGGGGTTCTTTAACATGCACTGACATCGCACAGCACATGGGCCTCAACATTTCGCCTCCATCGAAATGCAGCCGCCGCGGCCGGGATCACAGTATAAGACAAGAGCAGTTAGAAATAAGCAATGAAATCGTGTACATAGTAGACCTACAATGAGTGAACAGAGTGTCTCAAGAAAGCACACTGCGGCCTACGCGTCAGATCGTTGTGTGGTGAATGACGAAACTAATGAGAGGCTTCCTTCTATGGAGATGACCTCAGTGCGCGTCGCGTCTTCTGGAATATTGGAATCAGAAAATACGAGGCAATCCTTCCTAGCAAGACACCGCAGGACCTATACACTCACCAACAATTCATTTTGTGACATTGAGGTGAGAAATAATTTGCTTCTTCATGAACACCCAAGAAATTTCGATGTAGCATGTGAACACTGCTTCCATTCTAACCAAGTATTTTATTGGGTAATTATAAAAAATTTCATGGTGTATAGTAAAGGTTTGTTCTTACTTTTGTAGATGTTCTCTTATTACTGCAGTTTTTTGTATGTAAATAGCTATCGATTGCGTCTGTGAATTTGATTATTGTTTTTCTACTGCCTAATGTAGCTAGTTATTATAATATTTCTTCATTTAACTATCGGTAGCCATTTGAAGTTCTCAGCCCGAATACAGTATAAATGTTTCGAATTAAGTATTCTGTTGCCTATAGACTTCATTCCATTTGATTTGACAGGAGTAAAACGCTGTGATTCCATCATCTATAGGGCGCCACTCTAAAGCATCCAAAAGAATGGCTACGGGATGCTGTAAGTGCAAAAATGCCTAAATAATACATACATTTTAAGCATCCTGAACTTCGTAAGTTCCTGTTTCCAGTTTTAGTAGGTACAACTCCCGTGGACACACGTCTCGAGCTCCTAGCACCGCATCGGCTTTTCTACATGAAGTTGGTTTACTTGATTCCGCTATGTGTGTGTGTGTGTGTGTGTGTGTGTGTGTGTGTGTGTGTGTGTGTGTGTGTGTATGTGTATGTGTATGTGTGTATTATGCGGTCTTCCCTGCAGATGGTTTCAGGAGAAAAGTAGCAAATACTTGAAAGCCATTTGGTGTCCGCTTGAAAGACTGAGCAACCACAGAGCACTCAGGCACTCTCCAATTTCTGGGCTACATACGATGTGCCTTATTGGGAAAAAATTTGGTCGAGAAGTGCTTGACTTCAGAGAGCCAGTGCACGGACACGAAATAGCTATTGACCGGGACTTTGTCGGGGCTGTGCGCATTCCGCGAAAGTTCACTTACCAAAAGTGGATTTTCTGTGAAGTACAACACCTGCCACACACGAACCTTTAGCGCTGGCTCGAAAGAGCCTTCTGTAGGGAGATTACTCACTTTCCAACTCAACTTGAACATCTTACTGCAGTATCTGTTTTATTTACGGTGAGTTTGCGCCGCAGCTAAAGTCCTTTCTGCGTAGGGGTTCCAGCTTATGGATGTCACGATTTTTTCTTGAGCTCTTTTTTTCTTTTTCGAACCACACCGCTTCAGCTGTTTCTTTTTCCTTTATGCAGTTAGAATTGTTATAAGCTCGCTATAGGCTCTTGAGAAGAAACGTTGCTCATTAGGAAGGGTACCGTTCACACACTCATCGCCGAACGGTGTGAAATGAAAGGCTGTTTTTTGAATAAAGGCAAAGCAAGTCCTGGCACTCTTTCACATTGCGCGTCCACTGCGACCCTCAAGCGCAACATATCGCCTGCAAGTTAGCAAAACAAGATGGAATATTTCCTTTCATTTCTTAGTAATTTGCGCATGTGTGTCACCATAGTATGGCGTGTTTCAGTGCCTTATTCTGCAAAGCACCATTTTCAAACAACAAGGGGATGGTAATATGGCAGCGTTCTGGAGCGATATGTTTCTGCGGGACATTACACTAGAAGTCAGATTACAAAATATATAGTACGAAAAATCTCTGTTCCGAACGAATTTACTCATATAAATTGTTATTTATGAAACATCGAACGTCTCCCACATATTGTGGTATTCTATGCCATAGGAAGCACCTGGCGAAGGTATTAGATATACCAAATTATTGGGCATTCAGCTAGCCGATACGAGTAGGATCAAAGTTTTTGTGGACACTGATCAGTTCACATGGCACTCACGTCAGTTGACATCAGCTAACGGTCATTATCGGAGGTTGGTAATGCCGTTCGGGTTAAAGAACGCTCCGGCTACATTTGAAAGGGTCATGAAATCTATAATAGCAAAACATCAGCTCACTAATGTTAACAATTACTTCGACGACGTGGTCGCATACTCAGATACATTTGACGATCATATACGACACCTCGAAGCACTGTTCCCAGGCAGCACGCCGACACAGGACTGATGTGGGCCTGAAGTCGGCCAACGTCGGCAGCGTTATCGGGCCTAAGTCGGCAAATCGCACTCGCGCTTTCACCCACATCTGCCCGATGATGGCCAGCCAGAATCGCTCTACTGTGGCAAGGCCACCATGGGTCGAACTTGGTCCAGCCAGCTTCGGTGGAATTTGGCCAGGCAGGGTGGGCGGAATTCCGCCAGCTAGTGCGGGCAGAATTTGGCCAGCCAGCATGGGTCGGATTTGTCAGCCAGAATGGGTCGAATTTGGCTAGGTAGCATTGGCCGATTTTGCGTGCATTCAGGCTTTCTTGGCTTGTAGTCGGCTCCGCCGACATTCGGAGACCCCTTTCGCGACCGTTCACAGCAATTATGGTGTTTGTAGTGGTGTACCCCACGTGTATCCCACCGGTTGGATTGCAAAATCTTTATTTTTGTGTCATCACATTTTCGAAGGGCTTAACAACCGCTCCATTGCACTATAAACTGGACCAACAGTAGTTTGTGTAAATGTGCCTCTAACGCATACGTGGCAGCTCTATTAACACAGTAATAATTGGGGAAAAGTGGATCCCCTGTTCTTTCCGTCAATGCGTTCTAAACAAAAAAATAACACAACAAGGGAGGTTTATAGAGAAAAGCACTATTTCATTTATTTTCTGGACCCTGCATTGATAATACGCTACTCTCGTGTAGCACCGTCGTAGTGGAAAAGCTTCGGCAAGGGTGTAACCTGGGAAAAAAGGCATGAAAAGTTAGGACAGCTTTCGAGCACATCAGCACAATATACTAGCATTCTATGGAACTTGTGGACAGTCGGTGGGACTTATGAACAACCGCAGAAATTCAAGGATTGTCAGAAAGATCTCATAATCGGGCACTACTTTAGAAAATAGCTTAAAAAAGTTGTCCTTTTAACTGAATAAATAATCTATGTTCTATTTTGAACCACCAAATCTTGGCTTCGTGTCGCTTTAGATACCCAAGGGGAAAAACATGAGTAAAGGTTCTGTTGCAAAGCGCTTTTATAAGCGGCACATTAGTTGAAACAGGTGCACTTTTATTATAATAAATTTCATATTTTGGCATACATCGGAAAGGAAAACATGTAGACGTGAGCTAACACGACACACACCACGGATGGGGTCTTTAGGCAAAATATGTCCTTAAATGATAGGTGTAAGGTGCATTATGAACATATATTCGAGGAGGAACATCTTTTCAATGCTATTTTAAAAATTCCATCGCGTGCCGAACTGTCGCACGTGTCTTACACCTAGGAGCACGTGTTTATTGTCACAGTACCTTTAAAAATACGGGCAAGAAAAAAATGTTACAAGAACTGTAAGTCACCACACAATTGTTCGTTCGGAGCAGTCCAGGCAGCCGCTGGGTCACACGGAAACTAATCGTCTCTTCTGTATCTGCAGCACAACGGTATCTACCGGTACTGGTTCAGCGCATCGGTGTTGACTGCAATCTGGGCTCTTCAAGGACTGTGCTGCCTCACCGACCGGCGGAATCTGCTGGTTCTGATAACGGAGCCTCGAAAGTAGCGCCCTCTATGACCAAATCGACTGCGCCTGCGTCCCTCGCCGTGGTCGACGTCATGGACGAGCTATAAAAGCCAGTTCATCGAAAGAAAGCCGGCATTTGTTCGGAGCAGTCCAGGCAGCCGCTGGGTCACACGGAAACTAATCGTCTCTTCTGTATCTGCAGGTGCGTACAAGTTACGTTTGTTCACGCCTAGAACCTAAGAATTAGTGTTGCCTGGACTGCTCCGCGAGTGCTTTGATTGTGCTGCGACAGATATGAGTAGCAAAGCTCCCACGACCGTCAAGGAACTTAACTTAGCATTAGCGGAGTTGAGCGCTCGACTTGATGCTAAAAATGACCAACTGAAGGAAGATTTCAGGACAATAATTGAAGCAGAGATACAACCGATAAGACGGTCGATTGAGCATAAGCATGCCGCACTAAAAAAAGAGCTCCCTAAACTACTTGAAAAAGAACTCAAACCCCTCAAAGAAGCAATGGAATTCATTAACAAGCAATTTGAGGAATTTAAATCGGAAATTGGCGACTTGAAAAATGAAATTGCAATTGTCAGAACGGAAAACAAGGTAATCAAGAACGATTTCAGCAGGCTCGCAGCTGAGCTAAGCGAAACAAAAAAGAGCTAACAGAGCTACAACAGTACAGCTGCCGTAACAATGTGGAAATTAAAGGTGTCCCCGTGCAAGACAAAGAGAACCTTGCAGCAGTGATCAAGACCATATCAACCCATCTGAAAGTGGATATAAATGAATCTGATCTCGAGGTGATACATCGTGTACCATCCAGGGAAAAGTCGCAATCAAACATCATTGCCAAGTTCACCTCACGCATCAGCAGAGATAAGTTCATGAACGCCACGAAGAAACAAAGACTGACCACTTCAATCCTAGGCTTTGAAGGCTCTACCCCGCTCTATATCAATGACCACCTATGTCCAGCTAATAAAATACTGCTAGGCAAGGCATTAAAGGCGAAGCGCGAAAATAATTGGAAGTTCACTTGGGTATCCGGCGGAAAAGTTCTCATGAGAAAGACAGAAAATTCCCGCGTATTGCACATAACGTGCGCAGAAGATCTATCCCAAATTATCTGAGCAATGATGTTTGATTTTTCAAGAATTGACCAAGCTTGGCATGAGTACGATAACTTATCTGTTCTTCATTGCAACATTCGAAGTGCGCGAAAAAACTTGGACCAATTTTGCGCTCATCTGTCGCGTCACTCATTTACGTACGACGCTATTGCTCTTACCGAAACGTGGTTGAAAGAAGGAGAATCTGCACATATTCCAGGATACACTTCATTATCGCTACCTAGGAAGAGGACTTCACGTGGTGGTGGCATTGCTTTGTTCTTAAAAAAAAGCATCGATTACCAGTGCATGCCCAACCACTGTATAAGCCAACCAGAATGTGAAGCCATGTTTGTGCATTTGCAATATGGCGTAATACTCGGAGCTATTTATCGCCCACCTAGCTCGTCTGTAGCAACCTTCATTTCAACTATGGAAACTGTCTTAGACCCTTTGTTAGCCTACAACCTCCCACTGCTTATATGTGGTGACTTTAATATCGATCTTCTCAAAGATGAACATCCTGATTACGTATTGATGCTCCAGTCGTATAATCTAGTAAATGTAATCAACGCCCCTACACGAATAAGTGACAACTGTTCATCACTTTTAGATCATATAATTTGTGGAACTGATATGAATGTTTTCGCCGGAGTGTATGACGTCACTATTGCTGATCACTGCCCCACTTTTCTGTTTATGCCTAATGCTAATCTCGAACCTTCGTGTCATAATTATCCAAAACGAGTTAGGCGGACAAATTACGCTGAAATACGCAAATTACTTGAGTGTACGGATTTTAAACTCTTGTACCACACCAATGCTCACACTGAATGGGAAAAGTTTATCTGTCATATAATGGATGTAATTAGCCAATCAACACAAGAATACACAGGCCGCAGACACAAGGAAGCAATATGTCCTTTGGTGACGCGGGACATTCTGAATGTTATAAAGAAAAAAGATGCATATTTCACTAGATGGAAACAAAATAAAACAAATGAATACTATAAAAAGCAGTTTAAACACTTCAGAAACAAATCAGTCGGAATGCTAAGGAAAGCCAAAAAGCAGTATTACAGTGCTAGATTAGTACAACAGAGCGGCGATGTCAAGCAGGTATGGAAGCTAGTGCGTGAAGTTACGGGAATAGGCGTGAAAAAGCACATTGCTCCTGATAACCCTACAACAAGCACCGCTGATAACTTCAATAAGTTTTTTACCAATGTTGGTAAGAACTATTCATCTCAGTCTCAAGCAGATTTTCTACATTCTTACGATAAGAAAGTATTTGGTGAATACTTCGAGCTCACTAGCGTAACCTCTGAGGAAATTCAGTCAGAAATCCTCAAGCTTCCTTGCAATAAAGCCGTTGGGCATGATGGCATCACTGCAAAGGTGCTGAAGGAAAATGCAGACCTTCTTTCGGAGCCTCTTTCCCACATCATGAATAACTGCCTTGAAAATGGAACTTACCCAAACATCCTAAAGATTGCGAGGGTAGTACCTATCTACAAATCCGGGGATCGAGAAAATCCGAGCAGTTATCGTCCCATCTCGGTGCTCAGCATCGTAAACACGCTTTTTGAAAAAATAATTAAGTCCCGTCTGTGCCGCTTTCTAAGCTTAAATGACCTAATCTGCACCGAACAACATGGTTTCATCACAAATAGGTCTACGACCACAGCTGTTTTTACTCTAGCACAGTTCGTCAACTCAGTACTTCATGATATTGAGATTGCCGTCAGCGTTTTTCTGGATATCAAGAAAGCATTCGATACGGTTTCCCATTCCATACTACTAAAGAAATTGGAATTTCATTATGGCTTTACCGACAAGACACTTCAGTTTTTTTCTAGTTATCTGGCAGGTAGAAAACAATGTGTTGTGTTTGATCGCATATCCTCAGACTTTAGAAAAATAACATGTGGAATACCCCAGGGAACCGTGCTAGGCCCTATGTTATTTTCCTTATACATAAATCATCTACCGTCTGTTCTTTCATGCAAAACCATAATGTACGCTGATGACACCGCATTACTTTTTCTCCGTACGCTAAAAGAACAAGTCACGGCAGAGTTATCACATATTTCCACATGGTTCGCCCGCAACAAGCTTGCATTAAATATAGCCAAAACTAAGTACGTTATATTTCATTCCAGGAGAAAAAATCTAGATTATAGCCATCTGCACTTGGAAATTAACAACTCGCCCATTGAGCGAGTTTCCACGTTTAAATACTTGGGGGTTCAAATAGACGAAAACATGAATTGGAAGGATGAGGTTAATTACATATCCAAAAAGCTCGCTTTCGCATGCTTCACGCTCATTAAAGCCAGATGTCACTTTCCATATAACGTGCTTCGATCATTATACTTCTCTATATTTCACTCTCAAATCAGTTATTGTAGCGAGATATGGGGCTTTACTTATCCAACGTACATCGAACCGATCGTACGGTTACAAAAACGTGCCCTACGAATCATTACGTCTTCTTCTACCACAAGCTCGGATCTGTTTTCCTCTACTCGGATACTGCCTTTCACGTCTCAGCGAAATTATAAAACCGCGGTATTGATAAATTCAATCATTAACACCAACTTTCCACTACATGTGAGTATGTTTTCTGCACCTACCCGCAACACAAGGCATGCAGGCAATGGCAACTTTAACCTTCCCAATTGTAGGAATGTATATGGCGAACGGTTGATTCAGTTCACTGGTGCTAAAATTTGGAACACAATTCAAATTGAAGTTAAACTTGCCCGCAAATTCAATCGACTTGCAAAATACATTTTGTCAATCAGTCGTGTTCTTGACCACAGTGAAGATCACGTCCATAATGTCTCACCTGGTACATATCTCTCCTTTTCTTGTTTCTTTTTTTTATTCGTTGTTCTGATGCAAGTTCGACTGTTATTTATTCAACGCAGCCTTATGCAAAAATTCTGCCCATTCTTTTCGGGTGCCCTGTCTTTTGTACTTTTTTACACAATGTATGCCATTAGTTCTTCTTTATTACTTGGGTACTTAGGACTTAGCAGCAATTTCGTATTTATTGTCATGTGCGTTTCAATATATATAATATACCTCTGAAGCTACTCAATCATTGAACTTGTATAAAGATTCATAATCATATCATGTGCTCCTCTGCTCCTGACATGTAAAAAATATTCATGTATTAGATTGGACCAGTAACTAGCCACACAGGCTAATGGTCCAAATACTTTGTAACCACTTTTGTATTAAGTTCATTGAATAAACACTGATTGATTGATTGAATGGCTGTTTGATACAAGCACAGGATTAACTATATGAACATTGTGCATGAATTTCTGCCAGTTTCTGCAGCGCACGAGAGACGTGCTGCCTTCCCGCGCGACAAGAAATACTGCGCTGAATTAAGGGAATTCGAAAATAAAGAGCCTACGCACCTCACGACACATTTCAGACTTGGAAGCTGTTCAAAACCGTGCCTGTCGTTTCACACTCTCTAACTATCACCGAACAAGTAGCGTAACCGCCATGAAATTAAGTTTGTCCCTCCCTTCTCTCTCTCATCTCAGGTATGTAGCTTCATTATGTCTTTTTCATAAAATTTACTACAACAGCTATCTGAAAAACAAATTACTCACAAGGCCCTCGTACATATCAGCCCGCATTGATCACCGCAATAAAGTTGGGATTCCATCTTGTCTCATTCGTACCCAGAACTTGACTCATTCGTACCCAGAACTTGTGTCAGTTGGAATGCCCTTTCCCATGACGTTGCTGACATAGTAGATATTAATATGTTTCGTAAAACAATTGCTATCTTGTGAATATATTTACACTTGTTACTCTTTGTATAATTTCTTTTTCTCTTATCAAAATTGTTCTCGTATATTCCCACTGCTTTTTTCCTTTTTTGTCTTGTTGTGAGTTTTCGCCAGCCACTTTGTACTTTTTTGTTCCTTTATGATTTGCTGTTTATTGTATTTTTTATGTATCCCCACTCCCCTCTGTAATGCCTTCTGGCCCTGAGGGTACAATAAATAAATAAATAAATAAATAAATAAATAAATAAATAAATATATATAAAAGTGGAACCCGTGCTTGAAAATCGCAACAAAAAGTGCCATGCACGTCCCATTTTAAAAACTGTCCAGCAACTTACCGAATTTTGCCATCCGCTGTGCACTCTTCAGCTTTGTGTCAGTAATACGAATTCGGCGACCCTGTAGTCTCACCTAAAGGCGCAGGCTTGTGTTCATTTAGAACCACTGTCACAATTGGGATGGGCATTGTCTTAGGAGGTACATTCGCCAAGGAATCGCGCAATCAACTTGAATGATCAATAAACCCGGTACATGCGGCCGTTGAAACTCGTTCGTGCACCTTCCATGTTGGTAGGAGTGCTTGTATCTGCAGCCTCGACGACAGAGCACCGAAAACAAGTTCTCAGAAAACAGCGCGGCCACCCCTCAGAAGGGAGCTAATGCCACCAGAAGCGGGTTCAGAACGACATTCTTTGCAAACTGCAGGTGGGCACAATGGACGTGTCTAGAGAGGGCCGTGACGAGGGTGGTCAGTTTGGAAGAGGACGCACGTGCCCCCTCACACACTTTTTTTAAAGTTGCTGCTGGCTTAGCACGTGCTAGTATACTTCTAAGCAGAATACGCGTGTTTTTCTTTCTTTCTTTCTTGCGGTTGTCCCAAAACGTGGAAGACAGCATTTCTGGGGGGCAAACATTTATGCACAATGGCGGGGACGCCGGCCGGGACTGCATTTTTTAAGTGGAGCCTGTTGCAGCCTATGGAGTATGCTGGCAGGCATATGTTCTCTTGCGAGCTTACGTTAACTACAGGTTTTAGAAGAACCTAAACCCAGCTGAAAACACGAGCCAAATGCTGCATGGCACGTAACAAACGTAGCGAGGACGCGCGGCGCAGCCTTCGCGCATCAATTTCTGCCAGCTTCTGCAGAGCAGGAAATACGTGCTGCCTTCCCGCGCGACAAGAAATACTGCGCTGAAGCTTTCTCTACTATGGCTCTTCTTTTACTCTTATTGGTTATAAAAAATTAGTCGTTAAATACCAGAAAACACAGATGTGGGCTTATATCAACGCCGTAGTGTCATATGAACGTGAGTGACAAATCATACAGTCACTGCACAGAGTATGCAGTCAAGGTCGATGTATTCTGCTCATCTAACTAGTACAATGTAACGGATGGCCGATGTGTAAACGAATCCAAAAAGGTATGGAAAGAACGCACTGACGGTCGTAACACAAAAAAGCAAAAGAAACAGGTAATGATACGCAATGCCGTGGACATATTAAGGAATTATTATCCTATTGTATCTGTGTGGTAGAAGAGAGCATGGAGGTGGAAAAGGGAGGTATAAGTTTACTCGAGCAGTAGAGAATTATTGCTTTTTGTTACTGAGCTTTGCGAGCTGCGATGCATGCGTTGTGCTGTACTGGAGCTGCTTTTGAAAGGAATACACTAGTTTCGCAACGCACTGATGTAATGTAGTGGAGGGGCACGTCGTCAACAACAGCTTGACCTAGGCGAGTTGGTTTATACTGTAACCATGCAGCAACATATGAAGAAACTAGAGGACAGAGGAGAGCATTGCTTTTCAGCTTATTCTTTTTTCAGTGCATGCTTGCTGCTTTTATATACCATAAAACACGCAGATCGCCGGCACAAGAACACTGTGTGATCACATACACTCTAGTATAACTAACCAGAAAAGCTCTCTATATTTCATTTATAGGTGTGTGCATTGGTTTGCCACCTTTGAGATGAAAAATGCTTACCATATGAATGCTTTCTTTTATTCGTTTTTTGCCTCTTGCGCAAATGTCGTGGTCTTGACAAGAGCACTTCATTTGAATTTGCAATTCAAAGGGATCTATGTATTTCATAGTGTATAAAAACCGCTAACATCCTCTGAATATAAAGCTAGCACTAGATCTGTGTTGTCCCCTCGCTCTCGTGCTGTTAGCTCCGTATAACCTTCCTGTGCATAGGTTGCTAAATGTCACTAGTATAACGCCTGTTGCCAGAGTTATCTCCGCTTCAGCGCACCATAAACTCTGCGATAGATCTTTTTTTGCCTCCTCGCTGTTGCGCTGTTCCCTCCGTATGCCCTTTCCTTCCATAAGTTGCTAAATGTCAGTAGTATAGTGCCGCTTTCGACTGTTTAACATTGCTTGAACATATAAGTGGTGGTTATGCCGATCCATGTAAGCATGAACTAGTTAAATTTCTATGAATCTTAATTTTCTGAAATGCGCTGTCAGATAAAATTTTCCACCATGCTTGTCGATCCTTCTGGCTAATGGTAGAAGTTGCGCCAGCCTGTATCGCAAAGTTCCCGCAAAACAGCCTATAGATGTATATATCAAGAGTTTCTCTATACGCATGTTTTTTACGTGCCGTGTTTATAAAAAACAAAGCGCGCGAACAGAATATTATAGGCTGCTCAAAACACGTGCGCTATGTTCCGGCAGTGAAACGCGTATACGTGGATATCTGAAGCCCAAAATCTGATTTTACGTGGAATCTCTCAAGTGAATTTGGGTCATGCTTGTCTCGATCGGATCTCAATTATTATATACAGCAGACTTCCAAAAAGGCCGGGCTGATATCAACCATGAAAGCCTGTGGCGCAGACGACGTTGCCTCCAGGATGGCAGAAATGGTATAATGTTTCCTGTGAAATAATATTTCTAGGCAAATGTCGCGCCGAATTTGCGATTTTTCAGACGATGCTGAAGGAAGGCAAAATCGGCGCCACATTGGCCGGAGAAATTTATCGGCTCAGCAGACGTCGGCTCTAAGATGGCATACTTGGCAGAATTTTGCCTATAAAAGGTGACGTCTTAGCCCATATCCTCTACAGGATGGCGAAATCGGTGCCACATGTGCCGGAGAAGGTTATCGTCTCAGCCGATGTCGGCTTAAGGTGGCATGAATGGCAGAATATTGCCAATAAAAGGTGACGGCCAGCACATATGGTCTGTATAATAGCAAAATCGGCGCCATAGTTGCCGTTGAAAGCCATCGGCTCAGCCGAGGTCGGCAGTAGCGCGGCATATGCAGCCCCATGTTGCCAATTACAGTCGACGGCCTGCCGATATCGGCGGGGCAGGGCTACAGTGGCCCGACATTGCCAGTCATGGATGGTGGCTTAGCCGATGCTGGCTCGCTGCTGGCCACATTAGGCCGTGGATGGTCCGCGGTTTGCCGCCATAAAACCAATATCGGCCCTACGTTGCGTGCTGCCTGGGTTGAAAGCTCTTAAAGCTGAGAACGTAAACCTAAAACAAAAAAGAGTGCCAATACGCAAGTTGAAGCATTGAATAGCTCGGCCACAGGATTTCACAAGCAATAGTGAGACCTAAAGAAAGTAACGTGGCTTCAATACGTAAATTTTCGACACCAAAACGAGAGAAAAACCTCCAGCGTTTCGTGGCCACTGTAAACGCTTACCGCCGGTCCATCCCCCATTTCAGCGATATCGTTCTTCCACTCACGAAAGTGCTGCACTAAAGCAGCAGGGGGACGTGGACAGAAGCATGTGAACAACCTTTTCGGGAATTGAAGGAGCGGATAACTGAAGAACCAGTGCTTCGTATAGACGATCCTTCGAGACCGTGTAGTGTTTACTGTGACGCATCTGGCGAAGGCATTGGTGCAGTGCTGAAACAGCCTGACGCCAAAAGCAATGAACATCCCGTTGCCTCTTATTCACGCAAACTACTCAAGCACGAGGTGAATGATGACATTACAGAAAGAGAATATCTTGCCATTAATGGTGCCATTGATAAATGACATTGCTACCTTCATGGAAACTCATTCACTGTTGTAACGGATCACGCAGCACTCCAGTGGCTGAAGAATATTAAGAATCCTGAAGGTGGTCTCTTCCGCTAGTCTTTAAAGCTGTCAATGTATGAAGTAAACATCACACATCCAAAGGGCGTAAGCAACGTCGAAGCAGACGGACTTTCCAGGGCCCCAATAGTTCAATTTCTGTCTCACGAAGAAGTCACTTCCTTAGTCGTCGTCAAAAGAAAAGGACTAAGGAAGATACGTGTGTCCCATGAACTATGCCCAACCATTCTCAAGAGCTCACGTCAATATTTCGGCCATGTAGGAGGGAACAAGACACTATCACTCCTGTCTCCGCAATACTATTGGCCGGATATGGTAGCCGATGTTTCCGCCTACATTCGTCATTGCGAAACGTCAGAGATGCAAGACAACGAAAACAAAGAAGTATGGGGCACTTGAATCACTACCTCCAGCTGAAGAACCTTTTGATCTCTTTGCGATGGACACCATTGGAGGATTTTCTGGATATGGCTCATCAAAAAGTTTTATCCACTTGGTTATTGACCATGCTACTCGCTACGCGTGCGCGCTCGCTTATAAAATTGAGAACAGCGATGTCTACATCTCAGGCTTAAAAACCATTTTTGCTGCCGGAAAACCATGCAAGTTCCTTTCAGATCATGGAACGCGATTCTCTGCAGGAAAATTTAAACAGTTTTTAAAGTATAACCGAATACATCAACTCTTCACCTCATCTAATCATCTGCAATGCAAGGTATGAACAAGAGGACAAACCAGACCGTTGTAACCAGACTTAAATGTAAGATCAATGACGAGCCACAAAATTGTTCGACTGTTATGAATTAAACGGGGAAAAATTGGTAACACCGTCCATAGAACAAAAGACCAGGCCCCTACCACATACCACATACGAAAGATATGTATGCATTCTTCACTAGTCTCACTCCTTCATATTTCTTGTTCTTGTTCTTCTTTTCTTTCTCTGGCTTGCCTTGCCGTCTTCGCCGCCAGTTCTCCGCCCCTGCCTCCACCCCCCACCTCGCGGCCGCTTTGAACAGTGTTTGCATTGTTAACCACTGAGCTCCCCAAAATGAGCAACTACTCAGGGCCATGCCTGCTGCTGCACGTGCTACTAGGTTGGCGATGGCTTTCCCAGGATCGCCCCGATGCAGCACGCGCAGCAGCACTCGTTTTGTATTGGTTTTTTTTTTCAGTGCTTCCGTGGAGCATGTCACATGCCCATAACCCCCATCCTTTGCCGCCGCTTTCTGAAAATTGCTACTGTACGCGCTTTCAAAGAAAATGTGTCCCCGCCCCTCTGCTCCCTCCCATCTTTCTCCACTCACTTTCACCAACCACTTAGTAAACAGTTTCCGCCCTTTCTTCCATGCCTATATAAACGAACAGGAGAAAGAGAAATGCCGTCTTGATAAAGGTCAGGCTCTAACCGAAACATCAGCCAATAAATGCAATACCACTGAAGTGCTATGTCTCGTACTTATACTCATGCAGTAGCCAAAGCCACCTACTTCGCCAAGCTATATATATATATATATATATATATATATATATATATATATATAGCAAGGCGCAAAGGCGGGTCTCTAAGTACTCTACATAAATATTTCATTGCTTCCCTATTAAAATATATCTACGCGTAAGTGTCAGTCTCACGTGCTACGTTAGTGAGCAAAGGTATTTTGGTCATAGTCCAAGAGTCTGTGCACGCGAGGCCATTTTGTTCATTGCGTGCAGACCACAGTGGTCGCGGTGCGCCAACTGATAGTCTTTAGTTGCAAACTCCTTGTTTAGGGTCGGTCGGGCATCGACTCAAACCGGACACCGGTCGAACAATCTCTACACGCGAGCGCACAGAGTTTTCAACCGTAGTCTGGGTACGAGACTGTGAAATAGCGAGGCATCTTAAGCTATTACTTTCTCGCATTGGTTTACGCTATGACATGACGAGAAACTGTAGATAATAATAATAATAATAATAATAATAATAATAATAATAATAAGTATTATTATATATTATATTATATTATTATTATTATTATTATTATTATTATTATTATTATTATTAAAATATCGGCACTATTTTGCGCAGAAATGCATGAGAAACAAAAAATAATACATTGAAGTGTGCAGTTGGATACATCCAGCACAAAACTAGACACCCCTGTAATACATTACACAGTACTATATGAAGGTAATAAATTTGGATGCGAAAGAAAGACAGAAAGATCCTCTATAAGAATAGCAAAAGCAATATCGCATCGATACCGCACAAAGCCCCTATACATATTTGAATGCAATAATGTACAATTATTTGACTATTATTATTGTGTACTTATATTGATTGATTACATTGTTTGAAGCTTCAGCCGACGCTGCCATTCTTTAAGTGAATGGGCCGTATTGTATATGGTACTAGGTGCTGAGTGTACCTGAAGTCTACTTCCTAGAAGGGAGGTATACTACTCAGGGACATTCTTGCTTAATATCCCTAGAGGCGGCTTTGAGTTTTCAATGCACCTATGCCTCCATAGCCCGTCATTTACAGAGCTCACCACAACGGCGGAGTCTCCCGAGCTACTATGACGAGTTACGCAATCCCACAGAGCTCATTTCGCCATATTCATGCACTTGTGCTTCCAGTTGTCGATTGACTCGTGTTCGCCCCATCAGACGCTAACCTACTAGTTAGCGCAATTGGCAGGACGAGCGCCCTGGCCAAGTTACTGCTCGCTTTTCCTGTGTCTTACCTATTATCCCCCCTCATTTTCCCAGGCGTAGGGTAGCGAACAGGCTATGGGCTTGGTTAACCTCACTGCGTTTCCTCGACACTTCTCTATTTCTCTCTGGATGAGATTTAGCCCCGGGTTCGACTCATGGGAGAGACAAAATGTTTGTCCTCTAAGAAGCTTTCAATTATAAAAAAATCTCTGTGGATCTCCTTATAGCCATGTGCCACAAAAGGGCCGATGCTGATTCTCCCAATCTAAAACTTCTCTCCCGCTTGTGAAATACCGCAGAACTCATTTCGCCATAATGTTGCAACCGATTGGCTCGCGCTCTTCCCGTAATCTCTGCAGTCGCTGCACCGATTGCCGCCAAATAAATGATTTTCCCTGTGGCCTACTCACTGAGCGTTCCGTGCCGACCTTTTTCGGAGGAACTCCCAGGAGTGTCGCTCGAGGTTGCGCAATGCGTACCGTACCCGGCGCGAAATTACCCTAAAACGACTGTCGCTACATTATAATAAATATGCCTGTTGTGCGGGCAGCTGAATCCGTATAGTCTAATTATATAGCTCGTAGTCTTTGCTCCCACCAAAAAGGGAGATAGGCTATGGAGTAAATGGCCATAAACTATTACTGCTGTTTCTGTTTTGCTTGAATGGGAGCGGAACTTCGAAGTGTAGCGCACAGCTACCCCGCTATCTTTATTTATATCCTCGTTGTAGAGCTTGTCTTAACTTATCGAAGTTGTCAGTTCATAGCAACTATGTTTTGGCACTTCGAGGCTTTGAGGCAAGGAGCAGTTTGCCGGGATACCACCGTATTTGGTTGAAGCATGGTATTAGCATGTTTATTCAATTAAGCAATATGTCACAGGTAAAGCGCGTTGAAAAGCAGGAATAAGTAGGAACTTCTGTGAGACATTATTACGCCAAATGTATACAAGGTGCTACACAAGAAAACAAACGAGATGAAGTGGGTCGCTCCAAAATTAGACCAGCTGGCAGCAAATGTTTTGCTGGCGTCACGCAACAAACCTCTTCTATCCATCCGACCAGTTTTCACTTAACTGATCACGCCATTTGGGAGTGCTGCGTCAATGAGTGAGCGTGTTCAACTGCACTCTACCGGGAAAATGTGTAATGTAAAACCCGAACTGAAAATCAACACCGAGTTTCTTGTGAAACTTGGGAAATCAGCAACATAAACATTTCAAAGGCGTATGGAGATGAAACTTTGTCCTGCGCATGTGTGCGTTTGAAGTGCACTAGGGGTTTCTAGTGGGAAAGGACAGTGTGGAAGACGAATAATGTGCTGGGTGCCTAAGTTCAGCGATTACAGACAAAACGTTGCCAAAGTTTGTGATGTAATCTGTGCTGACCGAACATTAAGTGTTCGTGCAGTGGCGGAAGTTCGTTAACCTTTTGTTAATCAACAAAGCTCCCCTGAAGTACTAGAAAGACTTCGTGAAAAAAATTAGGAAGTATAAGGTCACAGTTTTGGAGTGATAGATGGCTGCTGCACCAGGACAATGCACCGGCTCACATGGCTCTATCCGTCAAGCAGTTTCTGACCAGCAACTATTGTCATGGGGTCGTGACAAACGCAGCACTCGAGACGAAGCACGCAGGACTCAAGGTGATGTCAGGCGAACTGTTTATTGGGCGAACTTGTGCCCAGCGAAAACAAGGCCAATCACAATTCACAGCTACAGCGGCGTGAACAGTCGTCGGTCGACGGAGACTGACAAGCGGCGTAATGCGTCGGCTTTTATACACGCCTCATAACCAGTTCTCGCATTATCTCTGGAATTCCAGAAGTCACTGAAATGTACGCGTCAGGCATGCCAAGTTTCAAGAATGATCGGCACGGTTCCCGAACTGACATGCAAAATAAACGCGGCCTGCGTTGCGCATAACAGAAAAGTAATAACGGCGCTCCCCGCAAACAATCACAGTAAGCGCGCAATTCATGGGAAGGTGATAACGGCGTTCTCTTTTAAACAAATGAAAACGCCCCGCCACGGTGGTCTAGTCGCTATGGTACTCGGCTGCAGATCCGAGGGTCGCGGTATCGAATCCCGGCCGCGGCGGCTGCATATCGATAGAGGCGAAATGTTGAGGCTCGTGTGCTGTGCGATGTCAATGCACGTTAAAGAACCCCCAGGTGGTCGAAATTTCCGGAGCCCTCCACTACGGCGTCTCTCATAATCAGAGCTGGTTTTGGGACGTTAAACCCCACATAATAATAATATAAAATGAAAATAACCGCACGTGTCAATCATCATCATCAGCCTGTTTAGGTCCACTGCAGGACGAAGGCCTCTCCCAACGATTTCCAATCCACCCTATCCTGAGGGAGTTGGTTCCAGTTTATGCCCGCAAACTTTTTAATTTCATCGCTCCATCTAACCTTTTGCCTACCTCTGTTGCGTTTTCCCTCTCGTGGTATCCATTCCGTCGCTCTTACTGTCCACCTATTATCCTTACTCCTCATGGCATGTCCTGCCCAGGTCCACTTCTTTCTTTTAATTGATAAGATAATATCGGCTACTCCTGTCTGTTCTCTGATCCATTCGGCTCGTTTTTTATCTCTTAGTGTTACCCCTATCATTTTTCTTTCCATTGCACGTTGCGTGCTCCTTAGTTTCATCTCTAGTTTTTTCGTTATTCTCCATGTTTCTGCACCGTAGGTTAGTACTGGGAGAATGCAGTGATTGAATACTTTTCGCTTTAATGAGAGCGGTAAGTTTCCGGTCATGATTTCGTAATGCCTTCCGAATGCGTTCCAGCCCAGCCTTTCATTGATTGATTCCTGGGGCTTCCCGTCCCAAAACCAGCTATGATTATCACAGACTCCGTAGTGGAGGTCTCCGGAAATTTTGACCACCTGTGTTTTTTTAAACGTGCACTGGTGTCGCACAGCACACGGACCTCAACATTTCCCCTACATCGAAATGCAACCGCCGCGGCCGGGATTGGATTCCGCGACTCTGATCAGTAGACGTGTACCATAGCCACTAGACAACTGTTGCGGGGCGATGACCAGGAAACACATTACTGTGACGGGGCATCCTCTTTATTCATCTGATTTGGCTCCATGCGATTTTTTTCTACTTAACAAAGTTATACGTTGCTTTAAGGCAACCAGTTTTGCCTCATGCGAAAAGTTTCAGGCAAAAAACAGGGACTCCTGTGAAGGGCCTTCAAAAACATCGTCCAGAACTGTTACCAGCAATGGCAGCAGCGAATGCAGAACTGTGTGAATGCTGAAGGCGGCTACATCGAAGGTGATAATATTACGGATAACGAATTGTTTAAGTGCCGTAATTTTGTTGTACCTGTCTCGCTTCTTTTTTTTTTTGTCACACTTCGTATATCCCATTTGATGTTCTTCGGCGACCGCCATTTCGGCATACGCAGCAAAATAAATCAACCTGCACAGGTCCTACGCTTGAGCGCAGAATCCGTGACCCCGTTTCCTAGTTCTGTCGAGTGCCTTCTAATGCCATTTGATTTGAAGGTCTGGTGTTTTGAAGGTCTTGTGTTTCCTGTAGATACTTCTTCAATCAGTGTATTCAGAAACCCCGCAGTAGAGTGATATAACACACACCCATATCACGGTGGTGTACATGTTGTTTGGTCACAGGCAACATTTAGCTAGACACTGTTCCTACCCAAGGGCATTCACGTTTTGTGTTTCTTTTGATAAAAAGTACGCAGCTTCCGCTAGATGTGTGAAGTGTTACATACATGATCGTTGCATGATAGTGTGTAGTTAAGGTCGCAGTTATTTATAACAAGTGACTTCATCGAGATGTGACAAAAGAAAGCTGCAAATATATAGTTGTGGAGACTCATTGTGAGTCACTCACAGTAGGATGCTTTCATCTGTGTTCAGCGTCATTGCCCAGCTATACACTCCACGCAAGAATATTATTAAAGCTAGCTCATGGAATGTGCACTTGATAATGGATAGGAATTATACTTTTAAGCAGACACCGCCACGATGGTCTAGTGGATATAGTACTCGGCTGCTGATGCGAGGGTCGCGGGATCGAATCTCGGCCGCGGCGGCAGCATTTCGGTGGAGGCGAAATGTTAAGGCCCGTATACTGTGCCATGTCAGTGCTCGTTAAAGAACCCCAAGTGGTCGAAATTTCCGAAGCCCTCCACTACGGCGTTTCTCACAGTCCTAGCTGGTTTTGGGACCGTAAAACCCCAGAAATAAATCAATGAATGCTTTTGAGCAGAAGGTAACCATACGGAAATAATCGAATCTATTTGCCTTATTCAAACGTTCTCAAAGTAAGAAAGTGCACTTATTCGATCCTCCTTATTCAATCGAAGCTTGTATTGACTGACTTGTGTAGGTTGTGCAGGTCCGGAAATTCGTGATCATCGTGAAAACAGGATGCGCGCACATGCATCTGCTGTTAGCTTCGGTTGCAGTGGGGACACTGCATGCGACGCAAGGCGGTCTGGCCGGATGTGCAAGTTTCCGGAGAAAAAGGTAAGTTCTGTCTATTTTTACCGCAACCACAATAGTGACGGACATTCTAAGATACTAGCGATCGCTCTCAAGCCAATTTGAAGTTCTGGTAAGATGGGATGGACGTCATGTATGATAACGGAAGATCGTGATGGCGAGCGTGACCATATGTTGCACATTCTGTGCGCCATACGGCCACCCTCGCTATGCATGTCCTATAAAGCACACACCTGAGAGAGCGGTGTGCACAAGATACGGAGCTCTTCATACTTAAATCGGAGTGTTCGGTGACATCGGGGGACTCTGCCGTCTGTTGCACGGAGTGCAGCAGACAGGGGTGCCATTAATGTCCTCACCACACTGGAGACCGCACGTGTCCCGTGCTATGTGAGCGGGTCACACCTTTAAAAAAATTACACCCCCTCTCGCTAAAGGGAACTATGTGTGGATGCGAAGCAGCGGGGAGATGGTTAGCTTGAGCGGGAGATGGTGTAATTTTATTGAGAGGACGAATGAGAATGTATAAGGGAAGAGAGAGAACGTGGTGGTTGCGTGATGGCCCGAGCGCTCATCGCGGCGCTGCACATGAGAGAAAATGAGGCGCGCGTGCTCCGTCATTTTCATACCGCGGAACTACCGTGGCGCCCCCAACGGAGTATGCAGCTGTCGCACCACCTGTCGTGCGCGCCGCTCCGTAGAGTAGAGGATTTCTAGAGGAGAGAAAGGGGGAGCGTAGGATAGGAGAGAGAGAGGGGGAGGCGCGCATGCGCTGTGGAGGTGTGGGACGCGGGCGCTGCTCTGTAAAGTAGAGTGGATTCCTACAGGAGAGAGAGGAGGAGCGTAGGAAAGGAGAGAGGGGGGGAGGAGACGCACATGCGCAGTGCGGGGTGGACGCCGCGGGAGGGAGGGACAGAGCCCCCGTCATAAGCTGCTTTGCATAAAAAACAAGAACAAGAACAAAAAAATATAAAAACATAAACAGGAACAAGACCACCCTTGAAAATGATTACACCAGATCGCGTATCCGAACGCACAACCGCTTCATCAGACGCTTCACCACCAACGATCTACATTATTTTAATATGCAAACCCTCGCAACCAAACCTCCACTTACACGTTCGGTCGCACGCGTTGCCTTCACATTTTACCTCTTCTGCATAGATTCACACCATCACCTTTTTCACGTCCTCAAAACGCTTCTGTCCACTCTGATACGCGCCAGTGTGCTGTTGCCAAGCAGAGCTCACTTCAAGCCGCTGTTTACCCTTGCATTACATCATCGTCTACAGCAATCAATAACATTTTTCCCATAAAGAGCCATACTAAACAATCCACAATCAACATAAGAACTAACACATATTCAGGAAAAGACCTAACCAGTCTAACAACAGCACGATCTGCAAATACACAGGGAATCCAAAACAAGAAATTCCTGTTACTGCCTTTCCCGAGAACGACTCCTTTCCAAACTGCAACCTCATTTAGGCACATCACTGCTAAGCGAGCCACAACACCTTGAAAACATATACAACTTTAACTTACAAAACAAAAACATAACACGGCTTCTCACAGGCCACATCCATTACCGGCATTAGCTGCTTCGCTTCAACATTGCTGCTACCAACTTCTGTAAATGCGGACCCATGCGCAAATTTCACACACTACAAAGACTTCCTTTCAACTCGGCAGTTGGTTTCCATATTAAAACCGCGAAATACACAAGATATAAAACCTTCGCATAATTATTCAATAATCCAACAACCACAAAAACGAGCAAAGCTCATACAGCTCTCCAACTACAATAAAACGTTAAGCACAATAAATCATTCATTTCATACTATTCCTGACGCCTTTTAATCCTCCTTTTTATTGGGCCCTTCACGACGCTATTTCAATAACTTTCATCTCTGACTACTACAAGCACACACGCACGCACACACATCTCATTACTACATTCACCTTAAAAAACAGTACAGTAACCAAAAAAAATGCACGGCTACTGAGATGCAGGGTGGTAAGCCCAACGACAGCGAGGTTTCCACCTCTCATTTATGTCAAGTGCATGCATATAAGCACTCTTTACTTAACCCCGCGATCCTACCCTCTCACGAAATCACAGATTTCCGCCTCTAGACTTGGTGATTTATGTTACTTATGTGATTTTTGGTGACTTTTGTGATGTAGTTGCGAATGCCATATAAATATGTACATATTTTCTATGCGCTTACTTGATATCTTCAGTTAAAATCCGTAGAGTGCGCCGCAAGAAGCATAAAGAACCTAGGCACATAACGGTGTCACGTGATAGCCAGTGATACCTTTTGTGAGCACGTGAAATTTTACGTTAATACGTTAAGGTGTTTCTGAAATATTACGTCAATACTCACATATACCATTTACCCTATCATACCCCCTTAAAAGCGTTTTTTTTGTTAGAGTGCCGCTTAAGCTAAGAGCGCTAAACATTGTCCGAAGTGTATGCGGGGGCGGGGACCTTTGTCAGGATTGCAAGCCTTCAGCCCTCGCCGCCGTCTTGACTGCTCAAGAAAACAAAGACATTGAGTTGAATTGAATTCTCACAGCAAAACCTCATCAGGAAACGCAATTGAAAGCAATGTACAATGTATTCCTCGACCCATATCTTCCTAGCATATTGATAATATTTGGATCATCTGCCATACCATCAACATATTACTCTCACTCTTTTCTTCGTGACTAACGAACCTTCAACGAATATGACCACCCGAATTCCTTATCGCAAACGACGGTCATCGCAATCGCAGATTTTTTATTCTCTTTACCAATCGTGCCAACAAGTTCAACTCCAAGATTTCCCAAGTCACCCTGAGCCTTCAAGAGCATTGTCAAGAAACCAAGAACATTCGCCGCCCCCAAAGATCGACGCCACACAGGAAGAATATGCCAGCTAAGCCTCACAAACAGGCAAATTAGTACAGGCTGCAATAATAGCTTCACACGCTGCCTGCTTGCCTTCCAATCTTTTTCTTTCTGTGTAATTGGCTCATTTACCAACCAATTTTTGGTAGTTGTCCCCTTTTCATTTCTATTATGATTGACTTAAGCCCCTTATACCTATGGGTGGTGCGGACTTCGCCCTGCCTTTCATTTAAGTTTTTTTTTTTTTGCTTTCGGGGATTTTTCTCTTAGACTTGGGATTCTTTAACATGCTTTGACCTCCTACAGTACACGGGTCTTAACATGGCGCCTCGCTCATTAGCTTCGAGTAATACTATAACACATTTGAAGTAAAACATGGTATGACGGAAAACCAAATTTACCGTCAGGCAGCGGATTCGAACGGTCGACCGCCGGGCTGGGAAACCAGCACGCTAACCGCTTCGGCCACGGTCTGCTTATCACAGGCGTGCTCTAAAACGGGTTCAATGCATGGGAAAATAGACTTGACGCAAGGCAATGCAAACAAATCAAACTATAAAATAAGGAAAGCCAAAGAAGTCACGCCCACGCGAAGCTTCGCTTGCCTTCATTTTGCGACTAGAGCAAGAGCTCCTAATTTTTTCTCCTATTGCTTGGGAACTAAGGGACTGACTAGAAAGCTTTTGTATTCTGAATGTTTTTGTTGATACAATATGAGGGTGATAGCGTTTCGCTTCCTTGTGGTTTTCGAGAGCAAGAATGTGAGGTGCAATAGGACCTTCTAGGTACTTCTCGTATTATGTCTTAAATTAGGTGGAGTAAAATTATGTCGTCGAATCTGGTACACAGTAAACAGCCCACATCCTGGCAAAATTGTACCTCACTAACATTGTTCGAAAACAAAATGCGACAGAGGTCTGACAACTTATTGCTTTTGGTTTCTAACAAGGTAAATGCTGCAAAAACTAGGACTCAAGAACGTTTAGATACACAATATTTAAAATATATGGGGCGCTAGCGAACAAAATCACGCCAGGCCGTGGAACAGCCGGCTACCTTACACCTACCCCGCGGGCACTTGCGGTTGGTTTGAATCCTGAGTAAGAGCATTCATTTGAGCGATATCTGGCTCACGTGAAAGTATTCCACGCTATTGTAAGTTCAAGCGCTGAGTTTGTACGTGTGCCGCTAAATACACCTTCTGCCTAGATTGAGACATGAGACAGTGCAGAGCTGCATCACATGGCTAATACATGATATATTTCGTCGTGGTAATGTATTTTGCATACATACAACGAAAATTCAATCTGCAGTGCCACTGAGATCCTTGAAATATATATCCTGCCAAAAAGCTAACCTAACCCAAAGTTTGGAAAGAGCAACGTATTTCCAAGCAATTATGAGTTCACACGAGGCCGCTCTTCCCTGTGTAACGATAGCAGATGTGGTTCTGTGAGACGTTCCCGAGAACAGAAAGTAAGCCTGGAATGAATGTCACCCTAGAAAAAGGAAATTCCTGCAGTATTCCGATAAATCACGTTTATATTGTTACGGAGAGTATTTTTGGTGGAGACAGCTGGCCCTACTACACCCAGGCCCGGGAACTTCGCAGCGGACGCCACGTTTACCCCGCACCTCCATCAAAAAGCTGTTACGGGGAGCATTTATTGTGCGAGGAACAGCCTACAGTCGTCCAGGCATAACTATACAGGGCGCACCAGCTGTAAGGGCATCTCCAGCCTGTGCCCCACATCAACGTCATCGTCTGTGCACTATGTTTATTTCACATAACAACGTCTATTTACACAGCTGGCCTTAATTAATAACGAGGACAGAGACAAAGACCGGTACAATTTCACCGACAACGCTGTAGCGTCTTAATGTCTAGCGGTGTTTGCAATTGCATTTTTAAATACCTAGATCCTTGATATCTCCTACATGGCGCAATGTAGGTCCGGTAGTGTTTTGAAATAAATGGGGTAGTATACACCAGAAACCTATTTCATTATAAATATTCGCCAAGCAATCCTGATGCTGGACACACCACTATGAAATCCAGTCGGCCATTGGCAAAGAGATCTTGCGAAGAAGGAGTGCGCCGAATATTGTCTATCATGTACAATACCACTAGATCCCGCCAAATGTCTTCCAAAAAAAAACATGTCTTCTTGCGTTGGAAAACTCATATCTGAAAATGTAGGAAGGGAAGAAAGAAAGCAGACTGGTCTGAAGGAAAAGATGCGATATAGCGTGTTAGCCTAGACCATTTATTTCCACAAGCTCTTCCTCCGGTTCTTCCCAAATGAATAGTAAAACAAGATTGGAAACGATGCAACGAGCTCCGATATTTGAGAGAAGCAATGCTGCAATGTTTCCGCTGCACACGTGGAAAAGGACAAGAAAAACAGAAATATGTAGCCCCTGGATATCTTCAACTACTCTCGTACTCGAAGAACTATGGAAAAGCTCTGCGTTATTTTCTTTCTTTGTTAAGTATATTCTATAGCTTTGGAAGCGCTTCTTTTATCTTATTTTCTTTTCTGAGCCACACCATGTCTTTTTTTTTCATTCTGGAATGTAGCTTTGAAATTCTGCTTCAGATTTTCTTGCCGCGGTGTAATGAAAACTGGCCGGCGATTGATCGTAATCTCTTAACACCGGCCGTTCGCTCCTTCGAAGTTATTCTGTTGCATTTTCTCTCCAAGCTATGCTAAAATCACAATTTCATTTTAAACACGCCAGCTCTCTCGTCCTTTTTCTGATCGTTGTAGCCATAAAATACTCTAGGATCGGGAATGTTTCCTGAAAATTTATGCTTATTTAATTTACTGTGTACTCATATTGCAGAAAGATGCTAACCTACGTACATGAAGATAGGTATCTGCAATGGTGATGTCGTAACAGTTAGCCAATACAACTTTATTTCCGTGTTGCACTCAGACCGCGAGGCTGAAATTAAAGGTGCGTAGAAGTTGATAAAACCAACCGGAAATGTAGAAAAAGAACATGCTATGTTTATCACACCCTTATGCATGGTTGATATCACGCCAATAATGAAAAGAGGGATCAATGTTCTAGCCCACCTTCTTGGCTTCGATGAGTTTTAGGACATTTTCAATGCGTGAACAACTCATTCCACTCTACGCACGCCGAAGATTAATTGAAAACTAGAAGAGAAGCTCAGGGGAACATGGATGCTTGAATAGATGAAGAGATCGCAAAATACGGTTTAGAACAGGGAATGTCGCAGGAGCCAACGTTTCGACAAGTGGACCTGTCTTCGTCAGGGCGGCGACTGCAATCTCCAGCGTTCGTTTATGTACGCCATTGCACATTCTGCCCCGTCCTCAGAAAGAGAGAAGAGCAGCACGTGCTAACAATAAAAAAAATCAAACAAAACAAACAAATAAAAAAGAGGGGGTAGGGTGTAGGGGAAGTTTGGTGACAGGTGTTAGCGAGACTAATATAAATGGCAAGAGCGAAAGCTTCCACAGAATCCGCTCCTTGTACATATCCTCGAAGTGCATTGCGTGCGCAGTGCTAGAAACCAGGGTGAAAAAAATTTCGATGGAGGCGAAATGTTGTGGCCCGTATATGGTGCTCTGTCAGTGCACGTTGAAAAACCCTAGGTGGTGGAAATTCGCAGATACCTCCACTACGGCATCTCTCATAATCGCATCGTTGTTCTGGGACCTAAACCCACATATCATTACCCACATTGTCAGGGGCGGCGCCAGGGGGGGGCAAGGGTGGGCTGGAGCCCCCCCAAAATTCTCGCCTGCCCCCCCTATGCCCACCCAAGTGCCCGGAAAGCTTACCCAAGGGATGCGGTATCAAAATAAAGTATCAAATTATTGGAAATTTCTGAGGCATTTTGCCATCGATTTTGCCAAAATGCCCCATTTTGCCAAATGAGGCATTTTGCCATCGCACATGTTTTTATAGAGTTTGATTATGGCGTCGTCTGCTATCACTTGCTCCTCATCTGCTACATGGCTGAGCAGATCGCTGACCTTTCACCAAATTGCTGCCACGAAAAAAAATCTTAAATTGCGGCGATCTTAAACGCGACAAAAGCGTGTACATCCTAACCGCGCGCCACGCGAAACTCTCAAAAACACGTGCAGAACGCGTGTAGCGTGCGAGCAAAGGAACAGGTTTTAAAGGCAGGTTGAAGGGAACATCGGAGAGGTCAACATTCTTGTAACGAGTTTTGCCCCCACATTCAACGGCAGCGGCCTAGGGTTCCTCGGACTGCTCGCAGTCCGTTTTCTTCAATATTCTTTTCACAAGGAATCCACCTATATGATGTAAAATTCTGCACTCTATTGAAGTCAACGCTTCAATGAAAAGAATTTCCCCGACATCTATTTCCTCTTCAGCATCTCCTCGACACTCTCTTTTCCCTTGGGAAATCATGTCAACCAGGTGCTCAGAGTCGCCATTCTCATAACTAGAGTTCGCTGGCGTGTGCAAAAACTGGCTGACGCACACAAGCTTTAAAGCGCATTTCATGTCGTACGCGTTAGGAACGGGTTTCCACAGGAGTCGCCTTTTGAGATCTTTCGGAAATCTGAACATCCTATAACCATTTCGCGAGCGGTTTGTGCACTGTGGCACGCAACACCCGGGCATTATGCCCGAGAAAACGCTATAAAACGCCGCGCACCTGTCTCACTCAAACCAGACGCGACGGGGCTAGCACACTCTAACGAAGCGGGGGGGGGGGGGAGCCCAATGGCGGCCGCCGATCGGAAGGCGGCATTCACCCCCTCACAGAATGATTCCACCCTCCAAGGCGGCGGAGGGGAGAGCGCGCATCAAGGAACCCTACAGCGGCCGACCACGCAGCGCCCTCTACGGCGTGGGTCTCCCCTGCCGCCCCTCCAACGTTCAGTCTACATTGGGTTGCCTCAGTAATCAGTATGTCACAGAAAAGGTCTATTGCCGACTTTTTTTCGCCTTCGAGCAAGCGGGCCAAGCAAAAAGCCGTCTCCTCCGAGCTTTTTGCTTCCACAGCAGAAGATTCGGAGACGCTTCAGGAACAAGAAAATGCTCAGTGCTTTGTTTCAATTCCGCTTGAAGAGACTGTGCGTAGCATCGCGTCTGACGATGCTTGCCCGTCCTCGTCAGGGCACATGGACCGCGAATGTGATGACCTTTCCGCATCGTGTGCAGCAAGACATCAACCTGATTCTGCGACAGAATTCACCGCCTCTGATGTGGATGTCGACCACGCAGGCCAGTTGGACATTTCGAAATTCAAGACAGAGCAACCCACACAGCCAATACTGAACCCATTTCCATCTAAGAAGTACGGCAAATTGAGCAGGAGCTTCAACTCAAACTGGTACCGCCTATTTCCTTGGTTGGAGTACAGCGCGCAGGCTGACGCAGCTTTCTGTTACCCTTGCAGAATGTTTTCAACTGGTGACAATGAGAAATCTGCATTTGTCAGTGGTGGATACAGTAATTGGAAAAATGCCCTAGAAAGAGACGGTGGCTTCAGGAAGCACGAAAACTCACTCGTGCATAAGACTTGCCAGGCATCGTGGGTTTCCTTCACGCAGATGAAGGCGGGAGGACAAAGCAGGTCGGTTGCAACACATCTCAGCGACGCGTACTCCAGGGAGGTGCAGGAAAATCGCCTCTATATAGCAAGAGTTGCCGATATATTGCGATTTACTGCCGTTCAGGGAATCTCTCAGAGGGGCCACGATGAAAGTGCCAGAAGTGAAAACAAAGGAAACTTCGTTGAGCTCTTGAACTTGTTTGCTAAATATGACGACATTATAGGAAAGAAACTGAATGGTGGAGCAGCGAATGCGAAGTACGTTCATCACTCGATACAAGACCAGATCCTCGAAATTCTCAGCCACATCACATTAACAAGTATAAAGGAAGAAATGAAAAGCTCCCAGTGCTTTGCACTTATCGTCGATGAAACCAAGGACCTAAGTAAGACGGAACAGTTGTCAGTGGTAGTAAGGTACTACCTCAATGGGGCTGTCTTTGAGAGGTTCCTTGGATTCCGCAATGCTGAGCAATTGGATGCTAAGTCGCTCCTGAGCTACGTCAAGGAAACGCTGAATCGCTGCGGCATTGATTCTCAGCTGTGCATTGCTCAAACATACGATGGTGCAAGTGTCATGAGCGGTACGTCACGAGGCGTCCAGGCACTATTCAGGCAGGAAGTGCCGCAGGCAGTGTACGTACATTGCATGAACCACCGTCTCAATCTTGTCATCGTGGATGTCTGCAAGGCGATAAAACCGGTGAGGGATTTTTTCTCTCTTTTGGAAAGCCTTTATGTATTCCTAAGTGGATCTGCAGTTCACTCCCTGTATGTAGATGTTCAAAAAAGGTTGTCTTTGCCTGTGACAGAGCTGCAGCGTCTCAGCGATACACGATGGGCCTGCCAGATAACGGCTTGCACAGCTGCCATGAAAAGCTTTCCTGCCATTCTTGTATGCCTCAGCGAAGTCATCGCTACAAACAGCAGGCGGGCAACGGAAGCCGGGGGTCTGCTGGAGCAAATGAACTTCTCTTTTCTTTTCCATTTAAGGCTATTCACCAAGCTACTCAGCCGCCTTAAGGTTTTTTCGGACATATTACAAAGTAAGGACTGCAACCTTAGTCAGGCATGCCTCATGGCGCACACTGTCATTGACGAGTTGTCCGAAATCAGAAATTCGCAGAGCGCGTTTGACACTGTGTGGGAGCAAACCTGCACTATTTCTGAGGAGAACGGGGTCCCCCAAAGGGAAAAGCAGAGAACGAAGCGCCTTCCGCTCCATTTAGAGCAGTTTGTATTAAGTGAAGGACGGCCCGTTGAAGAAGAGTCTCCAGATTCAAAAGAAACTTTCAGAGTCAAAGTTTTTCTGCCCGTTTTGGACCACCTCATTGTGGAACTGACTAGGCGATTTGCGGAAAATAATGACGTACTCTGCGGAGTCAGCGCCCTCCACCCTCAAAGTGAGAATTTTATGGACGTCTCCTTGCTCAAGCCTTTCGCTGAGCACTATGCATGCGACATCAACAGCGTTGAAGTTGAATGCAAGTTGGTAATTAAACTTCTTCAGCGCATCGAAGCCGAAAGGAAGTGCAAGATAGAAACATTGCTGCAATTGGTCACCGTCTTGGAAGAGTATAAGTTAGCCTTTCACGAACTGCACAAGCTAAGTGTTATCGCCGTGACGATACCGGCATCGTCATCTTCTTGCGAGCGCACATTTTCGTGCCTTCGAAGACTGAAGACTTATCTTCGCAGCAAAATGACTAACAACCGTCTGAGCGACCTAGCTGTGCTTGCGGTAGAACGGTCTCTAGCCAACAAGATAGACCTTCAGCGTGTTGTTGACATGTTCGATGCTGCACACAATAATCGGCGTATACGTCTGCACTAGTATGCTGGTAAATGAAACTCTATAGTACCTTTGCGGCGCTTTCATGGGAAAAATGTTCGGGCACGGAAACCCGCTTCGCCATCGAATAATTCCGGCCGTTTTTCCTCGCTTTCAAACAAACTGCAAAAGGTGCCCCGCTTGTCTGAGGCCACGTCGGTGCCCCGCTTGTGTGGTGAACAGTGCCTAGTAGGAGAGCTGACACGTTTGTGAAAACTGGTGTACTGTTTAGTCAGATGTGAAATGACTTACCTGCCTATGCGTGATCCAGTTTTACAAATCTATGCCCTTCATTTGTTTATTCTTTTGCTACATTGCTTCTTTTTTCTTTTCCCATTTCCAACGTTTAGCAACACCAGCAGGCGCAAGAACAGCCTTTTAACATTTTGTAATCTGGCGCATCATTAGGAAACTTGGAATTGATATGAACATTACTTAGTGGTGTTAGTTATCCCTGATGCTCTGAAATGACTCTTTCGAAGCTATATTGTGATCTAGTTAACACGTGTTATTTTGTTGCTGCTGGTTACCAAGCTTAATTTCTTTTATTTGGTACTGCATTTTGTATATCGGTTGTTTGACAAACTGTATAAATTTTCATTTTACTAGCAATACAACTGCTGTGTAAACATGCTAAATATTAAGTTGTATGCGTTGCTCGAATATCTTACTTACACTGGTGTGTTTAGAACCTGGGCCTTTAGCCCAGCCAAACGGTTCCTAAATGAATGCTAGCTCTTTTTTTCCATCATTTGATTAGTAGCTAGCGCAAAGCACGGTGAAATTGACCAGCGCAGGTACTGACGGTTGCGTAGAGAGGCACACAGGAGACAAACGAAGCGTTGACTTTGAACAAAAATGTTTATTTCGCCTCTGCACAGTGTTACGATAGGCCTTTATGGCTTGGCGCCACTTGGACAATCGGAATGATTTGAGCTAATAGAGATAGCTATCCTTGGCGAGATTGCAGTGAACTGCGCATAGCTGTTGATACAGCTACAGTGTACTAGACAGCAAAGACAGCGAAGCAGCATAGCGGCGTCAAACCGGTCGACGCTGATGACGTAGCTGACGTCGTGACACGTGACACGCAGGCTTGACAAGTTCTAGGAGGTGTTGCTTCGGCTCGACTTCTCCCAGAGGCTTGGCTGGCTACCCGCGACTACATCACAGCTGCGCCCAACTTCTCAAGTTGCTATCGTTCTGGTCATATTATCAAGGAAGCTATAGATCAGCTGTTTTTCGCTCAGCTAATGTCATTATAACCCGTATAAAGCTAGCGCCTCGGTGATTTCTTTTGTAAGAGTGTAAGAGTTGATTTAGATCAAGAGAAAATCTTTCAGATAATATATTACGTTGAACTCACCTAAGCAGAACAATACGCATGTTTATTGACGTGTTGAGCTACTGAACGAAGCGTAGGTGACATGTAACAAGACATATCGTAGAATTCCATCGAAGAAGTTGGGCGTTTTAAAAGAAGAAAAGGGGAAGAGAGTAAGACAGTGAAAATACAACGCATAAGCTCCCCACTTGCTTGCCCCCCCGGAGGAACTCACTTTTCGTGGTTGCCCCCCCAGTAAAAAAATCCTGGCGCCGCCCCTGCACATTGTCGTAGCGGTACTTTCCGCATTTCTGTGTTCTGAGGCCTGTGACACGCGGGCAAGATAAGTTCAGCAGTGTGATACATTAAGGCAGGTGTATGCAACATCGTCAGGACCCTAAAAACAAAGTTAGGTTGTGCCGGTCAGTTGACGAGCCATTGCATCGGCTTTCTCTGTCGAGGACGCAACCAATCCATGTCATTACACTGAAAAGTCAACGAGTCCTAATTAGTCAGTGATATAAATTAAATAGTCAAGAACATTGGCAATCGAATCCGCGACTTGCGGGTTCCAACCCTGCCTGCGTTACATTCCCAGAAATAGGTCGGAATTCGTGCGATTGGTTTTATTTGCTTGGTTATTATGAATACAGCGCCAATACTGAACGCAAATGAAGCAGGACGACTCAAACTTGAGCAAGATCGAAAACCAGCATTATACAATTTGTAAAACAGAAGACGAGCTCAGGCGAAGAAGGTGGCTAGAATCAATGAACAGATCGGTAAAAGCGATTGAGAGCAGGGAATGTCGCTGGAGCCAACGTTTCGACAAGTGGACTTATCGCGGTCCTGACAAGGCAAGTCCACTTGTCGAAATTCTGGCTCCAGAGTTGAATTGATAGCCCCGCCACGGTGGTCTAGTGGCTCTGGTACTCGGCTGCAGATCCGAGGGTCGCGGGATCGAATCCCGGCCGCGGCGGCTGCATTTCGATGTAGGCGAAATGTTGAGGCCCATGTGCTGTGCGATGTCAGTGCACGTTAAAGAACCCCAGGTAGTCGAAATTTCCGGAGACCTCCGCTACGGCGTCCCTCATAATCAGAGCTGGTTTCGGGACGTTAAACCCCACAAAACAACAAACATGAGTTGAGTTGATAGAAGCGCTCGTCCTTGTGTGTTCTGCTCTTCGTGGTGGTGTGTTTGTGCGCCGAAGGTGTTGGGGAAAAAATGGACCTGTTCCAACTAGACCGTCTCACAATTCTACGACATTCCCTATTTTACATCGTTTTTAGCGACCTGTTCAATGATGTAAAACAGCAATGCAGATTCACTGTAATAAGGAACACAAGACTAACAAGCACTGGTATTAAACGCCTAATTATTATATCTTTTTCGAAAACTTGCAGGTGAGATAGTTGTCTGTTTAATTCTTTTTTCTCGAGTCATGATCACGTCCATCATTTCTATCAGCAGCCTTCAGGGTTTCCTTAACTTTGTATCCACTTACAAACCCATCCCCTCAGTTTTTGTGTGCCGTTAGTTTTTCAGCTGAGCCATTCTCCTTTTGAAACAACGAGTACCGAGTGAGCCTTGTTTCTCTTCGAGCATCTATCTCCCCATGGTCTCCAACCTAAATACTCGTTAGGACATTAAAACGTAACATTAAACTGTATTCTCTGCAGAAGACGATATGCCAGGTTTAGTTTGCGGTAATTGAAAAGTCGCCGCTTAGGCCGTTTTTGCTGACGAAGTGTTACTCAATCAGGACCAATCACAAAAAAAAACGTGGCCGATCACTCTGTCAAAGGAATCCGTATAATACTAAAGTGAAATGTGTCTTCAAATAAGCAGGTGCATGCTAATTGTTATATCGAGGGTGAACTTGCCCATTGCTATCGCTGTTTCGCTGGTACGGCAGCATTTTACGTGGATGAACCCACGTCCACGCGTCGCCTCCATAACATCAAGCACCTGAAGTGTTTTGAGCAATAAATGGACGCAGTCCATAGTAAAAGCCGCGCGACAAATGTATCGGTCATATTTACTTACGCTACTTTGATAAGTCAACGTCGTTGCCGCGCTTGGACGCCTAACGCAGCAGTGTTCTTGTTCCAATGACGCTCGAAGTGTGTTCAGCAGGGAAACGCTACTGACCATGAAACACTCGAAGCTGCACGAGCCAATGTTGGTACGAACGCGGCTATGTTCTTTCTGGTTCTTTCTTATCACGCTTCTTTCTGCTGCACGCGCGGCTACGCGTGCGCGCATCTAGGCGGACTTTGGAACGCGCCTGGAATGGTGCCGCCACTCAGGAGAGGCGAAAGCTGCAGTGCTTCACTTCGCCTCTTCTGGATTCCTCCTTCACTTCGGCTCTCCTGGCAATGTGCGCCTGAATGCGCGCGAGCTGTGCCGGACGGGAGCATCGAAGAAGAAATGACTATAAGGTGCGTTCGTACACCTACGGGCGTGTGTGGCGTAAGCGCAGTTATTTCAGGCGTACCGTGAGGCCTTGGAAGTTGGGTACCTACCTGTTGCAATGTCTGAAGGGCGCACTGTCCTTGTAGCCAAAAGCAATGACGAAACTAAATTGTGAAAGGTCGATGGCTACCGGCCTGTTTACTTATGCAATGTGGATTATAAGATCTTTGCAAAGATGTTAGCGAATGCTTTATAATTCATGATAAATTACGTAGTTGGTCTGCACCTAACACGTGCCATCAGAGGTAGATGCATTGAGACAAACGTCCATGTTTCGAGATCGGTGCTAGGAGTGTGTAACTGAGGGGAATGGGCAGGTTTCGACGGTGTAAGTAGATCTTGCTAAGGCATTCGACAGAGTGAATCATTCGTTCCTGTTTAGCATACTAAGGCATATAAATATCGGATCCCAGCTCCTTAAAGGCATCAGAACATGTTATGCTAATGGCTCAACGAGGCTAATAGTGAATGGCTCGCCTTCTAATCAGGTCAGGCTGTTGACTTCGGTAAGACAAGGATGTCATTGGTCACCCCTTCTGTTTTGCCTGTGTTTAGAACCACATTGCAGGAGCATTCTCAATGAACAAAATTTTCGAGGGCATAAATCACCGTCAAATGAGATTCGGGTTCCGGCGTATGCAGATGAGGTGGCCTTTTTATGTGCTGATGAAATGAGTGGAAGAACATCCCTTGCAATTAGAGAAGTGTTTTTGTGGTTTCTGGAGCTAGCCTTAACTTTGAAAGAAGCTAAGGTTTTTTGGATTGAGCCACAAGGCCGTCACACTATGCAGGCATTCAGTGGGAAAAAATCTATGCTATTTAAGTGTCCCTCTCTCACAATACAGAAATAGCAACAGTCATTGGTCGGGGGAACTTAAGAAGCTACAGAGCAATTGAGCTCTTTGCAAGGGCGCATTTTGTCGATGTTCAGCCGCGGTAAAGTTGGCAACGTGTTTTTAGTTTCCCTTCTCGTGCACGGTGCTCGAAGTACTTCACTGCGCACGACTCCGCATTCAGACACTGCATCGCGTATTTGCAACATTTATTTGGAGCTCAGGTTATGAATGCATGCGACGCGATGAACTGTTCCTCCGACTTGAACGGTGTGGTCTCGGATTAGTCTAGCTCTTCGTCAGGCAAATTTTTTCTCGCCTGTTTTTCTTTCGACAAAGTGACGACTCGTTTTTGCGTGAAACGTCACTAATCCGATTAGTTCATTACCTTCCTAACATAGTATTGTCATCAAGTGGCGGAAGTATTTCACAGGCTCCTTGGGGATTTCTCAGGGAAGTCGTTGAAAGATTTATTTTCCTGAAAGTTAGGCTTAGCCTAGAGTACATTTTTGCCACGAGCCGGAAAGGAATTTCTGCTGCATTGGTCGACTGGATTTTCCCAGATCCTTTGTATCGTTCACCTTATTTAAATCGGCCTTACCAGGACGTGCTTAGAAGGGTTTCAATAATATGTGCGCCTCCCGGTTTTAAAACATTGTTCTTTAAACTTCATTGGAAAACTCTGCCCGTTAAAGCTTCGTCGAATTTGAGGGGCTGCTTCGTGCCATGGTCAACGAACTGCCGACATAGTGCACGTGTGGAAACAATTGATCACACTTTTATTGATTGTACGGAGGCAATATTTTTAGGACATTTTCCAGCGGACTCTTTAAAAAGCACATGGGCATCACTTCGTACAAAATCAGGTTTCTGCCATTTAAAATAAATGCCGGTCCGCCTTATGACGTGTTCATAGTACTCGATTTGTACAGCCTATGGAGATCGATACTGTGTGATCGCCATTCCTAAAACCCGCGTTCCTCTAGATCAATCTACGGGGAAACCGCGGCCTATCTAAGAAGTGTGTACGCTGCGCAAGAGCTGTCGCCTGACTGGAAGCACTTGAACTTGAAATTGAATTTGAAGGTGACAGCATTTGTCAAGTCATCTAAAAGAAGTAAATAGACACAGATCTCTACTTTAATTGGCGCAATAAGAAATGACATTACACAAAAAGCAAATGCAGATAGGATTTCACTTCTAGAAGAAATACAAAAAGGAAGTACAAAGAAACGAATACGAAAATTTCTTTTGTTGCATTATGTTAGTAAATAAAGTGTGAACATATCTTGTCGCGAAAGCAGGCGCAATCGTTCCAAAGAAAAATTCAATTTGTTCAGTGTGTTTGGGAGTAAATGTTTAAGCATTTGTAGACCATAGTTTGTTCTGCATCGAAGGACCTTCCAATAAGCGCTCTTTCTAGTAGGTCGAGACGAGGCGCAGCGCTCTAAGCATGCTATGGAGCTAAGATTGTTTTTTTTCCTTTCTTTAATTTTAGCTGTTAAATACGATAATAAACAATATTCGTACATTTTGTCAAATCTTAACACTCCGAATTTATCGAATAGAGGCAAGGTTATATCATACATTATACACAGCATTTGCAATAGAACGCAATGCATTTTTTTGAAGCGCGAGTAATTTATGCTTTGACTGCAAGGTGCCAGTGGCCCAAACCAAAACAGCATGGCATAGCTGCGAACCGAAAAGCGCGTTATAGATTATTAGCATCTGAGCAGTCGGTAAACATGACTGACATCTCCTAAGCATGCACAGTACCTTACTCAACTTGTTTCTTAGTATTACACTATGTGAATACCATAACATATGCTCATGAAAAACAATTCCCACCGCTTTAGCTGTCGAAGAGAAATCAATCACAGAAACACGCAGGTGTAATTTTCAAGTAGCTTTCTACGCTGTTCCTTTTGAGCGGAACAGAACGGCTTTAGTTTTTAAATAGTTGATCTGTAGGGCGTTTGCAGTCGACCATGCGTACAAGTCATCTAGTGTCGCGTTTGCTGCAGAAATGAGGTCATTTACATCCACGCCAGGAAAAACAAAGAAGTGTCATCCGCATATATATAATATAGGATTGTATCATTTATGTTTATAATGTCGTTCACATCAATGATAAAAGGTAATGGCCCTAATATACTCATGGAAAAACCGCGCGAACACAAGGACAATGAAAAAAAGGAACACACACCACACCACGGAGCGCTGACTGTCAACTTCATTTGTCAGTCAGCGCTCCGTGGTGTGGTGTGTTTCTTTTTTTTCATCGTCCTTGTGTTCGCGCTGTTTTCTCCATGATGCTTGACCAACTAGCCTGCAAATCCATCCTAATATACTGCCTTGGGGTACACCTTGAGCAATTTCGTGCAAGGATGACTTTTCTGCGTTTATGCTTACACACTGTGGCCTATTGCTCAAGCAGCTAGTAATTAAAACCAGTCCATTTCCTCGAATGCCCTAATAAGACAACTTTTGTAAAAGGGCAGTTTGATTTTTCGGTCGGAAGCTTTAGAGAAATCCACAAATATACCAAGGGTGAGTTTCCTGTCCTCTATATTACCTAATATAGTTTATTTTTGCCGTAACAATGCTACTTCTGTCGAAAGCCCTGATCATAATACCGTACTCAGCCGGCGTAATTACTGAATGTTTTGTAATGAAGTTTGACAATCTTATAAATATTAACTTTTCTATGCGCTTTGAAAACAATGACAAGACGGATATGGTTTATAGTTTTTGAAATCATTTTTCTCCGCCCTTAATCAATACTGTAGTTTTCGCATGCTTCCTACGTTGGGGGAAAATACCTGTGCTTAAAATCAGCTACGTTATGGGAAAACTAACATATCTATGACAGAACAGAGAGGTACCATCCTTAAGCCATCAATATTTTCCGATTTTACCTGTCTTTAGTTTTTGAACACAGCCATAACCTCGTATGCATCTCTTAGAGAAAGATACACCGACAAAGGTACCGTTTCTGGGGACAGGTAATGTAGTGCGCTAGCGTGGCAGACAATATCTCTTACGGAAGTTAGGTGCTCATTCAATTTCTCGGCTAATTCTTTGCCGCGGTGTATTCGATCACCTACAGTTATCTCTTCTGCAGTAAAATTAGTTTGATGTAATGAGCTAATTTAATTTAACCTGCTACCCATCTCCTCGACCCCTCTGACGCCCTCGAACATGCAAGAATAATAAGTGCGCTTTGCATTTTTCATAAGTTTAGTTCAATTATTTCTGCATTTTCTAAAGGAGTCCAATGTTCCAGGATCGCGATTCTTCAAGAATAGTTGATACGTGCTATTTTTCTTATTTATAATTTTTAAAAGGTTCCTTGTTGGATGCATGTGTGCGTTTGCAAGAGTTTTAAGTGTGTAGGCGTTCTCTCCATGTAATGAGAGTTCTGTTTTCATTACTATGCAATAAAGGAAAAAATGCCGCGTTAGTACAGTGTTAGAGCACCGGCCACCTTCGTCGTGGAGCGGGGTGCTGCGAGTTCAATTCCCACCGCATGAACGGAAGCTTTTCTGAGTGTTTTTGTACATGTTTATTTTACTGCGTCGTATCCGTTACGGTAGTGACGTGTGGGGTCGTGGTAGACCCCGAGATGAAACACTTTCGTGTTAAAAATTTGTGCCCTTTCCAGCTCGAGCAAAAAAGGTGCGAAATTTAAACAAAACAGCGATCCCTGCCATAGTGGCACAAGGTATAGCAACGCAGCGAAGCTGATGGGCACCTCCTGGCTGGTCAGGGCTTGTCTGCGACACACTCGCATTCTGTCGTGGCCCGAGGCTTCGAGAAACGCCTCGCAAAACAATGCGATGGCCAGGAGCGATTCACGAAGTTTCGAGCCGAGCTTAGTGTAAAAGCTTTCGCGTCTAACCACACAGCGTGGCAGACGAGATAAGCGTGGCCCCGGCTTGATGCCGCCCCATCCGTTAGCTATACTACACTATCCGGTTGTGCATTGCTTTGCGAAGGGCGCTGCACCAGACAAATCGACTCGCGTTGTCCTTGCCTTCCTGTTCTTCTTCCGCTTGCACGAGCAACGCGTGCGCCCGTCCTCCAGCCGCAGTTTTGCCATTGTAGTATTGGGCTGAGGGCATAAGCAAAACAGGGAAGAAGCAAGCGCGTGTGTACGAAGCACATTGCGCATTGCGTAGGCGAAGTGCACGCGCACTCTTGGGGACTAGAACTAATGATGATGATAGTTTTGTGATACGTGGTCCGCTATATGACGAGAAAGAACAGCTTCTCTGTAAAAAAGCATTGGGAAACATAATTATTTGAAAGAAGGTGCGTTAAATTATTATATGCTGCGTCTATTATCAGGTAATAGGCGTGCAAGCGGTCACGAGGCGCCGACCACTGGGTAAATCATGCTCGTCGAATGAACGGGCTCACAACTGTCGGGTAAGGCGGGGCGGAACACGAGCAAGATTTGCAAGATAGTGACCAATTTCCTTCAATTTCACCGTATTTAACAAGACAACGCAGGAGTAATTTTCTTCGAGGTATGTTGTATGTAGTACATAAAGTGGCCATGTTTCCGCTGATAAAGAAATGAAGAAAGAATACGTAAGAAATTTCTCAAGTGTCTTACGTTTTCTAGAAGCTGCAGGAAAAAAATGAGACGGCCCGTTGGGCAATACAAAACTGCCAAAAATTGATTAGTTTAAATCTCGAAGGAACAGACTCCCCACAAGCATTTGACGCACTGAATCTTAACAGGCGAAGCACATGTGGAGCTAGCTCCTCCTCAGATTCTTGCAGATGAAACACCGGCATTCTTTGTGTTTGTTTATTTGATTGATTGATTGATTGATTGAATGATGCGCTTTACGTCCCAAAACCGCCTACGTATTTGAGACCCGCCGTAATGGAGGGCTCCGTCATTTTCGACCACTTGGGTTTGCTCAACGCACGCTCACATCGCACAGTACACAGGCGTCAAAGCTCGCCCCCATAGAAATGTAGCCGCCGCGGCCGGGATTCGATCCCGCGACCTTTAAATCAGCAGCCGTGTGCCATATCCACTAGACCGCCGTGGCGGGGGCAGTCTTTCTTTGTGCTATTTGTTGTCATTTGTATTTTCTTCTCAGTGTAACATCTGCAGCACCCACAATATAAAAAAAAACGCCCAGAAGCTCCTCAACAAAATCACAGAACATATATTGCACATAATATCACGAGTATCTAAGAGGCTGTGTTATGTTGCTCAGCGCCTTTGTTTCGTGTATTTCGCGTTTAGAATGTTTGAATTTAAATATAAAATAATTAATTTATCCCATGCGGACATAAGAACTAATCTTCTGCATGCAGTTGCCAATATTAAGCGCTAGGCTAAATACATATATTGCTGTAATAACGACGGAGTTCCCTTGTACGCATTACAGTATGCATTTTTTTTTGTCTTCAAAGGCTTGACAACACGCGCAAATCGATAAATTGCCGAGTCTCGATTACGCGACAACGCATGAGTTTAAGGTTACCCTGCGCGACGCGATAAATAAGAGTGCCGTGTGTTCCTTGAAATTCGTTATTCACATAGCGTTGTTGAATGGAGACCGCATCGATCAGAAATGGCCTCAAAGTACGTGTTTACTGCCTCGCTTAGCGTCATCGGGCAACGAGAGCATCGGCCGCCTGTACTTGGACATCAATGAATCAGAAATGGGCTACGTGCAAGCTTTACGAACAGTTGAAACGTGACAGCATGTCTCGTCCGTATGCGTGCAAGAAGGCCAGGGTAGCATAGCAATCTGAAAACCATCTGCTTGTCCTCCAGCACATCTGCACGAACGTGGGCATTTTCTTCCGCATTCGAAAACGTGACTTTGTGGAAGCGATCGCGTCAATGCAGACGTGAGGGCATTCATTCAAGCATCACGCGGAGGGTCTTTGCGGCACGTTGGCGGGAGCTCAGAAAGGATGTTACCCACGCCGACCGAAGACGAAGCTTTGTGACTCAAAGGGCAGTGAAAGAAGTGTGTAGTCATGCTGATGGGTAAAAGCAACGAGAAGGTTCGTCGTAGGTCATACAGAAAAGTTAAGATATTATTAAACCAAAAGGAGAATCACGACAAACACTATAAAAAGGTATACCAAGAGAGGAAACCTACTACACCTCCTGGCATGGCCTATAAGATTGCACAAACCAGTAAAACCCAAGTAAAGACTATTCAGCAGGAAAAAGAAAGTTTTCAGACAAAGGCGTACTTGATACTGATGCAGTGTAATTATATCTCTATAAATTGATACATGGAAGTTGCAAAAAGCGCGCTACGGAACCAATTTGTAGATGCAAGCAGAAAGGTATGCATACTATATAATTTCAAGGCGAGAGAATGACGCCACTTTACGGTGTTTGGTCATCCGAATAGTCAGGTGCCATTGCTAAGTCATAACCGAAGGCTCCTAATGAGTCAAATAATATCCATGACGAACGCTATAAGAGAAAAGTCCGAAAATATTTTGTCGCACACCACATGAAATCTTCTGCACACAACATAACCGCAAATATAAATTGTTGTGAGTGGAGGGAAATTTAAGCTGCACTCCAGTCGGGTACAGATCCTGTTGGATCCGAGAGATCGGACGCCAGGCCACGGGTGGGGCTCTGGCGCTCGGCTGCTGATCCGAAGCTCGCGGCATGAAATCCCGGCCGTGGCGGCTGCATTTCTATGGAGGCGAAATGTTGAGGCCCGTGTACTGTGCCACGTCAATGCACGTTAAAGAATCCCAGGTGGTCGAAGTTTCCGGAGCCCTCCACTACGGCGTCTGTCATAATCACATCGTGCTTTCGGGACGTGAAACCCCGCAAATAAATAAATCAACTGATCTGACGCATGACATTATTGTGATTATTTCGGTGACCTGCGCCGCCACTTCGGTGACGCTTGCCAACGTAGTTCCAGCAGTTTGAAGGTCTTTCCCACTCGAAAGGACTGACGCAAACGCGCTGCATTGGCTGAAGACGTTGTTTTCACTTTTGCAGGTATATTTGCTGCTACGCATTTCGCGCAAGTCAACGTCCTGTGAAACTAGTGGATACCTTCTAAGGCCCTCATGGCGACCACTGCGAGCCTCCATTGTGTGTTGGTGAATTTGAGTTGTCCTGATTATGGGTTTCCAGGAATGTGTGGTTCTTCGAGTTGGACGTTCGCGAAAGTTGCCAAATCTGCAACACGTCATCGTTGCATCGTTAATGATAATCGCACTTGTTTCAACGCGCTGGCGCAGAAACAAGTGCAGAAAATGCGGTGTTGGCATAGGCGTCCACGACGGAAATGATCTTCTCGTGCTACACCGCCGTTTCCCGCATAACCCGACCACGCAACCCCTGATCCTTGGCACGAGTGCGTTAGTGAAAAAAATTCGAATTCTCAGTGAAGAATCTGTCGGAGAAATTATAGAATATGACTAACGAAGACCTGCAAACATGTTAGCTGGGACTGAAACTTGACCGTACGAGAAAAAAAATTCACAGTTTCGCCAGAAGGACGAAGCAATAAATGCGACACCAATGCTTGGTATAAAAGGCTATACGAAGTGAGGCTGGTGGCAAATTCTTTTGGATAGGATCTCACGTAACTCTACAAGACGCTGGTGTAAGAGAATACGACTGATTCAGGGACACTTTCCGCAGTCTCTTCGCGTTGAACGCGCCGCCCTTAGAACGGTTTACGAACCCCCCGCTCATGGCTGCCTAGATAGGCGATGGCGACTGCGTGATGTCCACAGTTGGCACGCGTGAAGGCACGCGCCCCGATTCGGGTGATGTTATCGCGTGCGCCCTCTGAACGGTGGAGATGTGCCGGACTCGTTTGATATCTGCTTCAGCCGTGTTCATCGCCATCACTCGCGTTACACCCGCGGGTGTTACGGACGATGCGCGGGAGGTTGTTATCAATTTGGACTCATACGGGACATAACGGCGACGACAACGATGACGCAGACGGCAAAAACCGGTCGAGACTGTACATATCCCTTTCAGTCCCGAATTTTTTGTAGCGTAGAAAAAAATTTTTTGATGTTATTTTCCAGTTAATATCCTTCTGAAAAGCATGAACAAAAATAATGAAGACGGTATGTACAGTGGTTTTCATGGCAGAACCATGTCCAGTATACTGGACACTAGGATTTGTTACTTGCAGAGACGGGTACACATATTCTTATTTGTTTCTTCAAAGAATTTTACTTTTGGTCCTTGTAAAAGGTTACTTGACTGAGAAGACACAACAATGGTTTGTTTTGACCCTATAGAACGTAAAAAAGCTTCGCATTGATCACTTAACGTGCAGCGTCGTCTTTGATAATCACGTTTATTTTTCGTGGAAACAATTAACACTTGCGTGGTTTTCCAACCAGCAAAAACACATCAGTTGTGAAAATCTCGGAAACAGTTCTTGCCTGCCTTTAGGCACAAAAACACCTTGCACTTAGAGCACTGAACCTGCGACTTCGACTTGCACTCTGAAAGCCGACACCTGGCCGAGTTCGCCATCACTTGCGGATCTGGCCAATGGCCTTCCTGGTCGAAACGGATGTCAGGGCCGGGGATTTGCACGGCAGCTCTATGATGGTAAGCGGGAGGATCACTTGCATCTTTAGATGGTCTTCCACGACGTTTTCTTTCCTGCGAACCTTTGATCAAAGCTTCCGCTACCTGCATCCGAAAGTCAAGCAAGCAAAGCACTTGACTCTTCTCGCACCCTGCCTTTTTGCAATCCTGCTTGTAGTTGAGCCAGCTGTTGACTAATGCAAGATCAGTGAAGTGAAAGGTGACCTTTACAGACCATTTCCTTGTCTTAATTTTGATGCGGTACAGGCTAACGAGGAAGTCGTTAAGGTCGACGCCTCCCTTGTGTTTGTTGTACAAACGGACGCTTGCTGGCCTTTCCACTTCAACATATTTTTTTTGCTTCTTGTCGTAGCGTTTCGTGGTGTCCAGTGGTTCTGTTCCACAGCAGGAAGACAGCAGTGTAACTGATCTCGTGTCCATCCACTTCACGACCACCATTTTCCCATCAGCACTCACTCTCTCTTGGCTCGAACCGCGGCCTCCAGCAAGAAGCTCTTTGTCAGACTTTAGGCTTGTTGTGATTCTGTTTTTCATGACGGTACCATGACCAAACATTCCTTTTTCCAGAAGACGCTCGATTAACGGCACTGACGTGAAAAATCTGTCGAAGCACATGATGGAGTTCTGCCCGCAAGGCATTGTGTCCGCAAGGCGCATCACGATGCCCGCACCAATTCCGAGATCTTTGTGCCCCGCAGGAATAGGTGTTGTGGTGCCCTGATAAATTTCGAAGTCTAACACCCTACCGATTGTATCAGCAAGCACAAAGTTCTTGAGCCCTGTCGGGTTCGGCTTTCCGCGAACATACTGACGTAAGTTCGTTCTTCCCGTAAACGGGATCATTTGTTCGTCAACGCAAGCTGCACCTGACCTCGGAATTTTTAGGCAGGCTTTCCTCACGCGATCCAGAAGGGCTTGAACTTTCCAACACCTGTTGTTTTCATCGTAGTCGGAGTCATTGTTGCAGACATGCAAAGCATTTCTAAGTCGGAAGAAGCGATCTCTAGGCATGGCATCAGCAATCAGTGATACGCGAGTTGCTGCTGCCCAATACATGCGTGCCTGAGGAAACTTCAAGTTGCCCATTACAATATGGATACCAAACAGGGCTTTCGCCTCTTTAGCTGTCGTATTCTGTGTGGTTCCGTTTGTTTGAGCCCAGTACAAGTTAGTTCTGCTTGCTATGAATGTCCAAAAATCTTCGTCAAAGTATTCTTTGAAGTATGTCAAAGGCGTTTCGGGCTCTTCACACGGCCTTTCATTTGATGGACTTCCATCTTGACAGGGCCTTTCATTCGATATTTCATCTATGTCAATTGGAGGTGAAAATGGCTGTGCCGTCCACGACTGTGTTGCTTTTTTCCGTGAGCGCTCTGACGGAGACCTCTTGGCAGCCATTTCGTGTTGATCACTTTCTTGTTCACTGCGCGCACCATCACTGCACGCATCCTCACTACTTTCCTCGTCGTGAAGAAGAGACTCTGGCTCAAAATTTTCCGATTCGTCACCCGAATCAGAGTCGACATCAAGATCGGAGTCGTCTCCAAACAAAAGCTCCTGAATTTCCTCGTCACTGAGCTTTTTTCTGAAAATAAACCCATGAAATGCTGCTGAGAATGAAGTTTTGAACAAAAACCCGTAATCACGAATATATTTACACATTATAAATGAAGTAACTTAATTTTTATGTCAACAAAATTGAAAACCACGCATAGCTGTCGCACACGGCACTAAGCACGATACATGCCAAATAAATCCCAGTGTCCAGTGTACTGGACATAAATATATTTTAGCACTGCTAGCGAAATTCGCATTAGAAATGCTACCTTTTCACAACATTGTTTCCAGACGGCATTAGGTAACTCACAATATTTAAATTATTTGAATAGCGCGAAGGTGACGTCAAAAAAAATTCACTTACTTGAGCACCCCGCGCGCGCATCTTTCCTCGCGGGCGACGCCATTATTCTGAATCGGCCCCCTTAGAAAATGTGGCCGTGAGAGGACCTATACTAAAAAAGATATTACTCGACTCCTATAAAAGCCTCAGAAGTGGTTTCGGTTCCGATTTTCGCTTTGTTTGCCTTTCTGCACCGCTTTTCTCCTTATGTCCAGTACACTGGTCGCTGGGTCGGAAAGGGATATAATTGATATCGCAGTAATAATCCTGAGGCGATGCGAGCGGGGCCCCAATCACGCTTTAGCACTCTCTCTTAATGGCGCCGTTTAAGCGTCATCCAACATTTATTTTTCGGCTCAGCTTCTTATTTATTTTTTTTGGCTTTTCTGTTTCAAAAACAAGAACGCAGCGAAGAATGTTGGGGAGCGCAGGTGCTTGCTCCCCACATCCTTCGCTCGCGTTGTTCTGTCGGTGCCAATTCATGGAAAATTCTCGGAGGCAGTTCAAGCGTTCAGCAATGACCATAAAAACAGTGTGTCGTTTAGGGTTATTCACACTTACACTGCTTCGCGCCGTAAGATTGGCGGCAGGAAAAAATATTTGGTTGCATATTTTCTGCTTTAGTGCACGACCGGTAATGGCGCACGCCGTAGTAGCGGACTTCCGATCCATTCTGTCAATCTATCTCTTCTTTAATTCCATATAAATTTAACTGCACGTGTTTTCTTTTTCTATATGCTCCGTAAACATCGAAATTGGGCCCTTGTGGTCAAGAAGCTGGCCCAATTGTGGAGCTAAGCAGCGCCATGCTTTAGAGATCAGCTATTACAGCAGGCAGTCATAATGTGACAGAAGGTATTTGAACAGATATTTCACAAACAATGCAAAGAGTATTATGCTGTAAAGCTAAACACAAAGCTTCAGTAATTACTCGCAGGAAAACAAATTGAGAACACTGCATGTATTAGCATAACTCGTTTTTCGGGCGGTTACCTTATCGTTTGTCAGCTAGAGTTAGGATGGCGACCATTACTGTTTTCATTGGTACAGCGATCTGGTGCAAGGTCACAGGAGGGTGAGTGTGCATATAAATACAGAGCCAGCGAACGAAGAAAAATTCACCAGAAACTCAGACACTATGTAAACATGGCTAAATCTTGGCACATATATAAAGAACGCGTGGCGAGGTAGAGGTTCACACAACCTTGTGACGTTTTCAGGCTATTTTCAAACATTGCCACTGGTTTTTGGATAGCGATTTAGATACTAAGAGTGTTCCAATCGGTTATCGTCATAGAGAGAGAGAAAAAAAATATTGAAGCAGTTATTTCGAGCATTCAGAGGGGTTATTGCCTATTCACGTACCTTAATACTGCTGAATCACTGTTACTCTCTCCGAACAATGCCACGAAGGCATCCGTGCATCGTTTTGAGGACATGACTCCCGTCCCGTTCCTCCCAAGTATGTCCCCTTCGTTCACAAATATAGTTAGAGAAAGGTAGGCTGTGCAAGCGAAAGAAGGTCACATATTACAGCAGTTAACTGCAGTGCTTCTCTAGTTGCAATCACCTTCCCCCTTCAAGTGCTTGCCTGTGGTCTCCTCGAGGCAAGCACATGTAGGTCAACGGCACCACGCTAAAACCCTATGACGCAGCGATGAGAACTTCGGCGTGTTTCGGCGATAGGCTTCTCTGTGCAAAATGGCTTCGTATCGTGTTACTCACTGCACCAATGGTACAAGATAGCTACCAGTTTTCGAGCTGCCTACCACTTTCAGCATGGGGATCTGTTACAGCGCAAGGAAAAAAAAAACCAAAGAAGCTAAGTGTGTACTACGGCCGCCGCCTCGGAGGGAATGAGACGCCAGCCTCACGTCTGTGCTTTATGGTGCATCAAGCGCCGGCGATTTAGTAGCACTTGTTTGGGGAGCTTGTTTTCTTACGCGTAGGTTTATGTGCGCGCCACTCCGCTTCCTCCCCAGTCCTCGGCACACTGCATAATGAACAACTTACGGAGTTCCTGCTCAGAGCCTAATATAGCGGTTAACAGAGTTCGCCCTCGTCCTCAAGCACGCCATGCCATTTGGGCATTCGCGACCGAGTTCTTATAGTAGCCCCGAGCGCAAATCGACCGGCTGTCACGTACACTAAGCCGTTCTCTATCACTCTGCTCGGGAGTTGCTTGCGTTCTTGGAAACATGTGCGGGAAATGCATGCACGATGAGATTCCTTCGTGTGGCTCACAGACGCACGCCAACGGCAGACTAGGACTGCGATTATCGAGCAAGAGCTCCTGAGATTTCGCTCATGCCGTGCCGCCACTTTAATTAGTGTATCCCCGTTGAGTGGGCGTTAATGAGGAACACGAATTTGGCGAATGATATAGCAAAAATCGTAAATGTCGAAAAGCGAAGTTATTGACCGTTCTAATACCGCCCTTAGGCTTTGCAAAGCAATTCATAGGTACGCATTCTCATTGAAATATGTGGAAAAGTATAAACTGCAGGGTTCAATTCACCAAGCGCGCTCTCACTAAGCTATTATGAGCTACAACATCTTGTGAGAAGAAAACAGCTCGACAGCAATGGCACGCGTATATTACTAACTCCAACGGTCTAAAGACACCGAAGAAACACAGTAGCACGACCACCCACAAATCACCCAATTTAGACATTAAGCCATACGTAGTCCCTCTTACATGTTGCGGGAACCATTTTGGGTCTTCTGATATAAAGGTGACGAAGGGCCGGCCTTTACAAGGTGCGTTTGGGACCGCTTCCTTTTCAGCGATAATATTTTTTTCGAAAAAGGGACTTTAAGTTGTGTCACAAAATGCGCGCACTAGACTAGAGTAGGCCTTTGCGTGAGCGCCTCCACCAGGGGCACACCGCTGGTAGCCGGAGGGGAACGACGTCCCGGTTCCCCCGGACGGCCCAGACGGGTTGGCCCGCCGATCACCGACATGGAAGGATAGAGAGCGAGGGGGACAGAGCGAGACCCGCCGGAGTTCGTGGGGCCGCGTTGGCGGCCGGTCAGTGCTCCGTAGGTAGACCAAGGGCAGGCCGGCAAGTAGGAAGATTGGGACCGCAGCTTGAGTTTGTGCAATCTTCGAGAGAGAATGGCGTGTGGCTTGAGACCTTGCTGATCTTCGGCCGCGACGTACCTACATCAACGAACCAGCAAAGCGGTGCCACGGCTCGGAACCCCAGAGGCTACCACCGCAGCTATGCCTCCGTGCCCAGCGGCTCTAATTTCTATGACTAAGACTATATTTACCTAACCGCGCCCAGTCCTCTGTTATATTAGTCGTCACATGTTTAGCCTTGTATTGATATGTCCGCGTAGTGTTTGTGTATGTGTTGTCGTGAGTATTTTGCAAGCCAACTGATTATTCTTTGTTATTTTCCTTATTGCATGACCTAAAGAGCCGGAGTAGTCGTACGCCGTGCGTGTTGCATTGCCTCATGTGATGTAGCTCTATCAAATTCAAGCAGTTTGTGTTGTAGCATAGGCGTCTCCCTTATCTTGTCCCTTCCTCACGCATCGCCAGTAAGCCGGTGGAGCCACACTTGATGCATGTAGGGTGGGTTGTTGTTGCCTCACCCCCTCCTAAACGGAGAGTGCTGGTAAATTACTGACAAGGTGTCAGCACGATAGTAATACATCACAACACCTCCTGGCAAGGTGCAAAGGAACGTATATATATATATATATATATATATATATATATATATATATATATATATATACTATCAGAAAGACACGGTGACAAACATAGGATTTATTCTGACATTTCGGCTGGAGGCCAGCCTTTTTCAGGAAAAGGCTGGCCTCCAGCCGAAACGTCAGAATAAATCCTATGTTTGTCACTGTGTCTTTCTGATAGTATATTTTCCCGATAGCCAGCAAGAACTTTTTTGAGATGCGCTAAGCCGCAGTTCGGAGAGAACACGCGTGCTGGCATCCGTCAACTTCTCTTCCTCCCGCTTATTGAGCGGTTATTCATCCAATCGCAGCTTACTCTGAGTTAGAGAGTCAGGAGGCGTTGTTGCTGTAAGCTACAAAAAAAGGAAAAAGATCAGCTACACGCCGGTGAAATTTTAAGAGACCAGAGGAGCTGGGCTTCTCCCGTGTTTGTCTTGTGTTTATATATATAAATGTTATATATATCTTGTGTTTATATATATATATATATATATATATATATATATATATAAAGATTCACGTCCGTTATTATGTCGATATTCCCACCTAAAGTGACCGCGATGATTATTTTTCGCATTATTTTTTCATTGCGAGACTACCGCAGCCTAAGTTACACCTGAATTAAAGCCTTTATATATATATAATTGTGATCAAAGCTTTGAGCACGTGGACGAGGCGGCAGTTTCTAGACCATGCCATTGTCACCGATCCCGAGCTGTGAGACACGGGACGCCATCGCCGCAAATAATTGCAAGAACTAACGTGTCAGTTCCCCGAAAAAGATCCCACGAAAGCTTTGCTCCCCTTTGGCGCTCTAGCAAGACGCCAGCAGTGGTTCAAAGACCGAGTCAGAGCCAAGGTGATCAAACAAAACAAATATATTCTGATCAAGCAGGCAGTTGCACAAAAAACGTTCACAAGGACGGCTCTTCACAATACAACACAGATGGGTTACGACATCACGCGAAACCAACAAGGAACGTGCAAGCTCATGCACTGCAACAAAGAGTACAAAAGAGCCCTATTCACAAAAGTCACTCGAGCTGCCTTCTCAACTTCAAGTTTACAGGCAGGGCCCGGCGGCTGCCTCGCGGAGCAGCGTCGATTCACGTCTTCTTGCTTCTTCTTGCTGAGTCACATATGACTACGACTGCTACGACTGCTACTCATGCCCCGTGGTCGGCTCTTTATATTGCCTTGGGAAGCCGTTCTCGAAGTTTCGGTCCGGGCCGTGTGATCAGAGCATGCGCATGGTTGAGCGAACCCTCTTGCCTCTCTCGATCCCTCCCCTCTTTCTCCCTCTCATGGCGCGCGGAGCATCGGTGTTCACTTTCCGCCTCCTCTCTCCCCCTCCGCCTGACACGCGCGCTCGCCCACCGCGAGATGATGACTCACTGACGCGGTCTACAAAATTCCCCCTCCTTCTAGGTTAAGCCATTTGTGGCATAACTTCGGGCGCCTGTTATGCGCGCGTTGATTTTCTTGCTGTTTCTTCGGCTTTCCATTTAGTTCGACGCCGGGTTTTTCGACGAAATGGGCACTGTTTTGTGACAGCCATGACGCAGTCGCGTTTTAGCGGGGAATTATTCGCGTTTGCAGTTTAGAGGGAAATGTTTTCACTACAGAAGGTGCACACAGGTACGCTTGCGACATATGAAGCCAACCAATATACATGCTTTAGGCTTGCTGTCAGAGAAAGAAGGGAAGCCACATAGGAAGAATAGAACGAAAAAAAAACTGCGAGGGAGTCCACCTTTCCGACTACACTCTACAAAGACAGTGCTAGGCACTCACTTTGGGTGACTACTTTCTTGTCCCAAATTTAACTCTCTTTTTCAGAGTAGATCGACCTCATTTTATGCAGAGTAAAGTAACTCCCTTGAGACTGATCTTAGCACTCCACCTGACAGGGTACCCGTACTCTTGCCAAAACAGAGTGGTAGGACGCCTCGGAAGCCGATTCTGACACTCTTTTAAAGATAGCTCTACTACCCCACCAAGTGGGGTGCTAGTACGGACCCATAGGGAGTAGCAGAGACAAAAAAAGCAAACACTGGCGTTTTTCGAGGATGGTATAATCAGCAGGCATTTAATTACAGACTGGACATAGAACATGCATATTGACATGACACAACGCACATACACGCCAAGCACACAACTCACAGCACGTTCGAGATACACAGTCTTACACTGAAGTCCGGTATACATAACCCGTATACTTGACGTAATATGTAGCGACATTGGTAAAATACTGTTCTGCGTTATTAAACAAGAAGTATGCAAAGAACAGGTGTATATTTAGCGCTGGCTGATAGGTAGCCATTCGCCACACAGTCTTTTAATCGAAACGCGCGGAATATGCAATGTCATATAGATTAACATATTCCAATCATGTGCTCGCATTCTGTTTTACGGGGAAACTCGCGTTCGCAGTGCTCGTTCGCGAGGATGTAAAATGCACCTGAGCAAGCACGTACGAACACAACAGCGGCTGAATTTCATCAACGCCACCGTAGGAAAGCGGCACCCAGGTGCTGCACTACCACCCGCTTCATTCCGACACCGCTGCCACCGTTCGGCTTATTCAAAGGATCTCAGGCAGACGAGGAGGCATCAAGGAGGACAACGCGCTCCGGCTCTTCCATGCCTTCCTTTAAAGTTATGCCAATTATGTCGCCTCCATGCACACCTGGAACACGGCCGAAATGGACAAACTAACAGTCCTTATCAGACAAACTGTCAAAAAGGTTTTAGGGCTTCCTTCTAGAAGCAGCACCACAAGACTTGGGGCTTTGAGCGCACACAATACACTCGACGAATTAATAGAGGCGCAGCGCATTGCCCAGATTTCCAGCTTTCGTGCGCTGGAGCGGGCAAAGCTATTTTAGCCAGAGTAGGCATCACCTTTCCCCTTATTCAAGGACAGAGCAGTTCCACTTGCACACGCTGTAAGGTCGGTGATCATGGTTCATCCACTTCCCCGAAATATGCATCCAATATATAATCACGGTAGAAGAGCGCGGGCTAAAGCCTTCCCCTCTCAGCTCAAGAGCAGAAGAGAAAACGCGCTCTTCGTTGACGCATCTCGCTCGGGACCGAATAGCTTCGTGGCCGCCGTTGTAGACATGAGCGGCACCGTGAGTGCGACCTCGGTAAGGACCAAATCCGCCGGAGTCGCCGAACAGGTTGCCATCTCTCTGGCGCTAATAAATAACGGTCCATCCCCCATCTTTTCCTATTCCATGACGGCCGTCAGGTCGTCTGACGCCAATCGAATCTCATTGGCTGCTCGCAGCATTTTAACTCAATCCACAATATTCCCTCATGAGTTGACGTGGTTTCCCGCCTATATGGGCGCCTCCGTCGACGGCATCGCCGACCCCAACGAAATGGCTCACGCTCGGGCGCGAGGACTTATTCTCCGCCCCGGGGAACGAGCCCCCCCCGAATGCTGGGGGGAGGGGCGTGGCGATGGCGTCGATGGGGACCCGTTGGTCACCTTTCACGAGGTAACTGCTGACTATAGACTAGGCAGGAAATCCTTTCCAGATACGCACAGGGAGCTAACTCGAAGACAGGAGATCGCCCTCTGTCTCCTCCAGACTATATCGTCCCCGTCCGCGGCCACTATGGCCTTGTATACGCACATTTCGTCCAAGTGTTCAGAGTGCGATCAACTAGCAACTTTTTCTCATTTAATGTAGCGGTTCCCCGCTTGCGCGTTTCGACAAGAAAGCATTATGTCAACGAGACGGAATTCTTAAAGTGCATCGCAAGTCCAAACTGCGAATGAACTCCGGGCGGCTCAAGAGCCTGTGAGGCGGTCGGGAACCTTTGGTTCCCGACCCGTTCGCGGACGATGTCCTCCGCGGGTTTTTAGGAACCATCGCCCCAGGACGCAATAAAGTTCCTCTGTTTGTCTGTCTGTCTGTCTGTCTGTCTGTCTGGTGAAGGTAAGGTTTATTTATTGTTCTTTCTTATTCGAATAAGAGAAAGGGAGCTTTGTGTTCTAAGTGGAAATCGGTCCATTTATTACCTTGGTCACGTTAGATATTGCTTTTACCATGTCTTCTTCTCATCAGAACGAGACCCACGCTCACTAGCACGCGCGCATGTTTTTGCTGCTTGCGTTGTGCTGTTGTGCTGCTGCGAATATTTCATTGTGACATACATTATTTTTGCTTGGAGACGTCATATCTTGGTTGGCGTGCGATGAAACGATGCATGTAAGGCATTTTATTTCTTTATTTATTTATTTAGTTAGTTAGTTAGTTCTTTATTACCAGCACGTCAACGTCGTGCTGCCATGGCGTGAAGGTGGCACTGCCGTACAAATTCAACAGACATAGCAAATTTGCTATGTCCGTTCAATTCAGCAAAAAAAGGAAATAGATCCACGTTATGTAGTTCGTAGGCAAATTCATCAGACGACCACGTAGTTCGAATTCCTCCCACCGAGACACATTGCACGCCAATATAAATAACAGAAGAAGAGTATCAAAAATGCTTTGAAATTGTGAGAATTAAGCAAATATAATATATCCAGAAATGCTATTTACACTATTGAAATACTAAAGAGGCTACTAAATTTGAGTGAAAATGTTTAGGACAGGAAATGCTGACGATATAACGGCCTCTCATTTTCCTGTATTTACAGACGTGGGTCAAAAATATAAGCAAATATAAATCGAAAGGCCCATTTGTTGCTTTTAGTGTGAAATCCATGCTTGCTATTCGCATGCATTCGTAAATGTGAGTGACTTTCTATTTTCACATTTTGAGGCGCACTATTCTGACTGCTCAATGGAAGACCCATTATGTGTTGCACTTCAAGAATCAAGAAAGTTTATTTCGAACAGTTGTTGGGGGTCACCCCAGGCGAAAAGCGGCAAAAAATGCAGCTTGAAAGTGCCTGAGAGCCCGTATACAAGGCAGTGTTGACATACATTTTTGTCTACATAACAAAAAAAAAATTAAGAACACAGAAATACTGGAAAACGCCAAACATACATTTTAAACATGTGAAAACAGAAATGTAATTCATGTAAATGTAATGTAAGAACAGAAAGATAATGACGTTGTATAGTATATCCAAACATGCTTGCTTATACCATTTTTATATTACTACATAAATTTATAGTACATGAATTTAAAAAGTTCTTACACCATACAGTGAATGATATGTGTAGTGGTAGAAGCTGATAGTTATGTTTAGTGAAATTGAGACGTAAATAGAACACGCAACATTTTTTTACCAATGTTGCTAAAATCAATACCCTGTTTTTGATATTTGTTGAAGAGATTTGGTACATTGAAAGCCAGTGATTGTTTGCCGTAAGTTGTGCGCCATCGCGGTACCAACAATTTCTCGTGGCTTCTGGTTCTACGATCGCAAATTTGTTTTTTTAAACTGCAGAGACTTCTTAGGAAGCTCTTAGTAGTTTCATTTGAGAAGAAGAACGAATATAATAGGCGGTACTGATAAATAAAAGGGGCGTTTATTATTTGATAGTGAAGAAAGAATTGTCGGAGTGGGATGAGTATAAGAAACGTTTGCGACGCATCGCAATGCTTTCTTCTGTAGCATGAGGATTCTGCGCAGATTTGTCAGCGTTGTTTTTCCCCACACAAGTGTGCAAATGTTTACACGAGCGCTGAACAGTGCATTATATATTTGCATTTTGACATTGCTGGGAAAGAAATGGCGGCACCGCGATAGCGCTCCCGTAGCTGAAGACAGTGATCTCGCAAGATAGTCAATGTGAGCCGTCCACGTCATATCAGCAGAAAGCATGACGCCTAGCGATTTATGCGTTTGATTGATTTGTGGGGTTCAACGTCCCAAAACCAGCTCTGATTATGAGAGACGCCGTAGTGGAGGTCTCCGGAAATTTTGACCACCTGGGGTTCTTTAACGTGCACTGACATCGCACAGCACACGGGCATCATCATTTCGCCTCCATCGAAATGCAGCCGCCGCGGCCGGGATTCGATCCCGCGATCTTCGGATCTGCAGCCGAGTGCCATAACCACTAGACCACCGTGGCGGGGCAATTTATGCGTTTCTACTAGCTCAATTTGACTCCCACCAAGACACAAGTCTGCTGGCAGGCGGACAAGTTTGTTTCTGGCCTTAAATAAGATCGCTTCAGTTTTGCCAGCATTGATTTTAAGGAAGTTATTGCTCGACCACTGCGAAAGATCTGAAAGTGCCTTTTGAGACTTCGTAAAACCTTCATTTATATCATGGCCGGTTACAAACAGACTTGTGTCATCTGCGTACATTACAATCGAAACTTGAATTACACTACAACATTTGAATTAGACTATAGCCAAAGTCCCAGTGTAGATGTCGGGAAAACGTTCGGTGCTGCCAGAAAATATGTCGAGAAGCGTTTCTTTTCACATTTTTTTGTCTCCAGATAATCTGCTGCCGGTGAGGCTCAAATTCGCGCAGCGTACATAGCTCGATGTGATTTTTAAAGTGTTTAAGGGCAACTGCGTCCATTTTTCAGTGTCCGCTGGTCTGAATGAAATTTTCAGTGTATGTTATCCTCAGTACTCTAATAATATATGCCGAACCAGGAGGTCGAGAGTCGTCTAGTTTTCCTGAAAATGAATTGTGAAAATGTTTAGAGAATTCATAAGCGGGCCACTCTGCGTGTTTGACGTCATTACCTTCAACGATGCCTACCAGAGCAGGCGGGTGATCAAAAGCAAAACGGTGATACTTTAGAGCTCAAATTGTTGCCGTCAAGGTTGGAAGAGCTGTCACGATTCAATACATCTTCGGATGATATCGCCAGGGGAGTGAAACTTCCTATACCATCCACGGAACGCGATTTTCGCTCGCAGCGCCTGACGAACGCCTGGTGTTTGGGGGCGGTACTAAAACATGGCGGCGCATTGCAGACACGCACTGGGGGGCGCCATCTTGAAGAGGACTGAGGATCTGAGTGGCCGGGGGGGGGGGGCGGGGTGATTTATCGCCAAATCACCAAATTAAATTGGGATGCACCAGCAAGCCAAATTGAGCGAGTGGAAGGTATTCATATGGCGAGCGCACGACCTTCTTCCTGTTGCGCGACCCTCCACATGATAAAAACGGCAATCGTTGCTTTTCATTGATGAAGATTTGCCCATCCACCTAATTTTGCGCCACTTATTCTAAGTAGGACTTTGTTCATGTTTACGTGTACACATAAATTAGACAAGAATAAAGACCAGAGTTTGCACGTTTTATTACACAGCTACTGCTGCATCCGCATCCTGATATGCCGTGCAAGCGTAGAAAAACAAAACGAGCAGCATGGAGATCGTACCTTTCGTCCGCCGGGCTCTGAAAGAATTTTATGCCGGTGTTGCGGGAAAAATTTCCACACCACTCAGCACAGCACTCTTTGTGATGACGGCGCGAATCTATTCATGCGTCTGTTCCGCTGAAGCTTGCAAGCGTTTGGCTGACACAAACTTTACGGTGGTAAAAGCGGCCCTTGGGACACCGTTGGCCGTAGCATACATGGGCGCACGACAGGAAACGCCCCTCTTTCGCTGTGAGAGACAGGACGACTGTGCGATTCCCGTTTTCCACTCCGGGCGGCGCTCGTATTTTCGCAATCTCGAACAGCAATATTTAGGCTCACTTGCATATTAAAAACTCCGGAGTTAATAAGTTACCTGGTAATAAATATAAGATAGAACGACAACATTCATTTATGCTCGTAGATAGTACAGCCCCCAAACATTAGGATCGCTGCGGTCATGGGACAGAAAAACCGCGAAGTTTCATCCCCCTGATATCGCCACACTCATTTTTTTTTACCACTACCTTCATATTTCTGATGGCGGGGAGGCCGTGACGTCACTGCGTACGCTGTTCGAAGCGTCTATCCGTTTCGGTTTGAACACATCTTTCATTCTGTTATTTAAAATCATTGGTGAGTCTCTGAGCAAACTGAACCACTTTGCCTGCTACAGCACTGCCGCCACCACTGTAAAACAGCGATATTCTAATATGGTTAAAAATCCGCGGAGCTCCCGTTTAGGGAACTTCATTTCGCCTCCCAATTATCCCACACCATTACTCGCCATTGTCTGACATTATTTTCAGTTTTAAAATTCATATCTAACGTAAATGCAATGACACGTTTCAATTTTCGATATGTAAATGGAACGCGTTGCTTTCCGATTAAAGTAACTTGTAACGGGAACTCGTTACGAAATTGCGAAGGAACGAAGAACGAGCTTTCCTTCCTGTTTTCGAGGAGCGTTTACAACACTGAATGTAAGCACCCATTTCAGCTGCTCCGCTTTTATTCGTGGTATTAGAGAATCTACATGCTCCACCATAAACAGAGACGTTTTTCTGTAATCAGTAGAGTAGCGTGTGCGCCCTTTCTTGATTTCGCGGAGTGCCATTCGGGAAATTCAAATTACGGGACATATTGCGCCATTCTTACTGCTGGAGAAATTGGTTTCTTGTTTCAAGGGTCTCGGATTTCTTAAGAGAGTTCTATAGAACAAGCATGTACAAATACTACGCTTTGTGAACTTGCGTTCTAAAGAACTCTGGGGTAATACACCAACATTTCAAGTGATCAAATAAAGTATGGAAGACTTCCGCCAAATATATATGCTAAATAAAGATATTTGGAATACTAGTATATTACAGAACGCCCCGAAAGCAAATGTTTTAGTGTAGCGTCGGTGTACTTCGACATCTTGAAATTTACCCCAACAGTTCTCGTTCTAGTGCGGATGTGCGTGTAAGGCTATCACAGCCATTTTCCCGCAAAACTCCTTGATGTAAGCGCTCCAGAAACACCGCTTTGCCTTAAATAATTTATCCATACTTTCGTATATCTGTCTCTCTTGCCTACATGTAGTGTGCTGTGGAGCTATGCAGTTCTGCGTGCATTAGGCAGCAAGTTTTTCCGGACGTCACGTTAGCGGGCGCAAAATTTTAGAGGGAAATATTTTTCTCCTGTGTGCCTTGAAGTAGCAGAGTATAGAGCGATAAGACCTGCAGCTCTGGGTTTTCTTGTATTATCTCGGCTGGAGATTATAGTGGTTCCCTATCAATCTCATGTGACTTGGCCCCAATTTCATGGTGTAGTCAGGCTACAGATGTGTTCTTTTTGTCTAATTTTCTTGGGATCCGTAGTATATTCTGAGATACTACAAAAAGGGAATAGAAACCTGTAATTAACACTTTGCCAAAATCTCTAAGTCGATGTTTTTGCAAGGTTTCCTTTCAGCAACAAGCTCTCATCCACAGTCCGATTTTCTCCCTCAAGTGCAACCCGGTATATTCCAGCTAGCTCAATATCCGCGGTCACCACAACCGGGTTTCAAACTATTTCCTGGGAATAGGCGCAGTTCAAGGAGAAAGGAAGAAGCGAAAGAAAGGAAATGCAGGAAAGAAACTTGAATGAGAGGAATAGTTCGTGCCACTCGTCTGTGGTCGACGTTATTTGGGTGGAACATATATGGACTCGCGCATGCGCAGTAACGTTATCGCAAAGTGCCACTTGGCCACCGTTAGACAGAATAAGCAGGCGCTAATGCATATCCAACGCAAGCAGCTTCGGACGCAAATTAAGATGGCTGCCACGTACCTCCATTGCGACGTCCTTGGCTGGCAGGAAATCAGCGCTCAGGAAATGGCACTCGCGGAGAGACGGACTCGTAATCAGCACTTTCCTAACGTCGTTCAGGTAATTGGAGCAATCTTCGTGCCTACCGGCAGGCGCCCGTACGGGAGCACTGGGCACATACGGTTCTCGACAGTTGCCGTTGGCCAGCGCCCATACGCAGTAAACGTATAATCCCCCAACTCAAACGCCAATTACACCTTGCGAGCAGGAATGAATTCCTTCACCACTGGCCATCACTGCTCTCTCAATGAGAACCAAGATGGGGCTGAGATTGCAATGCACCTTAGCAGTTAGCGCTCGTTCACGTCGCCCCCTTGCGAAGTAGTGCCGCTGCCAAAAAATTAACTGTGCCTTTCTCAGCTATCTCACCCTATACATGTCCCGCAGTGCTAGCCAGTAAAATTACAGTGCCACGTCGAGATCAAGTATAACACGCACGTAAGCAGAAGCTGTCCCTAACGCAATCGTGACAGTGGTTACCACAGAGCATCTGCCATGTGATGCGGTATCTGTGGTTTTGGCGTTGCATTTAAACTCATTGGTTGTTTCATTGTTGCTTGTGAAATCAAGTGTTCTTTCAACGATTTTGGAAGTTATCCAGTAGAAGGAATGCTGTCGCATCATCGTGCGGAGGCCACGACACGCGTAGGATGCGTTGGGTGTATAACCTCAGAAATCGTCTGCCGTCCCGCCGTTAATGCAATCAGCCAATGCTTGTTGGGTAATCCTAAGTGTAGCTGGTGAGAACATTGCGAGAGAGATAGAGCAAGCTATTATTTAGAAGCATTTGAAAACTTCCAAGTGCATCCTCGCCGTAAAAAAGTCCCTCAAGCTTACGTGAGGATTTATTACTGTGTGACGGTCATAGGCGCCGAATACAAGGGACCAGGGTGGTCTAGCCTGTCCTGGCGTGCCGACGGTAAACTGCCTTCCATCGGCCGCGGCGGTCGCACTTACGATATAGGCGAAAATTCCACAGGCCCGTTTACTGTGCGTTGTCAGTGCCCCTTAAAGGACACCAGGCGTCAAACTTTCCGGGGCCCTCAACTACGGGTTTTCCCTCCTTTTTGTCCCTGTCAATCCGTTTCCCCTACCACCACGGACACAGCCGTTCTCGCGAGATGGGCTGCTCAAATTAGCTCCTTTGCGAACCACATTCATCATCATCATCCTGCCAACTTTCCCCTTCTTCATGCTGGTTTTTCTTTCCTTTACATGTATCCCTTGGTCCTTTCCATGCATAATTTGTAGCTGGCACGATGTACTATTAGGTATCTCATTGAGTTGGATCGCCCTAATCACTTGCGTGCACCAGCATACTCCTTTATGCTGACCTGTGGTGACGAAATTATTGCTGATGCTCAACGGCTGGCAAAACGAAGCTTATAAAAACGACGTTTCGCTCGTTACGTCTGAATCCCATTAACACGTCGCGTACAATTTTTTCCAAGTTCAAGTTGCGGAATATTTCAGAAATATTTTAAACAAAAAGCTTTTTAACTTGCACGAAGGTCCGCCAGCGGCGTCCAAAGAGTGATGACGATGAAGATGATTGTGGTTCGGTTACGAAAGGGCCCTAATTTCTGCAGCCCATGTAGGGACCACGGATAGGCGTCCGTGGGGGTGGGGGAAACGGAGTGAAAGACATAGAGAGGAGAGAAAGGCCGTAGTGGAGGGCTCCGGAAATTTAAACAACCTGGAGTTCTTTAACGTCCACTGACGCGGCGGTCCCATTTTCGATGGAGGCGAAAGTGCCAGAGGCCCGTGTGCTGTGCGTTGTCAGTGCACGTTAAAGAACCGCAGGTCGTGTAAATTCTCCGGAGCCCTCCACTTGGGCCTTTCTCTCCTCTCAAGCTGTTTCATTCCCTTTCCCCCAGCCCCACGGAGGCTTAGCCGTGCTCCCTATATATGGGCCGCAAAATATAGCGTCCTTTCCTAACCGAACCACATTCAATGAATCAATCAATCAATCAATCAATCAACGCACAGTACTCGGGCCTCTGGCATTCTCGGCTCCATCGAAAATGCGACCGCCGCGGCCGGGATCGCACCCGCGTTTTTTGGGTGGCAGCCGAGTACCGTAACCACTATACCACCGCGGCGGACTGCAGAGTGCGCAGTAAGCATTCTGCGCGCACTTGTTTCTGCTCTTGCGGCGGCCAGTTTGCGCGCGCCCCTTGTTTCTTTGCGCCGTCATTTCTTTGACTTAGACCTAATATTTTTGCATACAAACAAATTTGGGGAAGTACGTATACCTTAGGAATTTGATGACATGTCCTGTGCGCGGCGACCCTGTACACACTAGCCGTGTCTTGACGGGACCGGGGTCCTTTCCCCCCTCATGGTGAAGCAAGTGGTTGAGAAGTTTCAAATTCACCTTCTTTACCTTCTCGCTGCAGTGCGTAGTCCTAAATACAGTTTTCTTCAGAACATTTCTCTTACATGTTGTAATAGTGTGAAAAGGAAATCGTAAGGTATTGCAAAGTACATTATCTTTTAAACGCACAGATATATGGGAGCATGCCGGCTGTATTCCTTTGTGTGTGTGTGTGTGTGTGTGTGTGTGTGTGTGTGTGTGTGTGTGTGTGAGTGTGAGTGTGTGGTGGCTGTGCCTTCGGCGCCAACTCTTACTTATATCACTGCGGCTTCACCCCTAAGCATTTGACTGACTGTAATGCAAATTCACGGAGATTTCACTGGTGTGTTATATATTTTCATAATAAGCTTAGTTAAGTGCATTATGTCATCAGCAGTCTAGTGCACAGAGCAATAAGCAGAGCTACTATGGAGCATGTTAATATCTTCGCATATGGTTTAAGAATTAGGTGAATGAGGGACGCACCCTACACAGCATCGCATGTGTTGCGAATGCTAGGCAAAATTTTATCGCCAAAGGACAGGATCGCCGCGTTCAAATGTCGCGCAAGAAAACATTCAGTCAACCTCGCCATATTGCCTCTGGCGTCAGTCTCACATTTGTTACCAAAACTTATATTGGGCCTGTAATTCAAAATATAGCAACTTCATTAAAATGGGCAAGTAGGGATGTCGGTGTCAACACATTATGTAAGCTGAGCAAAACAATGAGGGGCAGCCAAAAAAATACCTTGAATAGGCGTGCACTCCCAAGTAACGTTACTCAAACACGAACAGAAATACATGGAGTTTCACAAAAACAACGGGAGAGATAGATAGCTGATGAACAAAAGACGTTGGTACATGCACACTTCAAAAAGCGGCTGTCCCGCAGTCACATGTTGGCTGTTTCCTTGCGCAATTTTCATCACGGATGGAGTTTTCAGGGGTATCTTTAACACTTATGAACAAAGTCTGCTGAAGAACAAGAATAAATATGTGGGATTTCTATTTTTCCATTTAAATATGCTATGCATTTGTAAAGGCGGTGTTTCTTCCAGAGGCATCTTTGAACTTTGTCACAGAAACTTTAACAAGGAATTTTGTTTTCGGGTTGCCCAAAAGCTCGTTCAGGTGGAAATTACTTAACGCAATGAAGCCTTTGTTTCGCTGGACTCTTTTCTGCCATACTGAGGCAGCTCTCAATTAACAGCTTGAACTCATGCAAGGTCTAACTCTATTCGCTGAATTCGTCTCTGTTTTAAAAGAACAGCTTTTCAATATTCAAAGTTTAGTCATTCTAGGATATTCACAATGTAAATCAAGCATCCAATCTACACAACTTTGCATCACAGGTCATCTTATACTTTTCAGTGGTTTGACAATTACGTAGATTTGGACGTGAGAATAATTTAAGCGCTCTAGAGTAAAACAAAAAGCAAGGTTTTAAGGGAAGGTTCAAAAAGCTGGACGAAAATGTGAGCTGAACAGTCCACGCGGCCAGCACATGACATACAGTAACAAAAACTAATACTGTATATCAGCGCAGACATAAAAAGTGATTATTTAGGACTTAATAACGAGAAAACATGCAAGAGCGGCTTTACGTTATCACAGAATAGCGTGTGTATTGTTCTCTCAGTCCCCATTGCTTTTTTTATTTTGTTGCCCGTTCGTGTTTAGTTGCGACTTTCAACTGAAATATTGCACTTTTCATTAACCTTCGCAATCTTCAATCAGGCATAGAGACCACCAACTGGAACAGCAGCTTCGTGGATGCGGTTACTAGATTCCAAGCAATGTTGCTCACGCAGAGTGAAAAAAAATGACCAGACTGCTTCGCTGCAGAACATGGGTCAGATGGTTGGGCTTCAACCTAATGGAACAATGCCAGCCAGTAACACATACTACAGGCGGGAAGAAAGAAGATGAGTGACGAAGAAATTTCTGCCGATTTTGTGGCACTTTGGAAGAAGAGCTCATTCTGGTGCGAAGCAAAAACAAAGAGAAAGAAAGAAAGAAAGAAAGAAAGAAAGAAAGAAAGGAATACCTTTGCGATTGCGGCTTTTTTTATTTGCATTTCACGGACCCCATAGACATTATGACGATGATAGGCTATGAAGCGTTCAGAGTAAGAGTGAGGGTTCTTTTGTTGTGCATAATAAGAATATTACAGATGGATGTAATACCAGCATGCACAGGAAGATCCCTTATTCAGCACACTACTGAGCGGACCTCTTCTTAAAAATGAGTAACATAAATGAGTACAAAGCAGCTAAATGTAAACAAAAGAGCAAATAAACATTTTATTAAACGAGTTATTAACACTGTAAGATCATTCCCTTAAAAATGATAAAGATGAAATCTTTATGCTGAGTGTAGAATTACGAAGGTTTGATTTGAATGCGTGAAAACGAGAGAGCATCATTATATGACATGGCAATGAATTGCAGAGCAGTGCGGCTGAAGCGCAAGCATTAAAGTTCCCGTAATTTGTTTTAGGTTTCGGTAATAAATGGCTGTTGGTGGAAGCCAATAGGATAGATATTAATTGAGGAAACTGGCTGTAAGTAATTATGGTTAAAGAGAGCTTGGCGTTAATAGATTTGTGGTCAAGTATTCCAAGTTAGTACTTAATAGGTTTTTCTAATGACAGAACACCTTTAGAAGTGCGCAGTAGAGATGTTCCTGATGTGTAGCTGTTACATGTAATGTTGAGAATAGCTCTATTTTTAATTATGCTGCAGTGGTGATAAATGGACGGGATACGTGTTCCCCCATGATGATATTGACAGTTATGGTTATGCAACAAATAATATGCGTATGAAGAAAAGCGCAGTAAGGGGAGGTAAGGGTCTCTATATTAAAAACTGGAGACATTATTTATTATCATAATTTCATAAGCTGCCGTTTTTTTAATAATAGACATGCTTATTAAATTATAAGTGTCTAGGAGGACGCCAGGAAACACTGCGCTGTCACTAGGATGAAGCGTTTTGGAAGCAAAAGTGAGCGATGACGACCCTTAAATAAGACTTTGTTTAGCTGAGAAGATGGTGAACTTAGATTTTGTACCATTAATGTGTAGTATTGTATTGTCCCGAACAGAAGACGAAGAGGAGCGGTGGCGACAAGAGAAGACGAGGAAGATGAGAATGTTGAGATTAAACAGTTAACAGAAACCGTTGATCAGCCTCGGATCCCTATTTTGTTATGTGGATAGAAGTAGGAGTTGGTATGACTACAGTGGGACAACCGTACGTCCCGTCCTACAAAACTGAAGACGAGCAGCAAGTCGAACTCCAGGAGTCGGCGACGTCGCCAAGCCTGCTTCAGTTCATCACAAGAAAGGCGAATGCCACCGAGGAGGACCTCATCGGCCGAGGTACGTGGAAATTCAATGTCAAGATGTGCGACTATGAAAAGTACTTCAGGCAGATAACCACGGAGAAGCCGTTTTGAAGTAGCGCAAACCAGCACATTGCGGTGCTTATGGAGCAGATGTTACAAGTGCAGGCCGTACAAGCTTAGCAACACGGACAATTGCTTGCTATGTTAACGGGGACACTACGCGCTAACACGGGTCCCAAAAATGAGTTAGTCAAGCCGGACATGTTCGATGGGACGTTCTCGTCAGCAACTACAGGGCTAAAATTCTTCGAGTACGCTTGTGAGAAGAATAGGTGGATGACGTCACAAGACAAAGTACAGAATATGAGGTTGTTCCTCATTCACAATGCCATGAAGTGGCACGAGCTCCGAATGTTAGACCATCAGGACGATTCCTGGGATCAGTGGAGAGCAGGTTTCATCACGGATTTTGACCAAAACCCTGTCGACCGTTGGGACAGAGCTATATTCTTCAAACAACGTTCAGGCTCACTTATTGATTACTTTAATGAGAAGAGAGAGCTGTTACAATTAGCAGACCCTGAGCTGCCTGAATCATCCATTGTGCCTTTATTCATGAAGCGGTATTAGCCTTCCGCTAGGAGAAGAGGGGGCGCAACGTCCTAGGGGGGAAAGAAGAGGACGTTGAAGTAGAGACGCAGGCATTAAAAGGTGGACGCACGTTCCAATGCAGTGTATTCTATTGTGTCCTTGTAAATAGGAACGCTACATTATTTTGGCGCCGCCGACAATCGACTACAAGATGTGGGTGACCTTCTTCCTTGACGAGGCCTCCGCGGAGGATATCATCTTTTCGAAATACCAAGCTCAAGATGAACCAGCGGTGGAACTACCTCGGGAACTCAGCTCTGCTGAACTTGTAAATGTGGTCTTGGAGAAATCTTCCATGGACACTGATGAACTACGTCGAAGAGGTGCTGTGAAAGTGAACTTGCGTCTGCAGACTTTTGACGAGCTAGTCCTTCAGCCGATGCGTCGAAAGCACTCTGGATCACGGTCTTCAACGGATGAGGTGAGCCTCATTTTGAAAGCTCTTCAGCTACAGCAAGAGCAGGTTGTACAACAGAACCAACTCGTAACGTCGCTGATCAGTTCCCTAAAAGCTGAAAAGCCCGTGCCTAAACTTGTTGAGCCAGACGCATTTGACGGCTCGTCTTCAAGCCCAGACAGTTGGATGGAATTCTACGAATATGCCGCTGTGAAGAACAAGTGGTACTCTGACGATGACAAGATTTCTAACATGCGCACTTACTTGAAAGGCGTCGCGCGCAAGTGGTACGAGTTACGTGTTATTGAAGACGCTAACAACCCTTGGAAGGAGTGGAAGGAATCATTCTTGTGAACATTCCGGACCAATCCAGTACAAAGATGGGACACTGCACTTAAATTCAAATTCACGCAGGGCTCCCTTCTCGAGTACTTTTTTGAGAAACGCCGCCTTTTAAAACTGGCCGAGCCTTTGCTGCCACCCTCTGCTGTGGTAGCCCTAATAATGCATGGACTGCACGCCGAAGTTCAGAAGCAAGCTTTAGTACGGTCCCCAAAAACTGTAGACGGGCTTTTAGAGTGTCTTCAGGACATCCAATCGACTTCCGATGAACAACATCCTGCCACTTCTAGTGGACGCTTCAGGTGGTCTGTCGCGGGCGGTTCAAGCTGCAATGAACGAGAACCGAGCCGTCTTGTCAGCAGGGAAGAAAAGTCGGGCTGGCGCGCCCGCACAGGTCGTGTGCATAACATCGATACCGACGCCGAGGGTCCTTCGATGACAAAAAACTAATAAATGAGGGTGATCAGTCCGACCCGATGACCACAACTGAGACTGTTTATTTAGCTCGCTCTAGCCTACTTCACATTCCTGTGAAAGTCGGCAACAGACACATGATGGCCCTGGTAGACAGCGGTGCTTCTGTGTCGATATTAAATGCCAAGCTAGCGGATGTGAATCATATTCATAGCGGAAGAGTGCTACGAGTGCAAGGTTATGACAGAAAGGTGGCATTGCACAGTCAGTGGGCTTCAGTAACCATCGACTTTCAAGGCCACAAGATAGATAGTGAAGTATTGGTGATTGAGGGCGTGACATACGACTTTCTTCTCTCCAGGCCAGATATAAAGAAACTCAAAATCAATGTTTACTGGGATGATGTGGTTTTAGTTGAAAGATTACCAAGGAACGAGACACAGGAGGGTAAACAAGATGACCTGCGAGTTGTAAAATGTGCAACAGATATTGAAAAAGCATACCCTGAACTCGTATGTGTAGGAAACTACCCACCAGCGATGACGTCACACAAGGTCCCTTTTGCACTAACTAACAAGACCGTCATCCGCAAGTCACCTTACAACATGTCAAGAGAGCGGAAGATGTGGTTGAAGAAAGAACTACAAGAGATGCTGGACGCTGATATAATTCGACCGTCTGTATCACCTTTCGCATCTACTATAGCAATAGCGCCAAAGGAAGATGGAACTTTCAGACTCTGCACAGACTACAGGGCTCTCAATCGTCAAACCGACCTTATACTATTCCCCATGCCAAAGATAGACGCGATTATAGATGAGACAGGTGGCTGCCAACATTTTTCTCGTATTGACTTATGCAAAGGCTTCTGGCAGATTCCGCTAACAGAAGAAACAAAAATGTACACTGCTTTTATAACGCCTTTTGACCTGTATGAGTATAACAGGCTTCCATTCGGCTGGAAGAACTCGCCGGCATGGTTCCAGAAGATTATGAACGAAGTTCTGAAGCCTTTCCTAGGTGTATTTTGCAATGTGTACATAGACGATATTATCGTTCTCTCAAAAACAGAGGCTGAGCATCAATATCACTTGTCTCAGGTACTAACTGCCTTGAGCACGGCGCACCTAAAAGTCAATTTTAAGAAAAGCGCCTTCTTTCAGAAAAAAGTTGTTTTCCTTGGAAGAGTCTTTGATGGAACAACCAAAAGCACTAAACAAGAGTCTGTCGAGAGGATCTCCCAACTGGTTAAACCATACGACGTACACTCATTGCGTGTGTTTCTGGGATTAGCAGGACATTTCAGACCTTTCATAAAGGACTTTGCCATAAAAACAAGATGCCTCACACGCCTTACACAAAGGGAAGTTCCCTTTGAGTGGAACAATGAATGTGAGGAAGTTTACCGCGATTTGGTACAGAAAATTTCTGCTGACCCTGTTCTACGGATACCTGACTTCAGTTTACCCTTTGAGCTGAATACCGACGCTTCACACTACGGGACAGGTGCGGTTTTGTACCAGAAGTGTCGTGACTCATGTGGCCGTAAAAAGAGACATGTCGTGGGGTATTACAGCTATACCCTGAAGCCACCTGAAGTCAACTACACCACTACTGAAAAGGAGGCACTTGCAGTCCTTAAAGCGATTCAGTACTTCCGCACTTACCTCGAAGGCACGAAGTTCACTTTGTTCACGGATCACCAGGCTCTCACTCACATCTTGAATATGACCCAACCAAAAGGACGTATTGCCAGATGGGTGAATTACTTGCAGCAGTTTGACTTCACCATCTCCCACCGACCTGGACCTCTTTTAACTGATGCAGATGCTTTGTCACGATTAATGATACAATCCAGCAATGAACAACCGGACGAAATTAATGAATTGAAATTGTGGGAAGGCACCGAACCTCTCACATTTATTGAAGGTCGTTACCAAGTTCCGCCAACGCTGGTTCCTAAGGTTCTTTATTTGTACCACAACAGCCCGGAGTCAGGAGGACACGATGGATTTTGGCGCACTTACAATAAACTAGTCAAGCGATTTAAGTGGCCCCGCATGAAGGAAGATGTCAATCAGTACGTTCGTTCATGCCACATTTGTCAAGTGAATAAGGTCAAATACAAGCAGTCTACGGATGCCATGATACTTCCTTGCCACTCGAAGGTGCCTTTTGAAGTCGTCCACCTGGACTTTGCCGAACTAAATAAGAAACGAGAAGGGGTCAGAAAAACGCAAGCGTTTCTTCTGGCCATAGATGAATGCACACGATTGGTCGCGGCACGTGCAGGAAGAGAAGACGCAAATAGCGTCATCGCTCTCCTCGAAAGATATATGTTTAGGACAACGAGGACGATCGTGTGTGATAACGGTCCAGCGTTCAGGAGCGAAAGATTAGCAGGATGGGCTCGAGAACATAATGTATCGATCAAGTTCTGCGCGCCATACCACCCCGCGGCGAACGGACTTGCAGAGCGTGCGATACGGGATGTAAAGCAGTTCATGAGGATGTACGAAAATTTCCCTGGTGGATGGAAATGCTCTTTAGAAGCGGCCGTTAGGCATCATAACCGCTCCTACACCACTGGCTTGGGATGTAGTCCACAGTTCGCTTCATCAGGAGAAGCCCCTATTTTGCAGGCGGATCGTGAGTTGGGACTCCTAGAAAATCTCAAGATCATCGAGGAGCGGAAAGAAAAATCGTTGGGAGGGAGGTACCGTACATGAATGAAGCGAAATTTTGACAAGAGACATAACTCGGGAATTCCAGACATCCAGGTCACTGACCTCGTCCTAGTTAGGGAGTGAAAGATGTCAACGCAAAATTTTACGGTCCTTATTCTGTGACAAAGACAGCCTCTCAGCAAGGAATACTGAAGACGGTTTGGTATATCGGCGAGCGCGGATCAGTTGAATGTGCTTCAATTGCAAATGTTTTCAAGTATTACCCCAGGAGGGGATAGCAAAAGAAACCTGGAAGTGTGAAGCGGTATTAGCCTTCCGCTAGGAGAAGAGGGGGCGCAACGTCCTAGGGGGGAAAGAAGAGGACGTTGAAGTAGAGACGCAGGCATTAAAAGATGGACGCACGTTCCAATGCAGTGTATTCTATTGTGTCCTTGTAAATAGGAACGCTACAATTCATCCATGGTATGACGAAGGAGTGTCAAAAGCAAGTGCAAATAAGATCACCCAAGACGGTGGAAGACCTATTCGGATGTCTTAAGGATGTTTGCCGTGAGGCCTCTGGGCACGGTGCACAGCATAACTGGACCCATCCAGCGAGAGTTCCTACAAATAATGCGGGTATCACGTCATACTATTGTCCTAACAACGGAGACCTCCAGGAGACAAAAAACTAATCAACGTGGGTGCACAGTCCCACCCGTGTAACCAAAATGAGGCTGTCTACTTGATTCGGTCGAATGTTTTACAAGCTGCATTGATTTTAAATGGAAGAAAAGTAAATGTATTAGTTGACACAGGAGCTTCTGTAAGCCTAATGAATGAAATCATCGTGAAGCCAGAGGAGATGCGACGAGGTAAAATGGTAACAGTAAAGAGCTATGATGGATCATCTCGAACGCTGCATACCTGGACAAGAGCTAATGTACATTTGGCTGGGAAGGACTTCACGATAGAATCACTGGTCATGCATGACGTCGAATTTTCGTTTATACTGTCAAGACCCGACATGAAGCTAAGAATGAACATTTCTTGGAAAGATGAAGTCACTCTAGACTCCATTGTTTCATCTATCCAGACACTGACACAGATGAGAACTGCAGTCGTGATGTATGAACAGCTTTCCCGGAGCTTATATGCCTGGACGCATATCCACCGACGGCTTTCGTACCCGAAGTACCTTTTGAACTTCATGACACGACTGTTGTGCGAAAGAGAGCCTATAGGATATCCCATGAAAAGAACACATGGCTGAAGCAAGAGCTGCAACAAATCCTAAACGCTGGAATCATAAGGCCCTCGACGTCACCGTTGGCGTCGCCTATAACTATTGTCCCTAAAGAAGATGGTTCACTGCGACTCTGTACCGAATACCGGCAAATCAATACCCATCCCTATGCCCTTTAGTGATGACATCATTAACGACACTGGAGGGTGCAAATAGTTTTCCCGAATAGACTTGTGCAAGGGTTACTGACAGGTACCTCTCCAGGAACAATCGAAGAAGTACACGGCATTCATAACGCCATTTGATATCTACGAATATAACCGCCTGTCATTCGGTTGGAAGAATTCAGGCGCTTCATTTCAGTGCATGATGAACACCGTACTGAAAAAGTTCATGGGAGACTTCTGTAATGTTTGTGTCGATGATATCATCATTATTCTTGTACGGAAGAATAGCATTGCTCCCACTTGTCTCAGATACTAGAGGCACTGAGCAACTCACGCCTGAAAATAAACAAGAAGAAAAGTGAATTCTTCAAGAGTAAAGTGGTGTTTCTTGGCAGAGTCCTCGACGGCTTCACAAAGGTCACAAAGGAACAGTCCGTCCAACGAATCAGGGAAATTCATAAGCCCTGCGATGTCCACTCATTGCGCGTCTTCCTAGGATTAGCCGGACATTTTAGGGCATTCATCAATGATTTTGCAGCAATGTCCAGGTGTCTTACGAGACTAACTCAAAAGGAAGTCCCTTTCGTGTGGAGCGACGAGTGCGACTATGCATATCAAGAGCTGGTGCGTGCCGTATCTTCAGACCCAATCCTCATATTACCCGATTTCGCGAAACCATTCGAGCTCTGCACTGATGCATCCAATTACGGCGCGGGAGTGTGTTATACAGAAGAGATTTAACTCAAGACAGAAGCCACCAGTTGAATGTCATTGGTTATTGTTCCTGCACCTTTTCAAAAGCTGAAGTTGACTACGCAACCACGGAAAAGGAGGCCTTAGCAGTGGTGCTGGCGTTGCTTTACTTCAGAAATTATTTGGAAGGCCGTTGGTTTAAGCTGTTCACAGACAATCAATCTTTGACGTACCTTCTGAGCCTTACACTACCGAAAGGCAGAGTAACAAGGTGGATCAGCGAAATTCAGCAGTTCACGTTTGATGTTAGTCACAGACCAGGCGACAAAGCAGCTGACACGGACGCCTCATCAAGATTGCACATAGCGCAAACGAATGACTATCAAGAGGCACACGTCGCAAGTGTATGGGAAGGCACCGAAGGTTTAGAACTGATGAACGGAAATTTTGTTGTGACTCAAAGCTGCATATCAAAAATATTGAGGCTCTATCACGACAGTCCACATTCAGGTGGTCATGACGGCTTTTGGCGGACGTACTGGAAGATTCAGAAACGTTTTGCTTCGAAGAACATGGAGGCCGATGTAGAAAATTACGTAAAACCCTGCATCAATGGCAGACGATGAAAGCCAAGTTCCGTCCCAAAGGGAACCAGATGGTGACTCCTTCATATTCAGATGTACCATTCGAAGTTGTACACCTAGATTTTGCAGAGCTCAAAAAGAAGGGGGAGTGTGTACGCCGAACTCAGTCCTTTCTAGTGGCTGTTGACCAGTGCACACGAATGGCGGCGGCAAAACCTGGTAAAGAAGATGCGAACAGTGTCATTTGATTAATGGAAAGGTAGGCATTTAGACACACTAAGGTAATTGTCTGCGATAATGGGCCTGCATTCCACAGTGAGCGGCTCCGACGGTGGGCAGAGGAAAAGGGTATCACTTTAAGATTTGCAGCACCATACCACCCCGAAGGAAATGCTCTCGCGGAACGTCTCATCAGTGATTTGAAGACGTTCATTTCCCTATATTCAGGCTTCCTTGGAGGATGGAAGTGCGCCCTGGAGGCAGCGGTGAGGCGTTACAATCAATCTCACACGGCTGGACTTGGCTGTAGCCCTCAGTTGCTGCCTTTCAGAAGACGACGTGGTTACCAGCAGACTACGAACTTGGCATAGTAGGGAAGATTCAGATTCCCGAACGCAAGAATATGATAGAGGAAACCGACAAGTAGAAAAGTTCAATGAAGAGGTACTACGACTGTGCGCCATGCAACCCGTATGCCCATTACAGAACCCGGGGATATAGTATTAGTGCGAAAAGGTCTTGATCATTCGAAGAATGCTTTTACAGGACCTTATGTCGTCTTCAAAACTGCTGAAACAACAAGGTATACTGAAGTCTGTGCACTTCGAAGGACCATCCGGCGAGAGAGAAGTGACAACCGCGGGTAACCTAGTGCCGTACCATCCACGGAGGGATGGCAATAAGAGACCCGGAGGATGTATTGTCCCGAACAGAAGACGAACAGGAGCGGTGGTGACAAGAGAAGACGAGAGTAGATCGAATGCTGAGATTAAACAGTTAACAGAAACCGTTGATCAGTCTCGGATCCCTATTTTAGAAGTATATTTTGTCGACACCAAGTTAGTATGTTTGCAGCGTCGTGGTTAAACTTGCATATTGATGAATCAAGCTTTTTCTGTGAGGGGAAAATATTAGGATCATCAGCGTAATGTTTACAGTTCGATGATTTTAGGTGCTGCGAGAGGTCGTCAAGGTATATTAAAACAACAGAGGGACTAATATAGATCCTTGTGGTACAATAATGTTAGTTGCTTTAGCGTGTGAGTAAGTGCAAGATATTGCTACAATGCACCTTCTATCGTTCAAATAGCTGCGTAATTACCTTAGTGCGGGGACTGTTATAAAAATGGAATCTAATTTCGCAATAAGTGTGTTATGAACTAGTGAATCAATGGCTTTAGAAAGATCAAGAAATAATGATCCAGGAAGATAACCAGCGTCAATTGCATCTCGTAATTTATCTATTAGAAGTATTATTGTTAGGTCAGTTGACTATCCACCTAAACACACATTGATTAGATGATAGGATACAAAATTATGACAAATAGTTTCACAACCACATTACAATTAGATTTTACGTGACTTTACTAAAGAACGAGAGTACAGTATTGGGGGGTAGTTAGATATATGACGTTCATCTTCCTACTTGAAAACAATGATTATTTTGGCCTTCTTTAAACAACTTCGAAAATTACCTGTGTTAAAATGAAGGTTGACGACGTGACGAAATGCTCCTGATATTAATCGTGTTATCACTTTTGTGAGAGATGGGCTGAGTTTATCAAGACCAGGCCCTGCATTTTTTTAGATTACAAATTATTGTGAGGATTTTTTGAGGTGTGTGGGATGAAGGAAAAAGCTGAGGCATACGGGGGTGAGTCTGGGTCAGTGGATCGTCACATGCTTGTGTATGTCAGCAAAAGAAATATAATGAAAGGGTTTGCAATGTGCAAGGGCTTATAAAGAAGATGTATCGTCTGTTTCTGGGTTATGTCGAGATTATGATTGGATATACTAAAAACAGTTGAACGCTTTGCATTGCCTTTTTACGTCATTATGGCTAGACTTCATTTTATTTTCATAGTACCTTGTTTTAGCCTGTTTGAGAAGCTTTCCTTATTTCCTCATGATGTACAAGTAAGAAGTTTTCCTTGCGCACTATAGTATTGCGAAATTTCACTTAATTTACATGAACGGGGAAAAATTTTAGAATTTAAAGGAGACGGCATGCAAAATACTTATTTTAGGGGCGAAGCGCCTCAGAGTCTCGGGCTGTCGGCATCTTTTGTCGTGTCCTGTGGTCACGATAAACTAAGTTGTCCAACAATAATAAAAAACAAGTGTATTGCGGAAAAAACCGGCTCCAACTAAACTAATATAATTGAAACTAATTAAAACATTGAAATATTCGGGATTTAATTGTATTAATAATAGAAATTCGTTAAATTCGTTCTCAAAATTAATTTCAAACGCGACGTTTTCTCCTGTAAAGCGTACTTCCTAGCGCGCAGCGACGTGTAACACGAAGAGCACTTACGGCCAGTCCGTCTTGCTGAGGCCCGGTTCAAAGCCAAAGAGGGCCCACTGGCTCAGCAAGTGTCTTCTGCCTCTCATTGCCCATTAGCAGTGATTGACGTGTTGCTGCGAGTAACATCAGCGCACACTGCGTGTCTTCCAATTTCCTAGGTTTCACCTTAGAGGCGATGGCCCGGGATTTTCTACTTCAAATGCAAAAGTAAATCGTACGTTTGCGGGCCAGCTCTGCCCTTCTGGAAGGGTGACGAAGGGGCACCATACAGTTTATACACGCGCACTCGTTTGTTTGCACAGCCAGGGGGCACGTTCCCTGCACTCTGGCACGTGTCGAAGTCCATCGAGGTAGGCACTCGGAAACGCACCTCGAGATCTGTTTATGTACGGAGTTGTCGCCTGAATATGCCACCACTCCGCAAAGAGGCGCTTGCGCTTGCTCGTCTTTATGTCAAGGACCCGGGACTCATCGACTGAGATGCGTTGGCTACTCCCAATGCAGTGCTCATGAAACAAAAGCGATGCATATTTCGCTGGTATGACCACCACTAGCAGCCGTGACTACGAGCATCATGATTTTTTAATGAAAAGCATATATAGCTCGCCAGAAAGTGGACCGCGTATCAAAAAACTCTTATCGTCACTAGTTGTTGTCCCCAAAACTGTGCATGCACTTGTTCTTGTTCACCTGACAATTAGTGGCTCACGCCGACTGCGGCGGATTGGCGAAGAAACGTGTGCTTAAGGAATTTAAAATTTTGGGATGCGGTAATCTGCACAGGTAAAACACGAAGTAATGAGGTATTTAGGATGTAATATAGGAGGAAAATAATCAACTCTGATAAATCACAAGATAAATAGGAAAATTGTTATAATTTTTATTGAACGTTATTTGGGTAGTTGAATGAACATATCAATATTTCTGGGCTATTTAAAAACGATCAGTTTCATTAACGTAACTTCGCATTGCCAAGCAAACATTCGCTGTTGTTGTTGTTGTGTTCGGGATTCGCCACACTACAAGTAATGATGTAAAGAGCAGGAGAATTAAAGGCGAATGCACTGCCCAATGTGCGGCGTTCGCGCGAGCCCTTCTTTGTCTTCTTTCGTTCATGCCCTCAGCCCACTACTACGCTGGCAGAACTGCTCGTGGCGGCTGCACGTGCGGCCTGTGCAAGCAGCAGAAGAAGACGACAAAAACAGTGTGCGTCGATTTGAAACACCGCGCTGGAGTAGGAATCTTTTGCCCAGAATTCGACTGGTCTTTCTCATTACGGCTACGTGATTTCATTCCTATATTTCTCGCCGAATTAATGGCCATGATATTAGCTTTTCGCAAATTCGATGCTACAATTGAAGTGGTTGCTATGCTTACTTTTATAATATATATATATATATATATATATATATATATATATATATATATATATATATAGATGCGTGGGTGTGTGTGTGGGGGGGGGTGCTCTTCTTTGTCTGCGCCTAGGGAGTCGCCTGCATTAAAGCTCTTCTGTCTTCTAGCTCCTGAACACGTGATATGTATTCACTTAATCTGGGTACCTGGCCATAAAGGTGCGTTTTTAAATGAAATTGCCGATTCGCTGGCAGAGGCGTCGCCTCATTCACCTATAATTCGGGTTCCACCATCAACTGCACACTTAACGGCGGCCATATTTCGCGTGTTTACACTTGCAAAACACTTGTCAGACACAGTATTGATGGTTTTTCTGGACTACACACATCTTTTATTCACCTGACCTAGGGGATTATGCAACACAAGGGAGATGGAGGTTGCCATCATAAAACTACGTTGCCGAATTCCCTCCTAAGTTTTTTATTTGCACAGGTTTTGCCTGGTTACTTCTTCACTGTGCCCCTTCTGTAATGAGGAGGAAACAATTCACCACTTCTACATGTCTTGTCGCTGCTTCAAAATCCAGGGAAAGATAATTCTCGAAACAATTATTCGCCAACTATGCCTGGAATTTACTGAAATGACGATTCTTTCGTTTGCGGGGTCCAATTTGGGGTACAGTCAGTTATGTTTGTTTAGAAATGATAAAATTTCTAATCGAAACCAACTGAATTTTACCTTAATTATCATCTTTGTGCTTCACGAAACCAAGCATATAAAATTACTTTTTAAGTCAAAACAATATTGGACAATTCCCTGCATTGGGTATGTGCCAAATTACAGAGGAGAAGATGATGACCGTTGCACAGTGTCGCACAAAGCTATGCGTTTGAACATAGCTCCGCGCCACGAGAGCATGTATCTTCTAATGACGCGAAGCTGGCACAAGCCATAGCAAAGGGGTGGGATCCTCCATGAGTGGGAAGTCGTCAAGCTGATGCCGCGCATGCCACGTCTGCCATCCTGTGTGGATGGTGATGACTGTGGTTCAGTTATGGAAAGGCCGCGAATTTCTGCAATCTATGTCGCGAACATGTTTAAACCTCCGTGGTGTTAGCCAAGTAGGTTTGTGTAAGCTGAAGGGGGCTGATAAATATAGAAAGGAGAGAGAAGCTGTAGCAAAGGGCTCCGGAAATTTTGACCACGGGAGCTTCTTTATCGTGCGCTGACTAACGCACAGTACAGGGGCCTCTGGCATTTTTATCTCCATCAAAATGCGGCCAGGATCGAACCCGCGTTTTCTGGGGGCATCCGAGCGCCATAGCCACTACATCACCACGGCGGACCGTCTGTGGTTGGATTCGAAGCGAATGTGTTTACGGTGCGCTCGGTGCGAAACATTGAGAAGCATTCCGTTGGCAGCGCAGTTTTTTCCAGGTGTTCTCGAAGCCTCGGACCACGGTGAAATGCGCGTGTGCCGGAGACTAACACGGACCAGCCAAGTGCTCATCGGCTTCGCTGCTTCGGTAGCCTTGCGACACTAATACAAGTCTCACAATTGTTTTTTATTTATTGTGACGCCGTCGGCGTAACTTGACGTTCGCAGCTAAGGAATCAGCTGTTCTATGCCACGTGACGGCAGCAAACCTGCCGTGACATGCCCCGTATTCTCAAACTAAGAAAACCATTAAAATGAGAGTTAAAATAAAACAGTTAAATGCGATGCGCAGCAATATTTCTACACGACTGTCGCATGTTTGCCTTTCTTCCTTTCAGGACAGCTACGTTTCTTTGTTCGAGTCCCTCTTTCATGGGTATTCATCTTTAAGAATGTGTGCTGCAACTAACCAGAACAAGAGCCATACGTACTGCACTTCGTGCGACGTACTGCACTCACTAAATTTTGGGTGCACCACAGGAAGTAGCGGCGCTGCATAAATCTAACGAATTGTTGAACGTACTGATCCCAGATCCAGTAGTTAGCAGCGTAACATGATTTTTTGAGAACACACGTATGGTATAAAGAAATCCGCCCTTATTTTGTACGTCCGACTTTTTTTTTGCAGGGATACGTATATTGCTGCTTTAGCTTGCCTCAAAGCCCCCTACTCAACAGCCTCGCTTGCTCAACACAGAACGAATAAAAGAACGACCACGCAGTCTTTACGGAGCTTCGGTAGCTCGCACAAGAGGAGCGAATGCCTTTGGGGTAAACGAGAGGGAGTTGGAGTGCACGCCTAGCCTGAGCGGTCGATGTCCCTGTGCTGTTGGCCATGAATCAGCCAACCTAATACTCTCCGCTCTATAAAGATTCGCTCCTTTCTTACACCAGGCGTGCTGCCATGGCTGAGTGAATATTTATGGTCGCTACAGAACCATTGCAATGAATTGGGCGGCTTCTGCGCGTCATAGGTCTTCCATTAGCACACTTCGAGATCGATCACGCTGCACATTTTGCTTATTTCATGAAATATAAAAAAAGAAAAGGGTAGATTTTGTTACAGGGAGAGCATACATTTGAAGTGGCTGGACTGCGCTGACAGGTTATGCAATGAACACTGCTGTACTTGCTGTTTTCCTTGCATTGGGTCATTGACTCGCTTTTGCGTTGGAAGCTACATTAGCCTTTGTAGCGCAAACTCTTCGACCCCGGAGTGTATCGATGGCGAAAGCAACTGGAAAAGAAATGGCCCCTGGAAGAAGCTACACTAAAGACGAAGGTTTCTTATGGCTCCTGGAAGATTTTCGTTTTCTACATCTTCCAAAAAAAACGTGCCGCTTGCGCCTATGCTCGGGCGTTTCAGAGTTACACTGAAAGGAAGTTTGACACTGCCATTCTTTCATGTTATGTTTTTGTGGCAGACAGCATAGGAATATTTGCGAGATAGGACACTTATATCTTTCGAATATATGTTACGTTTAGGAACTGATGTGAGTAATCGAAATGCTCAAAGAATTGGTCCTAAAGAAAGAAAGATGTTCATGGGAAATGATCACATATGGTCAGTTGATAACGATGATAGGTGGTATAGCGGACATAGATAACGTGTCGACATGTAAATAACTCTTGCCAGTGACGGCATGATTAACGAAAGAGGAGTTTCGGTGTTCCGATGGTTTTCACGGCTAGAAATGGGCTCTTCTTTTTTCTGAAATATTCTGACACTATTGGACCCGTCGTCTCTCGTCACAAACTTGTCGCTGAGCTACAATTATTTTTCCGCCCGCGATGTAAACACTACAGTTTGTAACTAAGGATAGTTTCCAACTATGTTATTATGAACTTCAGTGCACATATTTAAATGTACGTCTGTATGTGTGTTTGTACAGGAAAAGCTGCGAAACGTGGCAATTCATGGGAAATTTTAAAAATCCCCGACGACATACGAAATTTGGAAATTCAGAATCACTTTTCGCGGCTGCAATCATAACGATGTGAAATATTGGCTCCGGGAGCGCTGGAAAATGTGCATCAGATCGCAACATTCCGGAGGAAAGGAGCGAGGAAAGTTGGACGAATTCGCATAGCAGCGAGGCAGATCACCACCAACAGCAAGGCATGAATTGGCCGCAGAATAAGTGCGTGCGGTGAGTGGTGGTCTTCCGCTTCCTTCTTTTTCTTGATTCCTGAATAGACTGTAAATAAACTTGCCCCTCTCTTACCGCCTCCAAGAATGAAGAGGAAGTGCTGATGGCAGCGCGCCGGATTTGAGGTTGTAAAGGGAAATAAAAAGTGTAAATTGTGGTTTTCTTGGGTGCGGAGTCATATGGAAAAAACAAAAGCACGCAGCTTGCACGAGGTCCAGAAAAGCCAGATCACAGCGAAGCGGGCCTATAGTGTGGAGTTCGTGCTTATAGATAGCTGGGACAGAATGTGACTATTGTTATCTCGGTTCAATCGGAGAGACACCTAGGTAGGTCCTCTATAGAACTCGGTATCACTAAATAGAACTTGATTATACTTCGCTACACTTGACTACCGGTAAGTTTTACTGAGCTCTACAAAGGATCTACCTAGGCGTAGCCGCGGTAGAATCGAGGTAACACCAAGTATTGACACGTCCAAATGTTTTGGTTTGTTTAAAGGGAACGCGTTTGTCACTTTCCTCAGACACACGCGCTTGTTTATTTGAGGAGAGCGCCGTTATCACTTTCTTTTACGCGCATCGCATGTCGCCTTCATCTTGCATGTCGCCTCAGGAACCGCGTCGACCATTCTTGAAACTTTCCATGCCTGACGCGCACATTTGAGTGACTTCTCGAAGTTCAGATATAATACCAGAACGCGTTATGACGTGTATATAAAAGCCGACGCCTTTCACCGCTTGTTAGTCTTTGTGTCGACCGAGTACTCTTCACGTCACTATTGCGCAGTGTGATTCGCTTTGTTTTCGCTGGACACAAGTTCGCCCAATAAGTAGTTCGCCTGACATCGTTTGAGTTGTGCGTGCTTCAGCGTCATGACCACATGACAGTATAGTGAATTTCTAACCCCTCCACGCTATAGCCACGATCGGCCAACTTCGCTGTGATCAGGCTTTGCGCGAGCTAGTGCAAGCTGCGCACTTTCTTTTAAAGACGATTGTCTTTCTTGGGATACTTCAACGCAGAAATTTTGGTCTGTCTGTCTGTGTGTGTGTCTGTCCTGCGTTTCGATTCAGTAGAATCGGGAAAGTTTAATTCCTTCCTCAACGACCACCCATCTTGAACTGGTAACTTCGTTCATACTTGTGAACAAAATCGACCAAAAAGCAAATATTATGCATATCTGAGGCACAACATCAATACGTGAGTATTGATGTTGGTTTTCTGAGCTAGAAAGGTTTTCTGAGCTAGAAAAAAAGTTTTCGCGTGTCGACGAGCTTGAGCGAACAGTAAAATCCCTGGAGGCAAAATTGTCCGACCTAGAAGATAGGAGTAGACGTTAAAATATGTTGGTCTTCGGTATTCCTGAAGATCCCAAGGAAACTGAGTCAATTCTAAAAAATAAAGTTCTCGAAGAAACCTTCGCTACAAAACTTGGCGTTCAATGTAAATCCGTTGGTAGGATTCATCGCCTTGGGAAGCCGGGCAAACAAAGACCAATCATTATATATTTCCAGGATTTTAATGAAAAGCAGCTTGTTTTGAAAATTGCTTACAAATTGAAAGGCTCCAGTATATCAGTCCAGAATGACTACTTAAAAAGCACACTAACGAAACGAAGGCTCCTGTGGGACAGTGCGAGGGCTGAGAAGGAGCAGGGAAAGAAAGTTAGCTTAATTCATGACAAACTGCGAGTGGGTAATAAGCTCTTCATTTGGGATGATCAGAAAAACTCGAGAATGCAAATCCATGGCGACCATGGTACTTCGAATAATGACTGACGCACTCCACTTGCAGCCAAAGAAGTGCGTGTTCTAAACATTAATGCTCGCAGCATTGTTAACAAATCTGAGAGTCTCGAATCGATTATCTTGAGTTACAATCCTCATGTAGTTGTGTTGACAGAAACGTGGCTGCATGAAGATATTGATGATACAGTTGTTTTCCCTCCGTCTTATCAGGCCTATGGTCGCGACAGGTCTACGAGGGGTGGCGGGGTCGCAGTTTTGGTTAAAGAAAACATAAGTGCTGTTCTTGTACGACAAGCCAGTAACTTGGAAACCGTTTCATTGAAACTTTCCTGTTGGGATAAATCATTTTTATTGTTTGCCGTGAACAGAGCCCCTAACTCATCCGCCCAATCCCTTTCTGATCTTTGTGAACATATTGCATCCTTTACAAGTGATAATGTGTTTCTTTAGGTGATTTTAATCTTCCAGACATTGACTGGGAAAAGGCGTCCTTCTTTACCGAATCACATTTGCACGTGAGCTACTTACGCAATATTATGCTTTATCATAACTTGCAACGGGTTGTTAAACATCCGACACGTATTCATGACATGTCAGCTACGATTCTTGATCTTGTTTTCATAAGTCGATCCATCGAAAAATTTTCAGTTTCCGTTGAACCTGGCATTTCGGACCACCAACTAGTGTATCTCACGTGTTCGTTCAACTCGTGCAGCGTCAATATGAAGAACACAGTCACCATTAAAGACTATTGTAGAGCAAATGATGAAAGTGTTTTAGATTATCTCGAAATATGCCTTGATAGTTTTCAAAACCATGATATTTCTGAGCTTTGGCATCGTTTCAAAGAAATTATTAATCACTGCCTCACCAATTTCATCCCGAGTAAAACTAAACGAACATCTAAAGTTACTCCCTGGATATCAAGAGATATCTTGCATCTTAAAAGAAGACTTAAGCGCTCAAGGCGGCGGGGTGCTTCACGCGAAGCTATTCAAGAAATCCAAAATAACTTAAAGCAAAAGGTGGGGCATGCTAAACGTTGGTACTTCCAGCACACGCTACCAGAATTTATTCGCACCGCACCACAAAAATTTTGGGTGTTTCTAAGAAAAAAGAACCAGGAAATTAGCCACATTGTACGCGAGGGGACCATAGTTAACGAATAGCAACATATTGTGCAGTATTTTAATGAATACTTCCACAGTGTTTTTTTCTAACTCCGATGCTACGACGGTTCATACCAGCACTCCGTGCAACTCTCCACCTGATATTGTGTCAATACCAGGTGTCGTGTCAATGCTACTCAACCTTAAAACTAAATCCTCCCCTGGACCAGATGGTATACCTAACGTTTTTCTGAGAAGGAATGCAGAAGCATTAGCGCCTCCTATAGGTCGCATATTTCAAGCGTCTTTGTCTTCAGCTACGCTGCCCAAGGATTGGCTCTCGGCACGTGTTGTGCCTGTACTGAAAAAAGGTGACGCCGCGCTAGTAACAAATTATCGCCCCATATCACTAACCTCATCATGTTGCAAACTACTGGAACATATAATAGCTAATGAAATTGTAATGTTTATAGGGGAGAACAACATACTTTCTTCCTGCCAACACGGTTTTCGCAAAGGGTCCTCCACTACTACACAATTAACAACAATTGTTCAGGACTTCGCTGTTCTTGATGCGTCCGGTCAGGTCGATGTAATATTTCTAGATTTTAAGAAGGCGTTCGATCTTGTATCTCATAGGAAGCTTATTACTAAACTAGAATCAATTAACCTTCCAGCTTACATAGTGAATTGGGTGGCTGCCTATCTGACTAACCGCCGACAATACGTTTCAATTAGTAATCACTCATCCAGCGAGCTACCAGTTTCTTCAGGGGTGCCCCAGGGCAGTGTACTTGGCCCCTTATTATTCTTAATATTCATTAATGATATCACTAATGAAATTAATGCCCCTGTACGAATTAAATTATTTGCAGATGATTGTGTGCTATATAATGAAATTAACTGCCCTGAGGATCAAGTTTTGCTAAACTCTGGTCTTCAGGGTATTGTTTCATGGTGTAGTCGATGGAGCATGGAAATAAATGCCACTCAAACAGTCTATATGTCAATAACTAAAAAGAAATCTAAGAAACTGTCGTTCATCTACAAACTCGGTTCCGAACTACTTACAGAAGTCAGCGAATATAAGTACCTGGGAATCACAATAACCAATAGCCCCGCCACGGTGGTCTAGTGGTTATGGCACTCGGCTGCAGATCCGAAGGTCGCGGGATCGAATCCCGGCCGCGGCGGCTGCATTTCGATGGAGGCGAAATGTTGAGGCCCGTGTGCTGTGCGATGTCAGTGCACGTTAAAGAACCCCAGGTGGTCCAAATTTCCGGAGCCCTCCACTACGGCGTCTCTCATAATCAGAGCTGGTTTTGGGACGTTAAACCTCACACAACAACAACAACAATAACCAATAGCCTCAGCTGGAATACACATATTTCCAACGTATGCAACTCCTCATTCAAAAAACTTTGCTTTCTCAGACACAAACTAAAACATACACCTTCTAGCACTAGATTAACGGCTTATTCATCTCTAATTGGGCCTAAACTCGAATATGCCAGCATTATCTGGGATCCATACACAAAGACTAACATTGATACTCTCGAAATAATTCAACGAAAAGCTGTTAGATTTATATACTCTAAATATCGCAACAGTGACTCTCCCTCTAGTCTAATGACACAGCATAACATTCAAACGCTTCAGTTACGCAGGAAAATACATAGACTAAAATTTCTGTTTTCGCTCAAAAATAATCTTTAGCTATAGACCCAAGTCATTATTTAAGACCCCTTACAGCTCGTAGAACACGTCATCGACACGCGGGCTCTTTAACACCTTATCGGACAAGAACTAATCTTTTCAAATATTCCTTCTTTCCACGCACCATAACAGATTGGAACAACCTACCACTTTCAGATTTATCTAACGTTGATTTCTTAGAGCGTGTAACTGTTTGACCTTACTGTGATTCATTTGATATTTTTGACACCTTAATTGAGTATCTCATGTTCTCTGATCCATAGTCTAATAAGCTACTGCAGTGACTCCATAAAATTGTTTTATTTCTTCATTTCTTCATGTGTATGTGTGTAACTAATCGTAGGACACGATGTTGTCAACATGGCCATAAATTCAAGTATGCCTGAACATTACATTTATTTCAGTGTGTTGCCATTTTTGCTGTTTACTTTTCGCATTGCTCCTTCATTATATTTATATGGTTTGTTCCTTCCTCCTTTTCATGTTTGCTTTTGTTCTATATTTATTACAGCTATTTCTTGCTCTATGTATTCTCTACACTTCAAATGTTTGTTCGCGTTGACTAATTGTATTTCTTTGTACATTTGCCCCCTGCCTGGGCCCGTTTCAGGGCCTGCAGTATTCTTTAAACGAATAAATAAAAGAAATTAGATGGTGTGTTCGTTTAGTAGAAAATGCATAGATGCGTAATTCTAAAGGCCGTAGTACTTGTTAAGACGCGCTAAAAATGCGACGCTATGAACGAAAAAGCGGACGTTTCCTACGCTTCGGTAAAACGACACGGTGCTTCCACCTACCAGTAGCTCTGCGTACTACGCAAGCTTCTTGCGTTTCCCGATATCATGGCCAGATGGCGTCCATACATCACGCAGCGCTGCCTCCATTTCATCAATGCCAGCCACATGCGGCCGATTCAACATAGATGGGGCGCTGTCTGAGGCATGGCAAAACATAAATGGCCATTTGATGATATAGAACACACTCTATTGTGAACAAGGTTCCCGTGGGGGAGCCGAAGCGTCAATACATTCATTCCTTTGAATCATTTTGGTCGGTGTCCGGATCCTTCTTTTGATATGTTTCATCCCGGCCAGACGGGCTTCCGTCATACTCTCAACTTCATAGAACACACTCTACAAGACATGCCCAGACAACGCAGGGAAAAGACCGACGAGCAGATTGCAGCGGAGAAGCGCCGGCGTGCCGATGCCCGTCGTCTCAAGCGTGCCCAGCAAACGTCAGAGCAACGAGCCCAGGGGCTTGCGAAAGATCGTGACTCGAGGCGCGCCCGGAGGCAACAGGAAACAGACGAGGTGGGCGATGTGCGAATTGTCACTTACCGAGAGGCTAAGCGAGCGTACCCGGCGGCTGAACAGACGCCCGAAGCTCGTGCCGAACCGCAGTTGAACCGGAACTCTCGAAGTTCGGCCGGTAGAAGACTATTGTCTTTCGACGACCTTTGCAGCGAAGCACGGAGATACGCGGCCAGTTTTTTCTTCTGCTTGAACATAGGTAATAATGATGATGATCCTGGTTCGGTTAGGAAAGGACGCTAATTTATGCAGCCCATGTAGGGAGCACGGCTAAGCGTCCGTGGGGGTGAAGGGAAAGGAAGTGAAAGAGATAAAGAGGTGACAAACGCCATAGTGGAGGGCTCCGGAAATTTTGACCCCCTGGGTTTCTTTAACGCGCACTGACAACCCACAGTACACAAGCCTCTGGCATTTTCGCCTCCATCGAAAATGCGACCGCCGCGGCCGGGATCGAATCCGCGTTTTTTTGGGTGGCAGCCCAATACCGTAACCACTAAACCACCACGGCGGACTTGAACATAGGTGCACGCGCCAGCCGCAGTCACGCCAGTGTAGCAGCGGGTTGAGGCGGTGTCCGCAAGAGAAGAAAAGAGCGCGCGTCGGAACACCGCACATTTGGCATTGCAAAGAAGCGAAGAACACTCTTGGAGACCTGTACACATGATGAAGATAATTTTGTGACATCTCGCACAAAAATTATGAGAGCCTGAAACGCTCCGCATTTAAAACAAGTATCGTGCCAGCTATCCTGCCCAAAGGTGCGATCTATTGCGGCGAATTGCGCGAGTTACCGCTTTTCACTAAACTCGGTCACGACGCTCTTTCATTTAAATATAGACACTTCCCTCTCACAGGTGGGTTCCAGAAAGATATAAGAGAGATGCAGCCTTTCGGGCCATATCCGTAGCGGTCCATTTCAATATCACACTGTCGGAGGCCTTGAAATACAATTACGTATGTATTAAAGAACCTAAAATTTCTTGTCATCCCCAGATAATGATAGCACCGAAAATTCCGACGCCCCACAATATAAATGATGTCCCTGCAATAAAATGTTTATTACAAACAGTCTGTCAACTATTCATTTAAATGCGGCTTTCGTAGCTTCGAGGGTCATCCACTTTGAGTTGGGTTCTTGTGCGAACACTACGGGTGCCTTGCTGCCGCAGCATATTTTTAGAAAATACATATTTACAAAAAAATAATGCACTATGTACGTAATATCTCCCGTTCCGCTATGATCTTTGTTCGTAGAAGCAGAGAGATCTCCCGCATAGAAATGGAATGGCAAAATAAGGAATGGTCACTTTATGCCAGCTTTATTTTTCTTTCCCACAATCCCTTATAACTGGCATTTGTCAGAACAAATATTCAGCTAGATTTACGGTCGCAGTGTCCGCCATGTCCCATTCCCTTGGCCGGTTCTAGTTCCGCTTGTGCGCATTTGTCATTGCCAGCGGTTTATCTGTCGACACGTGCCGACTTTGGACTCGGCATCGAGCGAGCGTCCAGGGAATTCTTCCGAGTCGTGTTTATTTTTTTACCCGCGTTTCTCGGAACAACCGCGTGTGTGTTGTTCATCATTCTGCATTCCAACACTTTCCATTAGCGATCTTGCTTCGCTCAGCCGAAAGTGCGATTTATTGACTGCGTTATCTTTTCTGTCAAGACTTAGCGTTTGTTTTGTGCCTGTTAATATGAAATCGCTGCTATACTACGCACCACTGAGACATTTGGGTCTGGAATTAGTTATTTTGTAACGTTAAGTTCAAGAGGTTTTTGGTTATGTAATGGCGCAGTCAGGTGACAGGTACGTGCTGGGAAATGTACGTTTATTATACTGCAAAAAAACTTTACAAACTAAGCCGGCGATCTGCAGTAAACAAGCTAAAACAGGAGAAAAGAACGCTCTTGCCAGGAACATGTTTTTCTGCCGCTTGTTCATGTGCAAGCATCTTTTTGCATCAGGTTTTTATTATATATATATATATATATATATATATATATATATATATATATATATGGTTTCGGCTGCAGCATGAGTATAAGTAAGAGGCGTAGCACTTCAATGATGTGCCATTTATATTGGTCGAAGTTTCGGTCAGAGCATGATCTTTATCAAGAAAGTATTTCTCTTTCTCGATTTCGTTTATATAGGCACGGAAGAAAGAGCGGGAACTGTTTACTAAGTGGCTGGCGAAAGTGAGTTGGGAAAGATGGGAGGGAGCAGAAGGGCGGCGACACATTTTCTTCGAGTGCGCGTACACTAGCAATTTTGAGAAAGCGGCGGCAGAGGACGGGGGTTATGGGCATGTGATATGCTCCACGGAAGCACTGAAAAAAGAAAACCAAAACGACTGCTGTTCCGCCTACTGCATCCGGGCGATCCTGACAAAGCCATCGCCAGCCTAGTAGCACGTGCAGCGACAGACATGGTTCTAAGTGGTTGCCCATTTTGGGGAGTTCAGTGGTTAACAATGCAACCGCTGTTCAATGCGACCGCGGCGTGGGAGAGGGGGGTGGAGGGAGGTGGCGGAGAAGTTGAGGTGAAGGCGGTAAGGGAAGCCACCGAAAGAAAGAACAAGAAAAAGAGAAATATCAAGGAGTAAGACTAGCGAAGAATGCATCTTTGTGAGCACACGTGGTAGGGGCCTGATGTTTTGTTCTATGGACGTGTTATGAATAAAAGGCGGAAAAAGGTATGTGAGCGAAGTAGAAAAAATCTTTGAATAAACAATTATAAGGGAAATGCAGTAAATGTAAAGCGAGTGAAAAAAGACGGAAGAGTTTATACAGGGCACCACATATCTCTGCTTGAGATATGTGGTGCGCTGTATAACCATGACACGAAGTGAATTTTATCGAAAAGGGGGGGGGGGATTACCTGGTCGACATGCTTGCCCCTCTTCAAGAACGATCAGAGAGAGAATGACAAAAACTCTAGGCACTTCCACGCCGTGAAAACCGTCGGCCCAGAGAAACCGTTATTTTGTCCTTAATCGTACGTTACCTGGCGAGAGCGTCAATTTACTCATTTCATGACCTATCACTTTTTTTTAAGTCATGCCAACGGTTCCTTTTATGGCTCGAGGATCATCCCAAATTTCTGCGTTCTTGGTTGACACACGACGACCGCCTCAAGGAGCTCCGCTCTTAAGACGAGAAGGGAGCACTGTTTGTCGCAGGTTGCGATTGAAATGTACGTACACATAACAAACACACATACATGCATACAACCTACCAAGCTTTAGGGAGGTATCAAACACGAAATCGATAGATGCTAAGCAAGCATGCTACCACTAGGCTACGGCTGCTTCTCCCGCTCGGTCTATATAGGCTATGTAACCGTAAGTAAAAACCACTTAAAGCGCCCCTAAACCACCCAGAGGTGAAAATTTAGTTCTGGTGTTGCTTTTTCGCCGCTGTCCGCAACGAACACGTAGCCGCAAGCATTTTAGGGGCGAAGCTCCTTAAGCTGTGGGTCCGTTGTCACGTGTCGTATCGTGTAACCTACACCACTCACAATACCATGCAATGCCATGCAACGCCGGGAGGCTCGCGCTCGCCCTCGGCGCGTGCCTCCCGGCGCGCGAGCTCTCTCACTCTTCCATCTGCTGTCTTGTGAGAGAGAGAGAGACAGAGAGAGAGAGAGAGCGAAAGGCGCGCGTTGACTATGGAAACGCTGTTTCTTAGATGAACGCTCTACCAGCTCGCAAAGAAGAAGAATGCGCCCTCACCCGCGAGAGACAACGTTTTCGCAGGCAGCGTCTTCTAGCGAGTTTCTTGATTGAGAAATACCGATTGCTCGCGCTGGAGAACCGTTCACCGGCCAGCCATATATATATATATATATATATATATATATATATATATATATATATATATATATATATATAGGCACTGGATCTTGACTTGCAATGAAGTGCCGGTGGGAGATGTCACTTGTGCGTAGTTGAACCATAACGACTCGTAGCATGCGCGTTAACTAAATTAATCCGGAACTCGGCACAATCTACGACCAACCTCCCAAGCTTCGTCCACTCATCATCATTCACTCCGTGGATATGCTGTGCATTTTTTTTAGGGGCGAAGCTCCTTAGGGCGTGGGTCTGTACATCCCATGGTGTTCGTTCTGGGTGATGTACGTAGCCACGTCTACATTTATGAAAAAAAAATTGCGAAAGTTGTGTACTCTGCCTGCATTCGAACCCGTGGCAGTCGAGCGTTCTACCACTGAGCTACGCCTGTGGTTGAAAAATTATCGCTAAAAGACCTAAACAGGTATAATGTCTCCCGCGGAATCGCATTAACAAACGTAATGTTACGTTGAAAAATAGTAATACACCGCTACACGACGCGAAAATGGATTGTACAACGAGGTCGAGGCATCATTTGAAAGAACACAGAGCTGCGTGCTTTGTAGCTTTGAACCCATTACGGAGGCACTGGTAATTATGGCGTAGTGGGTACTTCCCTACTTGGCAAAATGATAAGTTATGGCGCAGGAGATACCTACCACTTCTACTTGCGCTAGTTTCCTCAAGCGTTTAAAGTGGCCTCTAAGAAAGTAGCTCCTCCTGCTTACGCTGTCACTGTCCTGCAGTTCCGCGCAGGCCTGGCTCAACACAGCATATCCCCCTTAAACGCGAGATCCCAGCGTACGAATACAGTGTTTCTCACGCCTTTACATGATAATCGACTGGGCGATTTACGCGAAAGATTCACGGTTTACCGATGATTCCCTCCGGAACTTCGCCCACTCATCATCATTCACCCCGTGGATATGCTGTGATTTTTTTTTTTTTGAAATGGTGCCGAAATAGCGGAGTTACACGCGTTTGATTATTAAAACGCTGCGCTTGCTTGTTTCGCTCTCTCCTGCGCCCCACCGGCCGCTTGCCGGTGCCCCCTCCTCGCCGAGTGCTCCTCCGAATGTCACGTGACATTCGTCGCCAATGACGCGCATCCGGTTGAAGCGCCTCCACAGGCTCCCGCGTTCGCGCACGTTTTGTTGGTGTGTGCCAACGTGCTCTGCTAGCGCTATCCGTCGTGTTCTGAGAGTTGCTGCAGTTTTTAGTCGGCTGTACCTGACTTGCACTTGCGTAGCGTAGCGCAGTTACGAATTCACACCCGTGAAGACGCGAACACCACACGAACGACACACGACGAGGAAAAACAAACAGGCAGGCAGCGCGTGCATTTGCTAGCAGACTAACCGGAAGTCGAAGTTCTCCTTCGACCAGCCAGAGGAGCTCGGACTCTTGTGACGTCACCAAAAACCACAATGTCGTCGCGCCTAACTTTGGTATGCCGGAAATGGCCGGTGAGGCGCACTGGATTCTTGTTCGAGTTGTGGCGCGGCCGCGGCGCGTAGCGCTGCCGCATTTGACATCGTTCATCGTGGCACCATTCTCAACTTGACGCGCGTGTTAACTTGGAACGTTCAAAAAAATGTCGGGGGTGGTTTAGGGGCCCTTTAAGTGAAAAGGAGGGGGGGGGGGGGCACCTCCCGTACGTGTATCGGACTTAAGACATAAGGGGACGAATCGCAATGGGTTGTTGGTAAGTAAGCCAACTCTATATAAAAATTCATTTGAAGTCAAGAAAGCAACGTGCGTACGTGACATCCAACGTGACATCCGAGACTAACGAGACTAATGTTACATCCAACGTGACATCGTACCATGAGGTACCATTCAGCTGACAGGGTGCTGTCGACGTCCCTTCTTAGCCCACGTTAAGCATTCTCCTGAGTAGGTTCATGCGCTTTGCACAGAAACCTTGATACTACTCGTAACAGTTGGAATGAATCCCAGACAATTCGCTGTAGGCAATTTTCTCGCTGGCTGCTTCGCATGACACCACTTCCCTCATTGCGTGGGATATGTAAGATAATTTAAACGTTTTTGTTACATGCTTAAGGTTTGGCTTTAAAAATCGAGTGGCTTTTCCTGGCCTGCTAAAAAACTTAATTTGCTCAGAGAGTGGCCCATATTAGGAAAACATAACACCTTCATACTTGTATTTTTCTTCTTGCACGTGTACTTTACGCGCGTTTCCTTCTTCCCTAATAACTTCACTCTAAACCAAAATATACGAAAAGGGGGCATGCTCTTCATCCTTTCGGGTAGTAAGTGGGCTACCACACATTTTGAACCACTTTTGGGGTAGTCGCGAGACTAACAGGGGCGGTTCAAGTGATTTTCCCATTTCATGGTTTAAAAGTTGCCCTCGGTAGAACACTCCAAGCAGACACACCGGTGAGCCAGTTCCGACCAACAGGAAAAAAGAAAGAATGGAGGCTGCCCGTCGCAATCACATTTTCAATCGAGCATTCAATATCCCACATGCAGACTTCTCAGAATTTAATATCGCATATTTCCACTGACATGAATTCACAGGAACATCGCACACGTAGAGAAGCAAACACACGCAGAAGCATATCAAAATAATGCTCCACATAGTCCGCTCGCCTCACACAACCCTATGCCGACAATCCAGTATTTATACCCAGACATATTGACCTGACATGTAGTGCTGGTAGCATCTTCCTGCCGCGGTTCAGCGTGATCACAAAATAAATATTCGCAAAACAGGTGTTTGATAAGCATGGGGTTTTAGGCAACCCAGCATCACACAGAACTAAACCCGGGTAATAGTCAGCGCCTTTTTAATTAGCGACTTCCGATCATTACCTAGCACCTCATCGACTGAACAGAACGCGCGTCCGTAATGCCGGTGCGCGAGCTCACCAAAAGCCCTTGAGCAGACAAACAATGTAAAGGCAAACATTAAGCCACGGCGGTGAAGAAACGCAATGCACAGCTACCCCGCCGCTTCTTGCCAAAGTTATCCCTAGGCCTTTATCGTAGAGCACCGCTCTACAACAAATGACCACCGGCGCTCACAAAATACGAATTGCTGTGCTATTTCTATGGTCGTTATTCCACACAAAAATGAAAAACAGCTCTCATCATGACTGTCGCGCCTAACATGGGATGCACACTTACGCCGGCTCGCGGTCAAGGTACAGCGCAGTCGCAGTGCGCCAGCGGCCGAACCTTGGTTCTGTCGGCCACGCATCGGCGTTTGCCATAGCACTAGCTCATTGAAAGTGGTTGTCGCACAAGGCGAAAGACATAATTTTGACTTGGAATCATATGTTTCATTTGAACCATATATGGAAGTTTCAGTAATATCCTTGTTGGTTACGCGATACTTCGGGCCTCCGGGCTGCCAGCAGTAATAAATACTTGGTTTCCTTGCGTTTCTCTTTTTTTTTTTTTGGAAAACTCGTCACCGCGTTGGTGCAGTCTTTAGGACAAGATAACTATTGATCACTGCGGGTGACAGGGTTGATCCCTAGAGAAGGCCAGCTTGTCAGGGGGTTGTACCAAGTTAGCTGGATAGATGAGATCATGAGGTCTCTGAGGATAGTATCCCCACGCTTTCCACGTGACCAAGATAATTGGATCTCTACCGGAGAGGCTTTTTTCAGCAGTAGGCGCAGACACGCTGATCGCCATGCACTGACATGAAGATTAGATCAGGAGCACCAACTTCTCGACAAGTTGGTTTTACATGCTTGCAACACTCATGAGCAAACACGTTCACACAGGGAGAGAGGGAAGGATACACCGCGAGCGCTTACTTTTAATTGAAGCACGACATTGACACATTCCTTCGGAAGTCACGAGATAAAATGCCACCATCAGGTTATCTTACTCCGAAAACTTGTTTCTTTAGACGACAGCGGAACAGAAAGGTTCACTGACCCTGAGACAGGACGCACCCTGCTCTGTAATCAAATCTCCAGTTGCTTCCTTGACATCTTGGCTTTCATTTTTTTTGCTACTGCGTTGCTCATGTAGCGTACTCGCCCCAAGCGGAAGCAAGAAGACGACTATACTCCTTGAAATTTGGGACAAGAACTAGTTTATTTGCCAAGAAAAACAGGCTTCGATAACGATAACGCAAAGGGGTGTGTTGCCTGCGTATCTCCCGCGGCGCGCCGGAAGTAACGTGAAGCATGTCGGCAGTGTATGCGCGGTGCGCCGCTGGCGTACGAATTGGTATGCGCACACAAACAAAATTAACACGATCACCGGTATCAACGCCCGCTACAAGACCCCCCCCCCCCCCCATTAACCGCGGAGCAAGGAAAAAACAAGAAAAATGTGCGAGTTAGTCCATGAGGTTAGCCGGTTTCACGCGGTCGAGACAAACGACGTCCTCTCTGTCGCGAAAACGAATGGTCACAGTTTTGTGCGACCCCGACAGCGCACGTAAGGGCCCGTCGTACGCAGGAGTCAACGGCGCTTTCACTGTGTCCCGTTGCTCCAACCGGGAATGTAGCCTTTCCATATGTTCTGAAGGTGTCGGCGTAGAGCTTGGTTTCTCACCAAAGAATTATCCCGGTAGTCGGATTGTAGAACCGCGCAGCACTTCTGCTGCACTGAATCCGATCTCTTCTTTTATCGCTACACGCAGGCCCAGAAGAACGAGAGGGAGCTCCTCCACCCAGTGCTCTCTATCCAAGCTAGCCGTTAAAGATGCCTTCAGTTGGCGGTGTACGTAGACGCTTCGCCATTCGATTGTTGGCTGGGTGGTAAGCCGTGGTGTACTGGAGCCGCGTTCGCAGAAGCCTTGCGAGTGCAGAGATTATGTTGCTGTGGAATTGTCGTCCGCGGTCAGCCGTTATGCGCAGTGGGCAGCCAAAGCGTGAAACCCAGGTGGCCACAAACGCCTGTTCGACGGTCCCGGCTGCGACATCCAGAATCGTTGTCGCCTGAGGCCACCGTGAGTAGCGGTCGACACATGTGAGCAAGTATCTGTAACCCTGGGAAGGAAGAAGAGCTCCTACCAAGTCCAAGTGAACGTGGTCGAAACGACACTCTGGTGGCCGAAATGCTCGAAGGGCTGTGCGCGTGTGACGAGCCACCTTGACTGTTTGTCATGTTCGGCACGTCATCGCCCAGCGCCTAATGTCGGCGTTAATTCCTCGTCACAGAAAGCGGTCCGTGACGAGCCTCTGCGTCGCGCGGATTCCTGGGTGGCTGAGGTCATTAAGGCTGCCAAACACTACACGCCGAAACTGGACGGGGACGAAGGGTCTTGGCGCTTGCTGAGATGTATGGCATGTGACCATAGTCGTTGTCTATGGTAGTGGGATCTCTGAGAGCACAAGTGACAGTGGATTCTGCCGCATCTCGGTTAGCTCTGGGTCTTCCCGTTGGGAGGCGGCTGATGCCTCAACTCCGAAGGACGCGACAACGGTGTCGATACGGCAGAGTGCGTCGGCTGCTTGATTTTCGGTCCCCGCTATGTAGCGTATATCCGTGGAAAATTCGGAAATGAAAGTTGGGGCGGTTCCCTTTCCGAATATGAGGAACTGTTTTTCTTCAACTCATATGTCAGTGGCTCGTGGTCTGCTAAAATGTGGAAAGTGTGACCTGCGAGGGAGAAATGGAAAAGCTTTATTGAGCAATAAATGGCCAGCATCTTTCTTAAAAATCTGCTGCAGCCCACTTCTGCCTGTTTCAGACGTTTCGAAGAGAAACCTATCAGTTTCCAGTCCTTGCCGTCGTATTTGCAACACTACTCCCACTGCGATCGTTGAAGCGTCAACCATGAGCCGCGTTGGTGAGTCGGAAAGCGGGTGCATCAGAAGCTTTGCGGAGGCAAGCTGAGTTTTGGCGTCCTGGGAGGCTTTTTCTTGCTCCGCTGACAAGTGAAACTCGGGCGTATTCTTGGAGTCCCGGCGCAGCAAGTCGGTTAGCGGCTGTAAAACGTGTGCACAGGATGGGATGAAGCGCCTATGGAAGTTGATAAGCCCGAGAAACTCGCGCAAATTGCTGAAAGAGGTAGGTGTGGGAAATTCCTCAACTGCTTGTACCCGTGATTCGAGTGGCAAGATGCCTTGCGGGGTGATTCGATGACCTAGGAAATCTAGTGCTTCAACACCAAACATGCACTTTTGGGGCTTCAAAACCAGACCGTGCTCGTCAAGACGCTCGAAGAGGAGGCACAGGTGATTTTCGTGCTCTTCCGGCGTTGTGCTGGCGACCAAAATGTCGCCTAAGTAGACGGAGACAAAGAGCAGTCCGCGAGTGACCTCATTCATGAAACGCTGGAACGTTTGTGCCGCGTTCTTCAGTCCGTACGGTATACGAACAAATTTTAAAAAGCCGATAGGTGTTGTTAAGTCCGTCTTTGGGATGTCACTTGGCTCTACTGTAATCGGGTGATAAGCGGCCATCAGATCCAGCTTAGTGAAGATGTTCGTTCCCGTGAGGCGAGCGCTGAAATCATGGATGTGAGGGAGGGGATATTGGTATGCCGTTTTCACAGCATTGAGTCCCCGATAATCACCACAAGGCCGCCAGTCACCAGGCTCTTGTTTTCGCGCCATGTGCAGCGCAGAAGGCCAGTTGCTGGAACAAGGTCGAATAATGCCGAGCTCGAGTATGTGGTCGAACTCACGGCGGACGACTTCGTGTCTTTGTCCAGCAAGCCTCCTAGGTCTAGCGGCGACGGGCGGTCTTTTGGTGACAATGCGATGCGTCACCTTGTGCTTGATTGGCACTTCGTTGTTCCGAGGTTTGGTGATTTCAGGGAATTCAGCCAGAATCTTGTAGAAGTTTTACTCAGGGTCGAAAGTTCAAATGCCGCATGAGGACAGGTCAGACCTCACCCCGAGAACAGCGAGCGAAGCGATGTCGTTGAGACGACGATCGCGAACGCTAACGTCAAGGTTGAAGTGGCTCAAAAAGTCCGCGCCCACGATTGCAATTCTGACGTCGGCCACAACAGAGCCATGCATATGTGCGCCTGAGTCCGATGTCTATCGTCATTGACAGAACTCCACATGATGCAATAGCAGTACTATTGACTGCAATTAGGGTGGAAAAAGACTTGCCTCGTCGGTGACGTTGAGCTGTTGCTGGTAGGATAGGTAGCTCAGCTCCAGTATTGACAAGAAGGCGTGTGCTGGTGATGCGGTCGACAACGAAGAAGAGACGGCTTGAGCGATGGCCGGTGTCGCATTCCGGCGTTAGCGACTAGCCAGTGCGTTTCCTGTCCACGAGCATGGTTGAGTGCAGCAAGTGGCTTCCTTTCTGAAACGGCGGTGGTACCATCAGATGCTCTGCTGTGCCTTGCTTGAGTGGCCGCGGTGTTGCCGGCTTCGAGCACGGCACGATGTCGTGCAGGACGGCGTTTGTTGGGTATGGCGAGGTTTTCGACTGCTGCAGCAAGTCGGTCAACTCTGTCCTCTAAGCGACCTAACCGGTCTGCATGTTCGGGCATTCGCGCTGCAGCAATAGGCATTGTTGATGGCTCGGAGCAGTCGGGGATGCGGTCGGCGAGTTGAACCAGATGCTCGAAAGCCACGTCGTCCGAGCCAGCGAGTGTCATCCGTGTTGACTGTGGCAGTCTCTACAAAAACAACTCGCGCAGCAATGGCTACTGACGCTCCTCTCACGCTTGTTGGCCCAGCAGCTGACGTATTCCTTGTAGTAGTTGCGAGGGAAGCTCGTCACCGAGGTCTTCACGAGACAGGAGTTGTTGAAGCCTGCTGTGTTCAGACACCTCAAGACGCTTGAGGACGGTGCTTTTTAGTTCGTCATAGACCTTCTTCGATGGAGTGGAGGCGAGCACATCGGCTATGGCCTGAGCGATGTCAGGTGGCAGTGCTGCAACAACGTGGAGGTATTTCGACTCCTGCGATGTGATGCGGCGATGCTCGAAGCGGGCCTTAACTTGGCTGAACCACACCCTGGGGTTTTTGGGTTTGAAATGAGGAAGCTTTAACTCCGAGGCGTTGGTTGTGGATGAGCCTGAAGTGCCTTCCTCGTCTGACATGATTGCTGTTTTTCCAAACGTCGCGGGTCACCACTTTGTAGCGTACTCGCCCCAAGCGGGAACGAAAAGAAGACGACTATGCTCCTTGAAGTTTGGGACAAGAACTAGTTTATTTGCCAAAAAAAAAAAACAGGCTTCGAAAACGATAACACAAAGGGTTGTGTTGGCTGCGTATCTCCCGCGGCGCTCCGGACGTAACGTGAGGCATGTTGCCAGATGATGATTTGTGGGGTTTTTACGTCCAAAAACCAGCTTTGATTATGAGAGACGCCGTAGTGGAGGGCTCCGGAAATTTCGACCACCTGGGGCTCTTTAACGTGCCCTGACATCGCACAGCACACGGGCCTCAACATTTCGCCTCCATCGAATTGCAGCCGCCGCGGCCGGGATTCGATCCCACGAACCTCGGACCACCAGCAGAGTACCATAGCCACTAGACCACCGTGGCGGGGCGGCATGGTGGCAGCGTATGCGCCGTGCGCCGCTTGCGTACGAATTGGTATGCGCACACAAATAAAATTATCGCGATCACCGGCATCAACGCCCGCTACACTCACTTTTAAACGGTTCGCATGGCATGCCCACTTTTTTTACACATTGCACAGATAGATTCTATCTCGGTAATTGTTGCACATTCTTCGTCAGACGTTGACACATAATAAAGCACGCCTATGTCGCCTCATGTATGTGTAACGTCTCTTATATGCATCTACTACGTCATTGCGGCAAATATTTTGTCAAGGTGGTGCGGCGCTTGTTCAACGACCCCGTCAGCCTCTCTCCCACGTTTTCTATTCCTAAGAGGGGTCAAGTGTACAAGCAGCAATTTCGCCCCCATCTACGAAACTTAGTTGGGGGCGCAACAGCCAAAAAGCAAGAAAAAGTCCAGGAGTGGGCCTGCAAAAATATTTTTCGAAATTCAGAGTAGGCATTTTCATTCAAGGTGTTGTGGGGTCACGCCCTTGTGTAATCCATCTTGTGAAACTGCAATGCCTGATAACGTGGGGAAATGTAGTAACAACAGAAAATTTAATTAGAAGCGAGATTACTCTCGGGATGTAGTGCCTGCGTTCCCTTTCTTCAGTGGCGAAATACCCTGACGCTTAAGAAAACAACTAAGGTTTCGGATGTCGTGTTGCCTATAGCGTGACAAAAGAGCCATACCTATCCGTCATTATATGGGCACATCGACGCAGAGAATACTACTAGCTGGAAGCGAACCCTCTGTTGTTTGCTTTGGTGCGCAGCCAATCCATCAGCATCTGAGGCAGTTTCAGAAAAGCTTGTTTGTTTGCCTGCCGTTGGTATTGAGATAGAGAACCAGAATAATTTAGGCTGTTCGGCTTTTGGTGAAACGAGAAGGCATAGAATGCTCGCCCACGCCACTGCAAAAGAGTGAGTGTTGTCACAGTAGCAGAAAGAACTTGCTTAGTAGCAGAACGAGGAAGAAATGTTCCACTAAAAACATTTAGTCCGTCCAGCTTCGCTCTCGAGGATGTAGGTTCGGGCGACGCCAGACGTCGATATTGGAAGACTGCCCATGTAGCCGACGACAAAAGCTAAAGTGTGTGTAGTATCGTACATAAAGCAGCTACATGGCCCATATATGTAATACTTACTTTTGTATTGTCCTGCCTATCTCCAAAGAAATGTTCTCTTCACTCTTAAATGCTATGTCTATACTCCTGCGTGATGGCCTGCGAAAAGCTTTTATGGGTGGGAAGACCCCAGTTGATGTCAGATGTTATCCACGACGTTAAATCGGGCCCTGGAATTGTTCCGTATACCGAAAGGTGTGTCGCCAATGAATAGCTGTAGAATAACCGAATATGTCTATTCCGAAGCGCATATCCAAGAGACTTGTATATTTCACTCTCACGTGTAGGAAGACAGCCCGATAGAAGGCGATCGCTATGTGCAGAACACAACCTTAGGCTGTCTTAGGCGTAACACGCGGTCGTTCTGTTTTTCATCCTAATGAGGTTCTATACAGGGTGATTTCTACGTCAAGTTTCAATCCTAGTCATATACAGATACCACCTTTAAAAACAACATCGTTTTTGTTGGCGGTGTGGTCGGGCTACTTGTGTTATTAAGCGGTTTTTGAACCGAGAGGGCAAGCTTCCGCAGGTACGCATGATCTCTGCAGAAAGGCAATGCCCTTGAGTGCGGACGTCATCAAGGCTAGGGAAAGCACCACCACGATGCGTTCTGTTCATGGAAGTTCTATTAAATTTCCAACATGGTAGTCCTTGCAGCTCGCTATGTGGCGAAGCATAGCTACCGGTGGCTACATTAGCAAAAAGTTGGCAGGGGCACAATTAACTGCAATGTAAAAAACGCGCAGCTCAAGTTAACTTTCTCACGTTAAGAAATCGAGGGTAAAACCAAGTTATACCAGCTAAGAACACTGTTTTCAGGCTGAGAAAAAAAGATTTCGTTCTTAGTATCATGCTGCCGGCCCTGAAAAAAAAAGAAAGCCTTATCGAGAAACTCTTCACAAATAGTTCTTCAGGGCTTGATTTGTCTTTCCTTGGACAGAAGAGTTTTGTGTGAGATATGGTGCAAGTATGCACTGCAATTTAGCTGGCAACTGATCTGAAATGCATTTGTTATTTAAACATACATTCAATTATGTTTACCATGCACGTATTGAGTGGCAAGTGTGCTGTCTGCGTGTTGGTTTAATTAGCTGCACGTTCGTGTTATATTTAATACTTTACCTATGCTATTTCAAGGTAATTCTTCTTTATTTATTTAGCTGAAATTCACATCAGAGCCAGAGCTGCATTTCCATGCTCAGAAGATTCACTGAACTGTGATTTTCCGAATACTACATGTATGCTGTCAACTATTTTTTACTGGAATCACTCTTGGGTGATTACTGCACATTCAGTGTTCCAAGAAACACGCATTTAATAATGCACTCTGTAACAGCCTTTTAACAAAGTCAAGAGAGGTGCTGATGAGTCATGATGGCTCCCGTGAACATGGGAGCGAAATATTATTGCAGCGCACACGCCAGGAATTGCAGTTTAATGCAAAACACAGGTGGAAAGCGGCCGCTCTTCTCTCAACAAATGACGTCACTGTGAAGCACCGAATGCGCCGCTTGAGACATAATAGGATTGGGTGATTTCATGATCAGGAAAATATTGTCCATTATCTGTTTGTTTCGGACTAAACAAATAAAGCAAATGCGCGTGGCTTTCTTGAAGTACCGCTAAACAAGTCAAGCAACCTAGTTGGCGGCACCGGTGGCGTTGTTTGTTGAAAGAAGAGCGTGCGCTTTGCAGCTGTGTTTTGCAACAAATCGGAAATTTTCAGGGGCGCTCAGTGCAATACTTTTGGTCCACATATTCACGAGAGCGCCTGCGTCTGATCAGCCCAATTTTCTGACTACTTTGAAAAAGTGTTGCAAGGCCTGTTTGACATCAAGATCGGCTTATTGTGAAATGCGGCAGACATGGCTCCCCTTATCAGGTCCCCTTACATTAATAAATAAATAAATAAAAGAAATCAGCCCCGTTCTGTCGATGGCCGTACGCTCCGAACTGCGAAACGTTGAGCACTTTTTTTGAAGCTGTAGCACGGAGGATCAAGTCACCGAATATTGACTGTGTTTGGTAATTCGTCAGCACGCATGGAAATCGATAAATAACATCTTGCGCTTCATGCTGTTGCAGGGATGAGATTGCCAAACTAAATCCAAAGCGCATTTATACCTTTCAAAAGAAGGATTGTTTAGTGTCCGAGTTCGAATTCAAACGCAGCCGCTCCTGCACGTCTAGCGAGAACACCTGTCCATTTTAGCAGCGCTCGAGTCCATAGGCCATGCACGGACACATCTAAGGACCAAACGTCAATGAGTAAATAAAGCTCAAATTTAATATTGATACAGGTGCATGGACAAACTACATGGAGGAGCATGAAAGGGAAAATTAGCATCCACCCGTTTTGTAGCACAAGGCTACAAGGCTACAAAACGGGTGGATGTAAATTTTCCCTTTCATAAATGTCACTCCACCTTGCGGGTTTCCGCAGAACTTATTTGCCATATACAGGGAGGAGCACCTCTGCAATTATCAATCGTACTACAAGTAGCCGTCCAGGGAGAAAGTTCGATTGCTTATGAGGTAGATGCTATCCTAGTTGTCTTCTTAATCCAACTTGTAGGAATTTGATTATTGCAGACCATGGTAACTCATGACTCATGGAACTGGACTGCAACGCTTGCATAAATAAGCGCGCTGCTCCTTAGTTCGCTCAGCGTGTGTGGAGCGCTTGTTCGCAGGCAGCTGACGAAGTCCCCGAAAGTACACGCTCGCCAGCGCACCTGCATAACGGCTGATGCTGGCAGGAATCGTCTGCATGTATCGTGACTGCTTTCACGCGTACGCCCAAAGCTTTCACTGATGCCGGTATCAATCAAAGTATATGTCTTGAATGCAAGGCAGGGGCATAGGTGTATTAAAATCACCGTGCATACGCGAGATTTCTTGTTGCTATTTCATGTCTCTTGGCCTAAAACAGCTCCAAAAGGTAGTGGCATGTCAGTAACTGCAACCTGCTATTGAGAGTCACGTGCACAATGCAGTCAGAGGCACAGCAGAAGAACCACAGCTTTCTGAAGTACCCACCAATAAACGTTAGATACGTGGCACGATTATTTTTGAGGTTGTATACTCAAACTTCTTGTTTAGCGGCAATAAAGACCCGTAAGCTTCATGTATAGGTCTCAACACCTGTCCTCCCTTTCGTGATTTTCACTCAGCCGTGACGCGTGCTGCCCAAGCTGATCGAGTAGTCTTTATTGACATTCCTTGAGCCCCTCTACCTAAAAACAATATCCATGGCTTGTACTTCTCAAGACGACAATATTTTAGAGGACAAGTGATAGTGGGGCATTTGATAATAAATTGTTCAAGATTAATTACTGAAATCTGGCTCCGCAGCTAAGCCAACCAGTATTCATCAAACTCCCTCCAACGGAAGTGCGGTCGCCATGCAGAGAAATCGCAACTGAACCTTCCTATCCTCAATGTCATTGCATCCCAGCCACAGCGGCTGCATTCACACTCTTACATTTTATCTTCTTCAATCTTTTGGTTTTGTAGACAAATGTATTTCTATGATTGTATGATGATACCAATACCCTAGTGTACTCTTCTTGTATTGCCATTTCATTACCTTGCTTGCCTTGTATGCATTGCCTTGTATTTTTTTCCACTCCTGTAATAACCTTCACGGAGGGTTAAGAGCATTCCGTAAATCAATAAATAAATTACGATGGAGGTGAAGTTTCAGCCTGTGTACTGTGCGATGTCAGTGCATGTTAAAAAATTCCAGGTGGTTGAAATTTGCGGAGCTCTACTTTAGCGCATCCCCTAATCATATCGTAGTTTTGGGATGGAAAACCCTAGAAATCTGTCAATCAGCCAATGCCATTGCAAGGAAACTGCCATTTTTGCCTCTATCAGCTTGTTGACCAGCTTACATTCAAGGAACGTGTTTTAGTTTGCTTAAAATTCGCAGGCGATGCTTTGTTTTATTGTTAGAGAATTCGGCAGCACTTCAGGTGCCTTCGTACTTCGAGAAGCGCTCAGATCTTAGGGCATGCATGCACATCTGTATTTTTTTTGTTGTTGTTTTGGTTGCTGTCTAGATTTCGCTGCGTAAACTTGCGGAATGTACGAACCTCCCAAGTGTTTTCCTGTTAGATGCGCTCTAAATACTTAGGAATCTTGTCCTTCGCAGCCTATATAAAAAAAAGTTGCAAGAAGCTGAGTCAGTACATATACCACTGAAGGAACTAAACTGAAGCGCCTATTCAGCATTCTGAGTGCGACTGCGTATCCTAGGAGAAAAACGCAAACGTGCGCGGAAACAGCTCAAAAGCTGCTTTGTACTTGTTTCATGAGGTATCTTTGTTTGTGGACAGTTGCCATTGGGAAGATTCGAGAGCAGAAATGTGCTTACACGCTTTTGGCTTGGGGTGCAACTATTTGGACGAGTACTCCTCCTGTACATAGTGAGAAATACAAAGGGATGCCCCTACTTATTTATTATTTACAAAATGCCGATTTCTTTCTAGTAAAGACCAAGGAACGACTTGTCACGTTCAAATATTATCTATATTTGCTGAAATGTAAAACATGGTTTAAAGGCATTCGACATAAGGGAAGTAAAGGAAACACGAGAAATAATGGCATGGGCAAGGAATTTGCAGTGAAGTAGAACAATTCTTGAGGTAACTAAAGGCTACGCTGTGAAATTACGACTGGGAAACGTTTAAGTATGTATTTTATATATTAACAAACTAGATTACTAAGCACTAGAATGGTAAAAGCAGACAATTATAATGTATTCTATGAATTCCATGTGGGACTTAGGATATGGGAGAACAGGATGACAGTACAGGTTTTACACCGAAAACTGAGAGTACACTTAGAATTTTCGAATTTTCGTGCCACGCCCAAGATAATATTGTCATTACTGTGAAAATACAAATGGAGCTAGTCAGAAATGTAAACGGTACCTCTTTGCTATGGTGTGTGTGAGAGAGAGAGTGGCAGGGTGCGCTGCTCTGTGCACTTGTGGTTTAATAAAATATGGTTTTCTGGACGATAGTCCTTGTTGGGGCACCTCAACGCGAAAAATACTATCTATCTATCTATCTATCTATCTATCTATCTATCTATCTATCTATCTATCTATCTATCTATCTATCTATCTATCTCTAGATTCAACCGAACGGTCGAAACCAACCGACCTACTTGCACGGGTGACATGGGGTCATAAGCGTGGACCTTATACTGGGAAAAGAAACCTAAGGCCTATTTCAGTCAAGATACATGTGCATAATCGTAATCTGTAGCGTTCATTTAATTAGGATTACACATTGGGCTGGCTTTTTACTTTACCCGCTGATAAATAAACGTGTTAGAAATGTGGTCGAAGAGACGCCAAAGTAAAAGTATGTCCCAACGCATGGCACGGGAGCAGGGTTAAAGCGGCCAATTTGAATTGAATTCAGCAAGCCTCCATTGCATCCATGATGGGAGGAGTGAGAGGTGAGGGGAACAGCATGAGAGGTGAGAGGGGGAGAGGACAGTATGTTACGTGCAAGGGCCAGCACAAGGCTATCGTCTTTCGACGTCACCTGTGGCAAAGTAAGCAGATATGTGGCCTTCTTTTCAGTATTCTTCTATTTCGTCTGCATAACATTGTTCTGCCCGTGATACATCCCAGTCCCGGCAACAGCGATATTTACTGTTGAGAGAGAGAGAAAAAAACTTTAATCCACAAATAGGTCCGGTGATTTGGTCGGGGTAAGGCCACAGCACCCGAGCCTAGGTGATGGCCTCGAGCCCTAGGACACGGGCGGCTTCCTCCGCGTGCCGGACTGCCCAGAGTGGATCGGCGAGGTTTTGGCTGAGCAGGCACGCCTCCCATCGCGCCCCCGGTGACAGACTGCCATGTCTGCCCCGTTCCTAATAAGGGGATCCTGCTGTGCGCAATTTGTGCATGTCCGCAGCATGTGCTGCAGCGTCGCTCTGGCTCCGCACACATTCCACCTGTTAGACGAAGAAATGTCTGGGTAGCAGAGGCGAAGAATCACCAGGTTTGTATACGTGTGTGTCTGTAGTTGTCTCCAGGCAACCGCCTGTTTCTTGTATAGTTTGGCGTGTGGTAGTGGGTAGTCACATCTGTTCAATCTGTGGTGTTGTGTGATGTCTCTGAAAGTGGTCATGCGGTCCTCCACGTCCACTCCAGCATCGCCCGCGTGTTGGGCGGGGCGTCAGGACTGTCAGCTGTCGTCGCGGCTCGGCGTGTAAGCTCTCGAGCCGCGGCGTCGGCCATCTCATTGCCCGCAAGAGGTGGGTTCAAGTGGGAGGGGGTCCATAGGAGGAAACTGTCATTTTTGCGGGAAATGTTGCCTACGTGAATTTGGAGAATGCGGGCCCCTTGCCGGGATATCCGGCCGCTGGCGTAGTAGCTACATATCGCCGCCTGCGAGTCGCTTATTACAAGTCGCTATCTCCGCTTCTTCGGCCGCCTCCGTCTCTTCCCTGAGTATTGTGGTGCTCGCGATGCAAGTTCCTGTATGGTTCGTTATAGCGACCACGAATCCGCTTCGGCGCTCGTAACGGGCCGCGTCTACGTACACCGTTTCCTGACTGTTGCCATATTTCTTTTCAAGATATCGCGCGCCTGTTTCGCCGGCCGACGTGATGCGTCCGGTGCATGTTTTTTGGAAACGGCGGAAGGACGATGCACTCGCGAATCAGTTTGAATATCGCCAGCTTTTCCCCGTGCTGCGTGTGATATGTGATGCCAAGAGTTTCGAGGATGTGTCGGCCGCTGCGGCTCTTTGCCCGCCGCTCATACTGCGCGACGCTGTGCGCTTCGATTGACTCGTCTAAGGAATTGCGCAACACCAGATCGAGAAGTTTGTCCGTACTCGTGTTAATAGGTAGTCTGATGGCACGTTTGTGTGCCTTGCAGGCAATTCCGTCTAGTTTTGTTCGTTCGATCGCTTGCCACTTGATGTAGGAGGACACGTAATTAATGCGGCTGATTATGAACGCCTGTACCAATCGCATCGTACTGTGTTCCTTCATTCCGCTGTGTCTTTTAGTGAGGCGCTTCAGCAGCCGGATGGTTTCATCAACCGAGCGCTCTAGCCTGCGTATGGTTTCCGCTGTGGCCATTCGCTGGCAGGTGGAAGCCCAGTACCCTAATGTCGTGAACGTGCGGGGTGATGGCGCCGCCTGATGTCACAACTTTAATGTCTTTGTCCCTGCGATCGGTTATAGAAGCGATGGTCTTGGGCTTATGGCTTCGACGCGTGGGAGCTCCGACTTAGCCGCGGAGCATTCGAGGCCCGTGTCGCGGAGGTACTCCTGCATCGCGTAAACGGCCGCCTGCAAAGTATGCTCTATGTAGCCGTCGTTCCCCACGGTAACCCCGAGGGTGATGTCGGCGCACAAGCTGTGGGGCAAGCCTTCTATTTCTTCTAGTTTCCGAGGTAATCCGAGGAACACGAGGTTAAGCAGCATGGGCGAGATGACGGATCCCTGCGGTGTGCCATTGCACCCCATGTCTATGTTTCGCGCTTCCAGGCCGCCGATCGTTATGCGGGCCCGTCGACCACTAAGAAAATTCCTCACGTAGGCATATGCTCTCTCGCCCAGTCCCAAATCGTTATGCGGGCCCGTCGACCACTAAGAAAATTCCGCACGTAGGCATATGCTCTCTCGCCCAGTCCCAGTGCTTGTATGCTCTCAAGTATGGCGGCGTGCTTAACACTGTCGAATGCCTTTTTGAAGTCAAGACAGAGAATCGCTTTTGTTGATCGTGTGGGATTATCGACGATTTGATGTTTCAGTTGAATCATCATATCCTGCGCAGAGAGATTACGACGGAATCCCAGCATCGTGTGTGTTAGCACGTCCCGTTCCTAGAGGTGGTTGGTAAGGCGAGCGAGGGCCACGTGCTCCATTACTTTAGCGACGCACGACGTCAGGAATATCGGTCGTAGATTATCAATGTGTACTTATCGATGATGATAATGCGCGCCTTTTTCCATGACGTCGGTATCTCGCCGGCGTTCCAGTACTCGTTCATGTAGTCTGTCGGGCGTTTCTTGACTTGTCTAAATTACGGAGAGTCTTGCTGGTTATGCCGTCCGGGTCCGGCGCTGATTTCGTGTTCATCCTGTATATTTACTGTAAAAGCTGTAATTTGTGAGATATGAATGTAACTAGCACATGATGCGAGCAAGATTGGCATCGACGAGCCACATTGGTACCTGAGCAGCATGTGTGGACCGCGGGCCTGTTGTCGAGAGCATTGAGCAGTTGGGCCCAATCAGGGTGGTTAGAATTCACCAATAGTCAGTCTTTTTTATAACTCTGTGACCACCAGAGCACCGGATTTGGCCCGAATTAAAAATGTGTCTCGATACATTGAGTGTATGAAAGCGTGTCGCATTTTTTATCGCGCTCTGTTATTGTATATCCACTTGTTAATCTTTACAACATTATTCTCTTTTTGATATGCGTGGATTTTCAAATTAACATTGTTTACTATTCTTATCGGAATTGTCCAGCTCCACCATAGAAAGCATAACATGGCGCACCTTAGGGTCTTTACGGCAGGAAGTAACGTCGCTCGACTTGCCACGGGATATTTGTCGAGAGTGCGTGGTGACATGGCCTGAACATTCAGAAGTCGGCACTTCTGGCGGCCTCGTCCTTGGAGGGGACGAGCTACTGCGATCTCAACAACGTGCGCTTCGCCCAACAGTATGGATGATAGCGTATATTCTGGCAGTCACCCCGCTTCCTGGAATGCTCGATTCGCTCAGCTTCAAGCGTTTTATCTCCGTTAATATGCGACAGAGCTGAAAATTTTTGCCCGAGAACGCTAATTATTGCGCACTTATGAACTCCCAGTGGGCGACAAGAAACCTGAAATATGACGTCGTGAAGTGCTCTTTATCAAACCTAAAAACTAAAGCCAAGATCTCTGGTAGTCCAGCATCGCGCGAATGCCGTTTAGTATCGGGTCTAACGGTTACAACTAAATTACTATTGGCGAGGTCCCGCATAGCGAAATCATGTATTAGGCTGACGTGCACTTCATGCTTAGATATATCTTTATGAATTAACCTTAAAAAAGAGGAGCAATTCTTCGGAACAACTCGCCAGAACTGCATAGAAGGCCTGATATAATAGCTCCGACTCAAGTCGCCGCCCCCAACATTATATATTCATCACTGGAAAATTACACGACCAATATAAATTGTAATACGTGATCACAATAAGTAATAAGTGCTTATGATAATTCGTATTCCAAAAATTTTATTTGTTGCAATCAGCAGTGCATAGATATTCGATATATCTGTCATGTAGGCCCGCCATGGTGGTCTAGTAGCTATGGCACTCGGCTGCTGATCCAAACGTCGCGGGATCGAATGCCCGTCGTGGCGGCTGCATTTCGATGGAGGAGAAATGTTAAGGCCCGTGTGCTGTGCGATGTGAGTGCACGTTAAAGAACCCCAGATGGTCGAAATTTCAGGAGACCTCCACTACGGCATCTCTCATAATCGTAGTTGGTTTTGGGATGTGAAACCTCTCAAATCAAAATATCTGTCGTGTATTTCCCATATATTTTCATATATTACGGAAATAGAAAAATATTCGGAATAGCCATACGGAAAGGTTCAGCACAGTGGTCAGAAAATCGCCTTCCTTCCACCTTCATGTAGCTCATCCTTACACCTTGCGTTCCAATACTTGTTGCATATAAACTGGGTAGGAGAAGACGCGTCGAAATTCGATAAAACCTGCGGTGACTTGTTGCTCTGTTGATGTAATTTTTGCAAATACGCTTCATTCATGTGTACAGTGTGGGTGAATTAGTAACTATCATGGAGTGCCTAGAAGCTGGTTCGCAAAAGGAAGCGACAATTTGTTATTGGACATAAGGAGAATGATTAGACACGTAACTTGATCAGCCCTGGGGCTGTAGAAACTGTTCTAAACCCTCCAGTTTGTGCAATCCTAGGCCTCCATTGTAGCCATGGAGAAAGGGAGAAAGGGGCGTGTCATTTCTAGTCTCGCTTAATAGCACTACCATTGTGTGAAAACGTTCTTTTATCTCTGATTCGAAGAGCTCGGCCAATCGATATCGGTGTTTTCATGTGTACGTCGAAATCTCCCACGACGACAGCCCACAAGTGCGTGCATGACGCTATTAGCCCTGATGTGAATGTACGCTTTATCTTTTAGCAGAACAAGTAACACTACTGGCAAGCACGCCAAGGCCATAAATGCCATTACTAGATTCTCGCCGCTGCGGGTTGTTTGCCCGGGAACGCCTTGTTCCTGCCGATTAATCCACATAGGCAAAACCTCGCCATCACCGAAGAGAAACGACCGTTCACCCGCAAATGAAACACGCTGTTTTTTCGATCTCTGTAAAGTGAGCCATTCAGTCGAGCGGCACGCAGGCGTAGTTGATAAGATCGATTGCGGGACGGATGAATATTTGTCGGACGTTTTGTCACGCTACAACTTAATGCGAAACAATCAGACGTTTGTCAGAGTTTGACACGGCATGGTTGTGGATGAAACCGAAAAACCTAATGGCTTAAAGGAGGCTTCAATGACATAGAAAAAAACGTACACCTCCTAGTTTTTCGGGACGTTTTAGGGATAATGGGACAATGTTATTAACGATAATGTTGTACATATAGCGTCATGATAAAATGGGGGCTGACATGCCGGTAAAGAGAGGTACCATTCTCGAAACATCCTAAGGAAGAAGTGCAGCTTAAACAAAATAATCTTACTTTGGCCGTAACCTGACGGAAGCCTTCAATGTAGGGAAATAAAACATTTGCGCAGATATAAGTTAACAGAACAATTCGCCGCTGCTATAGCAGATGGTTACAAATAAATCAAAAACTACTGTGCTACTGTTTTAGCATCGCTAAAGATGCGATGCTGTGCATGAAAAAGGCCACTGCAGAGAATTTGGCGCTGCCACCTGGCAGTTGCCCAGGGATTCTGCACACGTTCATGTTTCCCGACTGCGCTGCCAGATGGCGTCCATATCTCACCCAGCGCCTCTTCTATTTTATCAATGCCAGCCAGATGCGGCCGATTCAACATAGAGGAGGCGCTCTCTGTGGCAAGGCAAAACATAAATGGCCGCTGGATGAAGTACAACCCACTCTACAAGATATTCCCAGACAATGCAGGGAAAAGACCGAAGACCAAGTTGCAGCGGAAAAGGCCGGAGGTGAATGGGTGGCGACTGGAGATGGGGCCGCGGATGAGACCAGGACTCATGTAGTAGGGCCGGCAGAAGACTATCGTCTTTCGACGTACGCCACCAATTTTTTGTTAAACATTTCGATCTCTCTCTCTCTCTCTCTCTCTATATATATATATATATATATATATATATATATATATATACGGCATATAACGGCTGCGGCGAAAGCCCCGTTCAAGTGTCCATGCAATTTGCTATATCAAGATTAACTAAATAAATAAAATAAGGGACGGACGAGAAAAAGAAAACCACGTGTTATAATTTCTCGGGTTTCACTCCGCAAAATATTTATGTGATTAGGTGAGACGGCATAGTGTAGGGCTTGAAGGAATTCGACCACCATGCGTTATTTACCCTGCAGTGACTGGGCGCAGTACTAGCACCTAACATTTCGCTTCTATCGAAGTGCTGTCGGGATACGATGGCGGTACCTTCGGGTCACTTACTAGACCACTGTAGCGAGTACAAATGACGTGTGACTCATACCTGCTTTGGATAGGCTGATATGAGTCACCGATATGCAGGTACCAGCGACGCGGGATCGATGCTGAGTCCTCACGGAGATGCTAGCGCGTTTACATGACCACGCTGAAATTCAAGAATCAATACTCAGTCACTACACAATGAGAGCTGAAGTAGCACATAGTGTTAGCTATATATTCAACGACTCTATAAAATGGTTCGTGTACGGGTACTGCAGTATCTCACACTGCTCTTTCTTAACATGTTGAAGGCCATTTAGCCTTCTGGAACTTTTGTAGATGTACTGACACGACGGAGGTAGCGAAATAACTATTGCTGACAGAATAAAAATTTTAGCGACACTTTCATTTCGACAGTTTTATTCAAGCATCCGCCCGCCTGTTATCCACTCTATAGTGCTAAGTTACGTCAACGAAGATTTCTCTCTATCCTGTCATACTACCCCACGTAATCGATAACTTGCCCTTAGAGCTAACTCCGAAATCTGACCTAAGAGATAATGCCTTAGGGGTTCAAATGACCCCAAGCATTTTTCGCATCCCCTAAGGCGGTTATGAAGGAGAAAAAGGGATCATAATTTTGGGGGGCACCGCCATCGCGGACGCCGTCCCTGCCTTTGCGGTAGGAGCGGCGACCTTCTGTGTTCTCACCTGCACCATAAGCTTTTCGGTGCTGCAGAGTGGGCAGTAGTGCCAGCTGAATACGTTCGTTGTTACGTCCTAGGAAGAAGTCCTGGAATCGCACTTGCCTGGAACTCTTTTTTTTTCTGGGGGTTAAAGGCATCAGCACTGAGTGCAACAGAGCAGAAATAGTGCAGTAAAGTAGGCACACATTTCTCTACAAAGGCTTAATTAGTCTTAGCCGTTAATTCACAATTGGTTGTCATGAATAAAAAATCAATCTAGCATGTACTTTGTAGAGTATAAAGCAAATGTACCAAATAAATCAATGAGATATCTTGCTACAGTGAAGGACAGACAGTTTCTTGACAAGCGGCCTAACAAGGAGGCCCCTGTGCCAATGACTATAAAGTCCAAACACTGCTACATCAACATTTTATTAAGAGAAACGCGAGAAAAATGAAACCACAAATATTAAAAAAGAACAGCAGAAGAATTAATTTAAATATATTTTCAACTTACTAACGACTAGAGGCTTACAGAAAGAGCACTGGTAGTCACACTATAATCAACCGCCAAACGACTATGCGCTTTTCAGCATGACAGCCGCGCATCCTGTCATATCACAGACACAACAATGGATCTTCGCCATATATCTTCACCAGTATCTTCACCATAGAAAATCAATGAATATAAACAAAAGAACTCAAATATGACTCAGATATGAAAGTAAAAATTTCCCGAGGGCATCAGCTGATGTAACGAGGCAAGCCTTAAACGACAACCAAGAGCATCAATCAAGTAACAATGAGTATTGACAGAAGTGACCTTCAATAAAAGTAGCGCATGAAATATTAACAAAATCGGTATAATGAGCCCCATCACAATGCAGTGCACAATCCGTCACAGTTAGCAACGTTACATCGACGGAACCTCAGTTTCATAATGAATCTAGATACTCACCTACTTGAAGTCGAATACACAGGAGACAGTATTGGGGCGACGAAAAAAAAAAACAATGTTCTCACTTACATGTGGAAAATACAAATATGGATCTCTACAAAGCGCTGTATTACGCACATCTATGCAAATGTGACATGTGTGGTTAGCAGAGGCAAGCGTTCTGGCGCAGCGCATGAAGCTACTCCTAAAAAGGACTTCAAATAACCAGCAGGTATACAAGTGCACGATCAAGCTGAGACTATCCGAATTTTACCCTGCTTCACATTAAAAGAAACCTCATATTATACATATTCATTAAACAAAACACTTCAAATGGCCAACTCTTTTGAGCATGCAACCTCTACCAAATGCGCAACTAGTTCACGTTCAGAGTCATCAAAAACTAGTCGTAGTGTCCAGGCTTAGCGCATCTGGTAAATACAATCCTACTGGCATCATATGACACGCTGAAACCGCCGTCGCGGAGGTGCTTTTAATGTAGAACCGCACTCAGGCCGTGGTAGAACGCAGTTGTTGCACTTGATCATGTTATCCATGCAGCCGATTAAACCGCATGTATTCCTGCAAAGGGAACAAAAATGGGGCCGTTATATCCTATAAAGCTGTTCTGCAACTGTGTTTTGAGGAACGAAATTTGAAATGCATCTGTGTCATAGACATTGCGCACTTCACAGGAAGGGCTCATAATATCCTGCAACGCTCAATTGAGAAACACTCAAAATGAATTTTCCTCGAGTCCCTTCTTCCTCTGAACTGCTGCCTGCACCATATATATATATATATATATATATATATATATATATATATATTGTAACATAAATAGGGCGCATATAGGAGAGCCAGCAAAAGACGAAGACGAGGACAGTTGTTGGTGCTCGCGCTTGCTCCGCCTGAACGGCTGGTCGATTCAGCTTTGCTCTCTCCAATAAACGCCTCACTGGCTCAACGCTAAACGCGTACTATCAAGTGGTGGAGAGTGCTGGTTCTCTTTCCATCCTGGAACTCCGTACCCGGACTCTACCTTCACCTTCAGCCATGACCGATGACGCTGCGCAGCAGAATGCTCCCGCCCCTCAAGCTATCCGCTGTTCCGGTGTTCCAAGGGAGCGCGACCCCGTGCTCTTCAACGGCACTGACGAGCAAGATGTAGAGGACTGGCTCGCTTCGTATGAACGAGTAAGCGTCAACAACAAGTGGGACGATAGAGACAAAGTTGGCCGCGTCCAGTTCTACCTGCGAGGCGTAGCAGAGCTCTGGTTTAACAACCACGAGGCGGAGATTTCCAACTGGCCGGCTTTTAAAACCACCTTCGTTGACGTCTTCGGCCGACCGACAGTTCGCCAGCTCCGCGCAGAACAGCGCTTACGTGATCGCGCCCAACTGTCTGGTGAGTGCTTCACTTCCTACATTGAAGATGTCGTAAGCCTCTGCCGCCGCTTCAATCCTGTAATGTCCGAAGCTGATAAAGTCAAGCATATAATGAAAGGCATCGACGACGATGCGTTCCACATGCTAGTGGCCAAAAACCCTCAAACAGTTGCCGATGTCATACAGCACTGCCAGAGCTATGACGAGTTGCGGAAGCAGCGCATTGCAACTCGACGTTCCACTTTAGACTCGACCGCCACGTCTGCTTTGACCGTCGGTGCCATATCTGCGGACCCTGGTTATTTAACGCAGCAGATACAGCAGTTTATACGAGAGGAAGTGGCGCGACAGTTGTCTCTTGCGCCATTTATCCCAAACAATACTCATGGGCTCGCCTCTTCTTTGCGACAAACCATCGAAGAGCAAGTATCCGAGGCGCTTCCTCCACCGCACCAGCCCCCCCCCCCCCCCCCCCTGTATCCGCACCCTTGAGCTACGCCGACGTCGCGAGGAGGCAGCCATATGCGCTGTCCCACGTCGCGGATGCTGCCCATCAGCCAAACGTCATCTACGCACCGCGCGCTCCGCCAGCACCGCACGTGCCCCAGTATCGCCGTCCCGCAGTCTCGCCTAGTAATCCTTGGCGCACACCCGACAACAAACCAGTCTGTTACTACTGTCACCTCCCCGGCCATGTCGAGCGTTTCTGCTACCGGCGCGTCCCTCGTCCAGCTACCGTTGACGAAGCCTACAGCTACGTCCGTACTGAGCCAGCACCGCCGCTTCCCTCCCACACAACTTCCGACACTTCTTCGCCTACTCGCCGAACCTTCAACACACGTCGGTCGCCCTCTCCACGACGACGTTCCATTTCGCCGATGGTTCGTCGTTCACCACCCGTCCAAACGGAAAACTGACCGCCGCAGTTCCGGAGGCAAGAACTGCGCCGCCGTCGAAATCTACAAGCCCTCGATCTCTGCCTGCTAACGAAATAATGGTATTCATTGAAGGTGTTGCCGTGCAAGCATTGGTGGATACTGGAGCCGCTGTGTCTGTGCTGAGTGAAGAAATGTGCCGCAAATTGAAGAAAATTACGATTCCGCTTTCCGACATCTCCCTGCGAACAGCAACCGCGCATCACATAAAACCTTCTATGGCATGCACGGCTCGGCTGATCATTCAGGACGTTTTGTATGTTGTAGAATTCGTCGTCTTATCACGTTGCTCGGACGACGTTATATTGGGTTGGGACTTCCTCGCTACACACCAAGCCGTTGTTGATTGTGCGCGTGGACAACTAGAATTATCAGCGACCTCTGACGTTGGCTCTAGCGGTTCCTCTCTTTATCGTGCGGTCGTCGCAGCAGACACTGACGACCCGCCTTTGTCTTGTGTTCTTGTGCCGATCACTTGCGACTATGCTCCCTTCTCTAGCGCCATGTTCGCCCCATCCGAAGCATTTACCTCACGCAAAAACTTCCTTCTCCCCTATGCAGTTCTGATGATTGAAAACTCTTGCGGAACCATTTATGCCACGAACCCGCTTTCATCCCCAGCCACTTTATTCCGTGGTGAATGTATTGGCCGACTTGAGGACATTGATTCTGTTTGCGCCAGTAAAGTACCTGACCACACGGCAAGTCTCGCGGTCGCTAGTATTAATCCCGCTGCTACGTCCAACTCATCCTCCGCAGACGTCTTTCTTCCGTCAATTGATTCGGCGTTGTCTAGTGCTCACCGGATGGAACTCTTGAAACTCCTCGACCGCTATCGGAATTATTTCGACCACAATCAAACCACCTTGGGCCGAACATCTGCAACCGTTCATCGTATTGACACCGGCACCCATGCGCCCCTGCGCCAGCGTCCATATCGGGTCTCCCACGCTGAACGCCAGGTTATAGACGCCCAGGTGAACGACATGCTTAGTCGCGGCGTTGTGCAGCCCTCACACAGCCCTTGGGCCTCTCCGGTCGTACTCGTGAAAAAGAAGGACGGTAGCATCAGATTTTGTGTTGATTATAGGCGCCTTAACAAGATCACTCGCAAAGATGTTTATCCGCTCCCAAGAATCGACGACGCACTCGACTGCTTGCAAGGCGCAGAGTTCTTTTCTTCGTTGGATCTTCGATCGGGGTACTGGCAGGTGCCTATCGATGAAGCTGACCGCCCCAAAACTGCGTTCGTGACTCCTGACGGCTTGTACGAGTTCAACGTGATGCCTTTTGGCCTTTGCAATGCCCCCGCTACGTGCGAGCGTCTTATGGACAACCTACTTCGCGGTCTCAAATGGCACACGTGTCTCTGCTATCTGGACGACGTCGTAGTTTTTTCAAAAGATTTCAACACCCATCTCATGCGCCTCGCAGCCGTCTTGGATTGCCTTACAAATGCTGGGCTGCAACTGAATTTCAAAAAGTGTCATTTCGCCGCCCGGAAGCTTACCATCCTAGGGCACGTTGTCAGCAAGGACGGTGTTCTGCCCGACCCCGCAAAGCTTCACGATGTCGCCGAGTTTCCTAAGCCGTCAACACTCAAGGAACTCCGGAGTTTTATAGGGCTATGTTCCTATTTTCGCCGGTTCGTCCGCAATTTTGCGTCGATAATAGCGCCTCTGACAAAGTTACTCCCTGACAGCCAAGGCATATCGGCGTGGTCTTCCGCTTGCGATGACGCATTCACAACTCTGCGTGACCTTCTGACATCCCCGCTGTAAGGGTCGTCGGAATGAGACGGGGAATAGGTACGCCAAGGTAGCCAAACAGGCGCCGGAAAATACGCGCATCCACGCGGTGAACAGGTGGGGAAGGAGGAGGCCATTGTGAGGCTGTATTGTGCAGCTGGTTTCGCGCCCTCACTCCCTCCCCCGCAGCGTGGTGGGCAGCAAGCGTACCCAATGTGTTGTTCTTGGTTGTCATTGGTTACAGCGGCGTCAGGGTGTAAATCGCCGTGTATGATTGGCTGTGAGGTGTTCAGGGGCGGAGCAACTGGTGTATATAAGGTGGCCCCTTTTGCCTGGCAAGGGGGATCGGAAGCCAGAGACTGGAAGCAGGACTGGAAGCGGAGGTTGGAAAGGCTGAAGGTAAGCAGTAAGTTGGAGGGTAGCCCGAAGGTTGGCGAGGACGGAGTGGATAGCACTAGAGAGTACATCTAGCACCACTCCGGGTGGTGGTTACGGTCGCAGGAGCAGTGCGATGCACTGGGGTCGGCTCTGTCGAATGGAAGCGATCGTTCCGCCAAGGTCCTCCCAACCGGGGCCCGGGCGCGGATAGTGCTAGAGGGGATATCTAGCACGAGTCCGGGTGGTGGTTACGGTCGCAGGAGCAGTGCGATGCACTGGGGTCGGCTCTGTCGAATGGAAGCGATCGTTCCACCAAGGTCCTCCCCACCGGGGTTCGGGCGCGGATAGTACTAGAGGGGACATCTAGTACGAGTTCGGGCGGTGGTTAAAGTCGCTGGAGAGGTGCTATGCACTGGTCGGCTCTGCCGAATTGGAGTGACGGTCCCACCACTAGGCCCTACCAACCGATGGCTTCACCTAGGTCCTACCAACCGAAGCTAAGTCATGTAACTGTCTGTCAATGTATATATGTACTGTCTGTCTCGGATATAAAGTCTCGTGTTGTGTTTGTGCGAAAGGCTTGTCTCCATCTTTCAAGTCGACAACGCGACGGCGGGCAGATAGCAGGAAGGCTTCCGTCCATCCTTCTTCGCAGCAGCAACGCTAGCTGGAGGAGCTCGGCTCCAAAAGAAACGAAGAAGAGAAGCAGGAAGGAGGAGAAGGCGCCAAGAGGACGAGTTCCTCACCGCACCTTACCTTCTCTATCTACCACCATTATCCCTACCTTCCTGAAATTTACTGGCGCAGTCGACAGGATGGCAACAACGACGGCAGCGAGTGCTCTGCATTCGCAGAAGAACGTCGTGCTGCGGGTGGTAATCCCCTCTGGGGACGGTCAAGACAACGAGCTCCCGCCGTGAAGAAGCCTGGGGCTAAGAACGACCAAGCCATCGTCCCAGGAGAGGCGACGAGGACACTACACCAACAGCGCAGGCAAGGCTTGACGACGAGGGCGGGCCGGCACCTCGGAAGGCGTCGCGGAAGCAAGCGGCATCGTCTCAAGCGGTGAGTCCTCTGGGATTCGTGCATCTAAACAGTAACACTGCCTGGTAGTGTTATGGTCCTAACTAGTGCTAGGAAGTCGGCAGTGGATCTCCGCGGATGGTTTGGTGCACGAGAGGACTAGACGCGCGGCGGACACTCGTGGCATGTGGACATTGAGACTGCTCAACGGATTCATGCACGGCCGAGTGTGCGCATCAGCGCAGTGTTGTCTGGTTGTGTGTCAGGGACGGCAGGAACTCGGAGTGTCATTATTTGTTGTTTGTTTGTTTGTTTGTTTGTTTGTATCATTGCAGTGTGCATTGTATCAACGCGGCGGCTCGCTTCGTAATGGCTATGCCATTAATGTTTGTCGTGATAGTATGCGAGCCGTGTGGGGGTTTTTTATTCTGTTAGTTTGTTTTTTTTTGTTTCATTATTTTTTGTGAACGCCGGTTACGGCGGTTTATGTCCATTCCGGCGAACCTTTGTTGTGTGTAATTAGCGCAGCTGCATCAGAGCGCTACGCTAATCTTAGGAAGGGCGTGTAAGGGTCGTCGGAATGAGACGGGGAATAGGTACGCCAAGGTAGCCAAACAGGCGCCGGAAAATACGCGCATCCACGCGGTGAACAGGAGGGGAAGGAGGAGGCCATTGTGAGGCTGTATTGTGCAGCTGGTTTGGCGCCCTCACTCCCTCCCCCGCAGCGTGGTGGGCAGCAAGCGTACCCAATGTGTTGTTTTTGGTTGTCATTGGTTACAGCGGCATCGGGTGTAAATCGCCGTGTATGATTGGCTGTGAGGTGTTCAGGGGCGGAGCAACTGGTGTATATAAGGTGGCCCCTTTTGCCTGGCAAGGGGGATCGGAAGCCAGAGACGGGAAGCAGGACTGGAAGCGGAGGTTGGAAAGGCTGAAGGTAAGCAGTAGTTGGAGGGTAGCCCGAAGGTTGGCGAGGACGGAGCGGATAGCGCTAGAGAGTACATCTAGCACCACTCCGGGTGGTGGTTACGGTCGCAGGAGCAGTGCGATGCACTGGGGTCGGCTCTGTCGAATGGAAGCGATCGTTCCGCCAAGGTCCTCCCAACCGGGGCCCGGGCGCGGATAGTGCTAGAGGGGATATCTAGCACGAGTCCGGGTGGTGGTTACGGTCGCAGGAGCAGTGCGATGCACTGGGGTCGGCTCTGTCGAATGGAAGCGATCGTTCCACCAAGGTCCTCCCCACCGGGGTTCGGGCGCGGATAGTACTAGAGGGGACATCTAGTACGAGTCCAGAATTGGGTGACGGTCCCACCACTAGGCCCTACCCAACCGATGGCTCACCTAGGTCCTACCAACCGAAGCTAAGTCATGTAACTGTCTGTCAATGTATATATGTACTGTCTGTCTCGGATATAAAGTCTCGTGTTGGTTTGTGCGAAAGGCTTGTCTCCCATCTTTCAAGCGACAACGCGACGGCGGGCAGATAGCAGGAAGGCTTCCGTCCATCTTCTTCGCAGCAGCAACGCTAGCTGGAGGAGCTCGGCTCCAAAAGAAACGAAGAAGAGAAGCAGGAAGGAGGAGAAGGCGCCAAGAGGACGAGTTCCTCACCGCACCTTACTTCTCTATCTACCACCATTATCCCTACCTTCCTGAAATTACTGGCGCAGTCGACAGGATGGCAACAACGACGGCAGCGAGTGCTCTGCATTCGCAGAAGAACGTCGTGCTGCGGGTGGTAATCCCCTCTGGGGACGGTCAAGACAACGAGCTCCCGCCGTGAAGAAGCCTGGGGCTAAGAACGACCAAGCCATCGTCCCAGGAGAGGCGACGAGGACACTACACCAACAGCGCAGGCAAGGCTTGACGACGAGGGCGGGCCGGCACCTCGGAAGGCGTCGCGGAAGCAAGCGGCATCGTCTCAAGCGGTGAGTCCTCTGGGATTCGTGCATCTAAACAGTAACACTGCCTGGTAGTGTTATGGTCCTAACTAGTGCTAGGAAGTCGGCAGTGGATCTCCGCGGATGGTTTGGTGCACGAGAGGACTAGACGCGCGGCGGACACTCGTGGCATGTGGACATTGAGACTGCTCAACGGATTCATGCACGGCCGAGTGTGCGCATCAGCGCAGTGTTGTCTGGTTGTGTGTCAGGGACGGCAGGAACTCGGAGTGTCATTATTTGTTGTTTGTTTGTTTGTTTGTTTGTTTGTATCATTGCAGTGTGCATTGTATCAACGCGGCGGCTCGCTTCGTAATGGCTATGCCATTAATGTTTGTCGTGATAGTATGCGAGCCGTGTGGGGGTTTTTTATTCTGTTAGTTTGTTTTTTTTTGTTTCATTATTTTTTGTGAACGCCGGTTACGGCGGTTTATGTCCATTCCGGCGAACCTTTGTTGTGTGTAATTAGCGCAGCTGCATCAGAGCGCTACGCTAATCTTAGGAAGGGCGTGTAAGGGTCGTCGGAATGAGACGGGGAATAGGTACGCCAAGGTAGCCAAACAGGCGCCGGAAAATACGCGCATCCACGCGGTGAACAGGAGGGGAAGGAGGAGGCCATTGTGAGGCTGTATTGTGCAGCTGGTTTGGCGCCCTCACTCCCTCCCCCGCAGCGTGGTGGGCAGCAAGCGTACCCAATGTGTTGTTTTTGGTTGTCATTGGTTACAGCGGCATCGGGGTGTAAATCGCCGTGTATGATTGGCTGTGAGGTGTTCAGGGGCGGAGCAACTGGTGTATATAAGGTGGCCCCTTTTGCCTGGCAAGGGGGATCGGAAGCCAGAGACGGGAAGCAGGACTGGAAGCGGAGGTTGGAAAGGCTGAAGGTAAGCAGTAGGTTGGAGGGTAGCCCGAAGGTTGGCGAGGACGGAGCGGATAGCGCTAGAGAGTACATCTAGCACCACTCCGGGTGGTGGTTACGGTCGCAGGAGCAGTGCGATGCACTGGGGTCGGCTCTGTCGAATGGAAGCGATCGTTCCGCCAAGGTCCTCCCAACCGGGGCCCGGGCGCGGATAGTGCTAGAGGGGATATCTAGCACGAGTCCGGGTGGTGGTTACGGTCGCAGGAGCAGTGCGATGCACTGGGGTCGGCTCTGTCGAATGGAAGCGATCGTTCCACCAAGGTCCTCCCCACCGGGGTTCGGGCGCGGATAGTACTAGAGGGGACATCTAGTACGAGTCCGGGCGGTGGTTCAAGTCGCTGGAGAGGTGCTATGCACTGGTCGGCTCTGCCGAATTGGAGCGACGGTCCCACCGCTAGGCCCTACCAACCGAAGCTAAGTCATGTAACTGTCTGTCAATGTATATATGTACTGTCTGTCTCGGATATAAAGTCTCGTGTTGTGTTTTGTGTGAAAGGCTTGTCTCCATCTTTCAAGTCGACAACGCGACGGTGGGCAGATAGCAGGAAGGCTTCCGTCCATCCTTCTTCGCAGCAGCAACGCTAGCTGGAGGAGCTCGGCTCCAAAAGGAACGAAGAGAAGCAGGAAGGAGGAGAAGGCACCAAGAGGACGAGTTCCTCACCGCACCTTACCTTCTCTATCTACCACCATTATCCCTACCTTCCTGAAATTTACTCCCGCCGATTCTCCGTCACTTCGACCCCGATGCTCCTACTGAAATCCACACGGATGCTAGTGGAGTTGGCCTTGGCGCTGTTCTTGCTCAACGCAAGTCTGGTTTCGACGAGTATGTAGTCTCGTACGCCAGCCGAACTCTCACCAGAGCTGAAGCAAATTATTCGGTCACGGAAAAAGAGTGTCTGGCCATTGTTTGGGCGATCACAAAATTTCGACCGTACGTATATGGCCGTCCGTTTGACGTCGTGACTGATCACCACGCCCTGTGCTGGTTAACGTCGCTGAAAGATCCATCTGGCCGCTTAGCCCGTTGGGCATTACGTCTCCAAGACTATGACATCCGTGTCGTCTACAGGTCAGGCCGCAAACATTCAGATGCCGACGCTCTTTCCCGCTCTCCACTTCCCCATGAGTCTGGCGCTGCGTCTGCTTCCAGCTACGATTTGGTGTCACTTGCATACGCTGACATGCCGTCCGAGCAGCGCCAGGACCCTTGGATAGTCTCTATAATTGAGTACCTATCTCATCCGTCCCCACGCACCGCTCCCCGTTCACTGCGGCGCACAGCTCGACATTTCAGCATCCGTGATGGCCTTCTGTACCGCCGCAACTACTTATCTGATGGGCGTAAATGGTTGCTGGTAATCCCTCGCCATCTGCGGGCCGATATCTGCGCCTCCTTTCACGCGGACCCACAATGTGCCCACGCCAGTGTAGTCAAAACATATGCACGCCTCCGGCTGCGCTACTACTGGTGTGGAATGTACCGCTTTGTCCGACAGTACGTACGTTCATGCTCCCAGTGCCAACGTCGGAAGAGCCCATCTAACATAATCACTGGACCACTTCAGCCACTGCCATGCCCATCCCGACCTTTTGACCGTATCGGAATTGACTTGTATGGTCCCCTTCCGTACACACCTGACGGCAACCGCTGGGTGATTGTCGCTATTGACCACCTGACGCGCTATGCCGAAACTGCCGCGCTGCCAGAGGCCACAGCACGCCAAGTCGGCTTATTCATCCTTTACAAACTTGTTCTTTGCCACGGCGCGCCTCGTGAGCTACTCAGCGATCGCGGACGTTCGTTCCTCTCTGAAGCCGTCGAAGCCCTCTTGCGTGAATGCAACGTTGTGCACCGTACAACCAGCGCATACCATCCACAAACCAACGGAATGACTGAGCGCTTCAACCGTACGCTGGGCGACATGCTCTCCATGTACGTGTCCGCTGATCATACCAACTGGGATCGCATATTACCATTTGTCACGTACGCCTACAACACCGCCACTCAGTCTACAACAGGCTTCTCTCCCTTCTTTCTTCTTTACGGCCGCGAACCTTCGTCATTTATGGACACTATTCTTCTGTATCGCCCGGACGCGTCCGAATCCACGCCTCTATCGGAAGTCGCCACGTATGCCGAGGACTGCCGACAGCTCGCTCTTTCCTTTACCGCTGAAGACCAAGTGCGACAGAAAGACCGTCATGACCAAAACCTGCCTTCACAGTCATATTCGCCAGGAGCATTGGTGTGGCTTCGCGTTCCCTCGTCCGTTCCTGGCCTTTCCGCGAAGCTACTTCCCAAGTATCACGGCCCTTACCGTGTCCTACGTAAAGCATCTCCGGTAAACTATATTATTGAGCCAGTCGACCCATCCACAGACCGCCGCCGTCGGGGCCGCGAAACTGTTCATGTCGACCGCCTGAAGCCGCACTATGACCCGCCCGTTGTACCTGTTCCTTAGGTCGCCAGGATGGCTCCTCTTCAGCGGGGGAGTAATTGTAACATAAATAGGGCGCAGATAGGAGAGCCAGCAAAAGACGAAGACGAGGACAGTTGTTGGTGCTCGCGCTTGCTCCGCCTGAACGGCTGGTCGATTCAGCTTTGCTCTCTCCAATAAACGCCTCACTGGCTCAACGCTAAACGCGTACTATCAATATATATATTTCACGAACCAACAAACTATGAAGCCTATAGGAAAGCATAGGGGAAGTTATTGAGGTTCTTATTTAGTATTATGATTTTGGAGTAAGTAAAAAGGAATTAAAGTCGACGAAAAGACAAACCTGCTTTCTGTGGGAACCGAACCCACGACCTTCGGATAATGCGTCCAATGCTCTACCGCTGTGCTACGAAGGCGGTCGTCCCACGGTCCACTTTACTGAGTATATATGCACTACAATTTAACACTCCCAGGATTGTATGTACATATATACGAAGATCAGTGAGTTCCGCCGAAGCTTGGACGCTCGTGCTAGGTCCCCAGCGAGGAAAACGAAGAGAAGAAAGTAGTCAGAATAGAACAGTCAGCCTGTGGCAAAGGCGCTCTGTCTATATCTCTCTCCTTTACAATATATAGTGGTGTTCGGGCCGTCTCCGCAGGCAACTTCATACACCTGCTGATTGATGCTACCACCGTCGCAATAGTATGTCACTCGTCAGCGTTATACCACACATTACTCATTCGTAGTTTATTTTGGATGCATGCCCATACTCAGCATGTCGAAATCGAGTGACACACATGCTTCACACTTACAGGGTGAGAATATTGTTCGAGGCGTGCTTACGTGGTCACTGCGCAATCAGTAAGAAAGGGACCCCGCAACACTTTTTGAACACACTGAACAAACGGTGCCAACCAGTCGTTGAGGCTTGTGTGAACGTGTGAGCCAAATATTGCGCTGCAAGCAGCAGTGGATTTGCAGTTTTGTTTTGAATACAGCATGCAGTCGCCTGCTCTTGTTTCAACAATTGACGTCACTAGCAGCACCGACCCGCGAGTATGTAGCGTGGTTGCAGGAAAGTGTCAAATGTCCCGCAGAAAACTGTTCAATATTACCGTCGCTTTGATTTGACGATACAGCGGAGCTTAAAAAAATGAACTGTCGTACACACACACACACACTGGAGGCGCCTCAGTGGCGAGGGCAGGTATAGGCATGCACCGCTTGATCCCGGCATCGGACAAGCTGGCGGCGCCTGTAATATATAATAAAAAGTAAACAAAATACGTCCAAACGTGCATGTATAGGTCCGCGTAATACACCGCTCACCCATAGCCCGACGTATTAATTTAGTTCGTTGTTCGTCACCCTATCATCTCTGTCCTGCAGAATCAGCCCAGCAACCTGGTTCAAGTCTTCACTCCCCAGTCCGTACCACGTGAAACACTGGACAGCTAATGGGATACCATAAATCTACTGTGTACAACAGCGTCCCTGTAACAATACTATGGAACCAGATAACAGGCCGTGTAATTGTTTTGGTATTTGCGGTATGAAAGAACGACGAACCCCGAAGTGCAGAAAACCACAACAGCGTGGTCAACGATAAATAATAATAAACATTCGCAAAAGAGTCACATGCCTCTGACAAAGTTTAAATGTGACCGAGAACACGCATAACGACACTCATGCTCATATGAATGCTGAACTATGTGAAGTCATTCCACCACCACAAGACGCCATGATTGCCTGCGGCTGTTCTGTTGAGACGCCACAACAAATAGTGCGCAATTGCTCAAGCATGCACGTAAATTTCACAGCCTGAACTGTAATATCATGACTGCGATGCCACAGTGAATGAACGCGCGGCAACTGTTGCCCTAAAACACGCGATATAACATGCATGTATTCATCTGTGTAAAACACGAGTAAATTACTACTATCCCACACAGTTGTACAGGCGCTCCTTACTCACTAATCGGGCTAAACACGCACATAGACCTAAGAAAGTTTCAGAATACATGCATACACGGTGATATCCTAAAAAAAAACCACAGTTCCGTTGCTTGGTGTTTAAGTTGATGCGTCAACTATCTTAGAGCTTACCTAGCATTAATGCTCAATGTATCTGTTACAGACGGGTTTGCCATATCCGCGCAACACATGAATGATCTCACAGGCATCCTGCTGCACTGTTAAAATGTGGTACTTATATTTTCGGCGAGACGTAGACATTGATGTTACAGGTTCCAGTCATGGAAGCGCCGGGATTGAACCAGGGTTAATTCAAGGAGGAAAGTAGAAAGAACAAAATGCCACCACACAAACACACACAGTAGTTGCACCACGGCAACGGAATTTTCTCCAGAAACAAAAGAGCCAGACGCCAACAACTTAACTGCACTGACTTCACCGCCAGCCACCCAAACGGGCTTCGCCGGCTTTGTTTCGCGTCTGCGCCTGTCTGCGCCAGCCTGCGCCATCTCGCCTCTTCTCCCCGGCGACGGGCGAGAGAACGAGCCAGACATTCTGGCGCCTCTCCTGGGGCCATTGGAGCCGGTGACATCTCGGTGCCGAGCACTGTGCCGACGCCCGCCGGGGTTTTGAGCCGCGCCCTGCGTTCTTATCTCCGGTGGGGAGGGAGGGGTTTACGTTTACTCTCGTTCTCGCGAAGACGTTTCGGAGACGGCTTCATCGTCCCCTTGATGTCGCTCCCGCTCGCGACGTCGTTGAGACGTCAACCACGCGAACTAAGACGTCAATCCCCCAATAAGACGTCCTTTTGGTCTTGTGTTTTAGCTGGGTATTTGTGCCCTTTGATCTGTCGCATCTTTTATGTATGAAGCAGGGCTGGGCAGAATCGCGATACAAGGATATCGCGATAGTACTTCAGAGATACTTTTGACTATCTGTATTGCTGTATCGAGATACAATTGAAAAATGTATTTGTGTCTTTGTAGTGAAATACTTTTACAATGCATTGCTCGTATCGCGGTAGTAGCAGCACACGGGTGTCTCATTACTTTTTGTTTGCTGTAATGAGCTGAGACGTGTTTCTAATGACGTGTTTTCACCCGCAAATTTGGGGCCATTCCGCTGCTGTTCCGCTCTTTAAACTCCCGCTTGTGGGCGGTAGGTGTCCCGCAACGTGCGGGACGGGTGTGCGGATAGCGCATTTAAACGGTCCTTACTGCAAACTGCGTAGAAAAAGTTTTTCCAGACTTTCTTCGTTCGCAAGTCTTGTGTTGAGGCCGAACCGACGATGTCTAGATGATGGCCTATTTGAGAAGCTGCTGCTGTTTAGGTGTACGTAACACGCGAAACTTTTGAACAACACATATCTTTGTTAAATAAATGTACACCTTTTCTGATTCGTTCGTTAGTGATTCCAGCGCTTCGCTTGAGCTATGCTATTTCTAGCATAGCTAATGCGGCTGCCGCCAAGCATGTCGATTTCGGTGTACAATGTGTGTTACTCTTGCTGTGATAGAGTATAATTTTTATTGTAACTGATATCGGTACATATGTCAATATTAACAATTATGTACAGTGTAAGACTCCTTTATAATGCCTTAATGGCAGAGTACTGTGATAAAATAATGAATAAACTGGAAGATTCATTGCGCTGCAACATTTCAAATGTTATGCTGCACTTAATAAATATATTTACGGAGTGTGAACATCCCCGACATAGAAAAATGTATTTCAGTATGAGTATTGCTGTATCTGTATTCGGAATACTTTTTTCATCTTTTTACAAAAGTATCTATGAAACATCCCGCTATGCTAATAACAAATGTATCTCACTATCTCTATTTTAGGCTTCCAAACCGTGTATTTCGATATCTATATTCCGGAATAATTTTTCGGGTACCTCTGCCCAGCCCTGGTATGAAGTCATCACGAGAGAACACAGGCAGGCAATTTATCGACTGTGGCACCGAGTGATTTCGCGTGGGTGCTAAGGTATTTTGTTTTCTATCTAAATATAATGAACCTAGCCCAATGCTTTATACTACAATATAAATCAGTTGCTACGGATGCAACATGGTTTGCCATACAGCCATGGCGGAGAGATGACGAAAAAGCGCATGATAATGAATGTAACCTCCGCAATCCTTCTCTCCGACCGCCAACCGACTTGAATTGTCTTAGAGAATTTGATAGGTAGGAATGCGTTCAATGTGCAATATACTAGACGGAGATTAGGTCCGATTACTAGGCTTGTAACGGAACATCGTACTCGTATCCTTGGGAAAGATGAAACCATTCGCCAAGTAAGTGACGAATACGGTGCATCTTGTATACTTGTTTAGATACAGAGCTCAAAGCGAAGCAGTGCTAGCAATGTATAGTTAGCGCCGATAACGGAATTCCTACTACAATTTCAAGTAGCGGGGAAGACGGACTTTACGACGTCAGTTCAGGAAAAATCCTGTAGGCCCCAAGCATTGTGGCACTCAGTGCCATGCGAAGCAGGCAACGAGAAAAGTGCCACTGACAAATTGTTAGGCATTGAGCAAAGTGTTGTGAATATGATGAGTGTCTATGCAAATGGCATGATTGGGTGTACGATGTACGTGGGCTAACCGGGAACGTGGACAGCGCTGTAGCGACTGAGTGGTATAGCTCACGCTAAGACGTAACGTTGACGCTCATGTGAGTGCACAGAAATTTGTCTGTCGAAAATAAGTGCACGCTACGATGAACTGACGTGCGTATCTTAAGCATCGTTCGTCGAAGCATTCCTACGGGATCGAGGACACTTGGTGAAAAGCATGCCGAGTGATACCAGTGTCCAGTGGAAAGCGTGCCGAGTGTTAAGCATGCCGCTTATCATGCAGCTGACGAACAATGAGCGTTGCACAAGCATGACCGCCACGACTGCTCGCGCAATATGTGTATTTACATGTACCTTATGAGACCAGCTGCCGCCGCTTATTGGTAGCGTGCTTGCTTGGTACTTCGGCGGCCCGGATTCGATTCCTACGCCCCTACAGTGTGGTATATCTTGCCTTCGGAAATCACAGCAGGTTTGTCTATATGTATGTGTGATTGTTTCTATACATTCTATTGCAAGCTATGGCAAACGATGTGCCTTTCTTGCATTTGGGTGTGTTACATTATGTGAAATGTCTATTTTATTTGGTCCTTGACTGACGCAGCGTGTAAAAAATTCAAAAACACCTTTGGCGCACACCCTCTTTCCATAGGACGAGCACTAGGTGTATTAGTCACACGTAATTGCAGTATCGTTAATGGTGACGTACAAGTCGATTATATCATGTTAGGGATGTAAAGATCAATCATGCATGTTCGCCATACATTAGTACCCTACCATTCAAATTTTGATGCCTACCGGGTGAACGAGACGGGTAGGAGAGCATCGAGACGTAGGCGGCTGGACAGATAGGTAGATACGCTCGAAGTATCTCAACTTCGCCGAGAAATGCGTCGCATTTAAAAAGGGGCCGTATTTGCGAGTCATAGGTCGCTCCGCATAGGTAGTCATCGGCCGGTTATTCTTACGCGAAAGTTTCTGCAAAGTTGAAAGAACTCCTCGTTTCCGTTCTTGATTATATCGTTACTTTATCTCAATTTTCAGAGAGCTGCGCTTTGCAGTCGGCAGAAAGATAAAACATGCACTAAGACAATACGTTACTATGGTCTTGAGGAACATATTTGCTAACGCAAATGCGAGACACTTATGCCTATTTATTCTGTTTCTAGACCATTATGGAGGATAATAAGGCCTGCGAATGACAAAGAGAAACTCTTAAAACTTTTTTGGAGGAATCATACGGAGTACGGTATTGCGAAAAGAAAAGTTGGTCACTCTCATTTCTTAGTTGCCTGGCTTGGACAGACCTGGAATTGTGAGTGAAGCTCTGAAAATGCTGTAAATTTGTGCGTTTCCGAATTTATTACAAATGATTTATTACTAAACGCCTTTTATTACAAAATATCTTTCTTCGTAGTAACGAAGGGCTGCGGAACGATTTCGAACTTTTGCAAGCACACCCGCGTTTCTTGTCATTGATTTCTTTTGTTCGAACAGACCTCCGTGATTGCTTAACACCGCTGCTCCTACGCCCACCAAACTTGCCTCCACTACCTATAGCACTACCTATAAGTACTATAAGCACTATCTATAAGAACACTTGGGGAGAGACGTGCAGCACCAGAATTTTCAGGACTGTTTGGGTGCCCGAGCTCATGGTTTTAGCTTTCCTTACTGAAGGTATGCTCCGTATTTGACACCATATATATGAGTAACATCATTTTAGGACTAGTAATTGTTTCATATGCTAGCATTGTTCGCGTTTTCGAAAGTAGCTGGCATGAAGTTTTATCGGTTTCATCGCATATACCAAAGCCAACATATTCTAGGCGGGAACGCGGATTGCTAAACAAATGGCAAAATCCGCGTGTCACGCCAAGTCTACAACATCATAAATGACAGAGCCTGTCTGATTGCCAAACGGCTTTTAAAAATTGCGATGTAGCAATGCGAAAAAGAACAAAAGTACCCATACCAGCGAATCAAAGTTGTCGCTACCCGAAATCCTGAAGAGAATGTAACATACATGCCCTTAAGCGTCGCAGATCACGGCGAGCTGCTCCATGGTTCTTTTAGAGTTGTGAAACAGTGGTTGCCTCAGGGATGTATTGATTTGCAAACTATTGCGTTCCGTGGTTCACTTTCTTTGAGCAGTCAACATCAGGAAAGCCCAGTGGATCGAAAGAATGCATTGTAAGTGTATATAAGCGTGCCGCTTAGAATATCTGGACGCATTTGAAGAAAAACACCTAGGGCAGCGCACCATTTCATTCTTTGCTAAGACAAGTCGGGAACACCTGGAACGACGCTAAAAGCACACTGCGGCGGACAGAAAGCGAAAACACATGGCGCGTGTCGTAGAAAATGCAGAGATTTCGTAACTTTTGTCGGTAATAGAAAATTGCGCCATGTGGCCTTTTTTTTTTTTTTGCTACGTCGTTGCTTTGCGTCATTCACGCTTGACATTCGCTCAGCGTACTATGTAATTCCACATGTGGAATGCCTACGTTTTGGCATATAACCGCTGCTCTCCCATTCTTGTCGTCGTGGTTATTTCTCTATAACTTGATTACTTGCTGTGCGAAATTTTCGGTTATCACACATGCCATCATGTTGGTCCTATCCTTCGGTGAATACGTCCGCCGAGGCCCTTAACTTCACCGCAACTACTGTCGATGCTGCAGCAGCCGAAAATAATGCGCCAGTTTTAGCCTAAGGCGCGACGTGTCGTACTGCATACAGAAGAGTCTCACGTCGGACAAAAAATCGCGGTTGACGCTCCTTGTCGTTTGCCGTCAGGTGTTTCTTAAGATTTCATGCTTTACCTTTGCACCACTGAGCGAGCAAATTGCATTAGCTAACCGGATCTTGCGCATTGGGCGTTTTCGACACATCGCGAAGCCAGTTTCCATTGAATACAACAAAAACTGCAATCCTGTTCGTGCGAAGTAGCCTGCAGCGTTCGATCACTCAGTCAAACCTGATTGGAAATTGTGCAAAAGCCTATGTCGCAATTTCTAAAGTATGTGTTATGTCGTCCTAGGCAACTACTGTTCGTGAAATCAAAACATTGTACGGACCATGAAACATGGAACAGCGCTGAAAGCAGGGAGAAATGAACTCGAACGACTCTACGTAGTGCTGTCAACTGACTTTATTTGGCGAAAGACGTGCATGAGTACATGGGTAACAGCGCCGCGTCTCAGGGTAAATACAAAGGAAGGACACAACATAAGAAGAAATCGAGCAAACGCAATGGTCCTCATTAAATAATATTCATAGCACATGGCAATCTTTCTTATGGTGTGTTAGCCGAGAGATACTAAATCTCCTTGTTAGATAATAAAACAAATGACACTCTCACACATATCTCGACAATGCAATATTGTGACTCTCGATAATTTCTTGCGTCAGTTTCTTGCTGCTGCAGACTAAACGTCACATTTATTTCAAATTCAGGGCGACAATTACATTGTTTACAGTGAGCACTCTGATGGCCACTGACGGCACCTGTTACATTAGGCCTAGCGCTCGCGAAGCCGTAATTTAAATATTGGCTGCTCTGACCAATGTACGCGGTTCCACGTGGCAAGGGTATGTAATAAACATTTTCTAGGCAAAGTGGCAAAATTGGCAACCTTTGTTCCTTACCACACACGGCAACTTCTTTGTGAGAGTTGTTGGCACGTTTATACATTCTCGACAACTTCATTCGTGCGCTGAAGACCTTATTACCTTAGTAACTTGTATGGACTGAGCTCCACCAAGGCTCCACACAGAATAAGGCATGTAAGAGCCTTTTCCGGCGTTGGTGCGTATGCGTGTGTTCTCTCTTGTCCGTGTCCTGCAGTGCTGGCTTTTCGTCGATTTGATCATGAACCAACCAGCCCAGCTCTTCACTATCCGTAAGAGCTTGTAGGTCGGAATTACCGAAGCGGCCTTGATGCACATTTCCGACGCCTAATGCCTGAATTAGTTTTTCGGTTTATGAGGCTGAGCATGATAACTGCTAGGAAATACTATACCTCGCATACTGCCTTTGAGTGTCCTTGAGCATGGCAAAAATTTGGAGCTCTCGCTACATAACCATTGTGCTGATTGACGCAGTGACCAGAATGGAACGGTGTCTGTGATTGCACCAACTGTTGCACAATTTCTTGTGTCGCAGCAGTCCTCAGCTGTGAAAATTGTCTGCTGCCGACAGTGCGGAGCGGTGTAGAAGTAGTAACATACAGCAGTAAATGTTTTTTTAGCGCATATAAAACTGAAACTACATGCATTATGCAACCCAGAGAAGTAAAACACCCCATGATGATTAGCATTATGCAAAAAAGCGAATAGAATTCTTTGCTCCAAAGTGCACGCAAGTTCCCAATCGTCAAGTGAAATTTATTCATAATATGAGGGACGCTAGACTGCATCATCTTAAAACCATTATATCAGCGCAATCGTGGTACATGCCAAGTTCTGTGCGTCACAAGGAGCATAAAGAAGCGTTGTTTGGCAAGGTTTGAAAGTGTTTTCAGGATATGTGTGTTTTTTACGTATTTCACATTTAAATTCAGATAGTAGCTTGAGTTCATAAACTTGTCGAAATTTAACATTCTGAGTTTATTGAACCACGGAGATGTGTGCGCATCGTGTGTCTGCTGGGCAGTTGTTCGTAAAGCCTTTTTATGCATTATTGGAAGCTTGCACAGGGCTTTCTTAGAGCAATTTCTGCATACGAGATAACAGTAACGCAAGTGCGATTCGAAAAAGGCAGTGTATATTGAGCGGTTCTAATGAACTGGAAGAAAATGCGCCTACTTCCGTAGCATGCCTAAAGCTTTCGAAAGCTTAGTGCGCGAATAGTCGGTGTGGTGGTAATAAAGCATAAAATCGTGAATAACAATAAAAGCAATAATGAATAATCAATTTATTTAAATGTGCCCAGAAACAACCGAAATGTATTGGTGCAGGCGCACGCAAAGGAATGGTGATACTATAGAGTGAATTCGAGGAAATATACACAATAAAATAAATATAATATAGCAGAAAAAATAACATGCATTCACAACAGGGATAAATAAAAGATTAGACCTATACAAGGACAAGAAACACATTCAGAGCAACACATAGGAAAATAGAGGGCAAAACGCAAGGAAACAACAAAAGAAAGTCGGGACTACACGACAAGCTACAACAAGAAAAAATAGAGAAAGATAATGATAAAAGGAGTCCACATCCATTCACCATGAAACATCCAGTTCACATGAAGAAAAAGAAAATGTAGAATGCGCGATAATATTTCATAACATTGCAAATCACCGATTCTAACAATGACAGGAAATATTGAAAAATATCAAGGATTAGAAATTAGGTATCATCAAGATTCTGTGTTCTCTGGATGGTCGAGTGTTGGCAGAGGCGAGGGGAGTGCATAAAGATGCCTTTGCTCTCTAGTTATATTGCATGGAATTCGAAAATTGATGCACTGGAGCAGTTCAGGGCAAGTTATAGTACCGTGCAAAAGTTTAAAAAGAAATAGAAGATCAGGACGATTCCTACAGCAGTGAAGAGATTGCACTGACAATAAATCAACGCTGTTTGTGCAAGAGCCAGAGTACTTGTGAGGAAAGCGATGATTGTGCATATATCTTTCGGAATTTTTTATAGAGCTGCTCGATGGTGTTACTGCTGCACCTGGAGATTCTGTTCCGTATCGGAGAAGCATATTCAAGTTGGGGTAGACATATCGTGGTGTACACTTTAAAAAAATCCACAGCATATCCACGGAGTGAATGATGATGAGTGGGCGAAGCTCCGGAAGTTCATCGTAGATCGTGCCGAGTTCCGGATTAATTTAGTTAACGCGCACGCTACGAATCCTCATGGTTCAACTACGCACAAGTGAAATCTCCCACCGGCACTTCATTCCAAGTCAAGATCCAATATATTGTGAGCATTGTTCATCTGCTTCATCTTCTCACCTGTAAATATTCATCATCACCGCTTAGGCTGGGGCAGCGGGGCTCGGTCTCGACAATAAAGAGGAAGAGGCTTGCGGTCTGAACGTTGTCTCACAAGTGGTGGATTGTGCTGTCCCGTTCCTCAGTCCTCTCGCTCTACCGGTGCCCCACGACTTTCGCTATAATACACCCCTGGAGCTCCGTTCAGGTCGCCGCTTGAACCGACAGCCCTCGTCCATGTCTCACGACGAGCACGCGAACGCGGGACCGTCCACGGTGCCTGCCCCGATGCGAATCCCTTCCTGCATGGTCACCACCCCTCAGAAGGATCCACCAATGTTCGCTGGCCTTCGTGGTGACGACGTTGAAGAGTGGTTGGAGCAGTACGACCGCGTGGGTGCTATCAACCACTGGGACGACCCTGCGAAGCTCACACACGTAGCCTTCTACCTCACAGGAGTAGCCAAGACATGGTATTTTAACCACGAGCTTGACTTCGTGAGTTGGGCCTCCTTTAAGCAGCAGCTACGGCAGATTTTCGCGAACCCCTCAATCCGATCAGACATCGCAAAAAAGAAGCTAGCGGAGCGTGTCCAGCAAACCGGCGAATCTTACACTTCGTACATCGAAGATGTCCTGGCCCTTTGTCGCCGCGTGAATACCGCTATGACGGAGACTGACAGGGTACGCCACCTGCTCAAAGGAATTGGAGCTGCGGCGTTTAACGCCCTTGTAGTGAAGAACCCGACTACGGTCTCCGATATCGTAGCCACGTGTCAGCGCCTTGACGAGCTTCATCTGCTCCGCTTGCAGCCTGACACTGAGCTGAGGGCCACCAATGACAGCGAGCTACGGGCGCTAATCCGTTCCATCATCCGCGAGGAACTCCAGACACAGGCTACGTCTTGTGCACATGAGCTCTGTGCACCCTTACCGCCCTTACCGCGTGTCTTCCGCAGAGCGTAAAATCATCGAGGACAACGTCAGTGACATGCTCAAACGCGATATCATTAGGCCATCGTCTAGTTCTTGGTCGTCGCCTGTTGTCTTGGTCCGGAAGAAGGACGGCTCGGTACGGTTTTGCGTTGATTATAGAGCACTCAATAAGATCACGCGAAAAGACGTATATCCGATGCCGCGAATTGACGACGCCCTTGACTCTCTTCAGGGCGCGGAATATTTCTCAAGTCTCGATCTCCGCTCAGGGTATTGGCAAATACCTATGCACGAAGCGGACAAGGACAAGACTGCCTTTGCAACACCCGATGGCCTCTATGAGTTCAATGTGATGCCATTTGGTTTATGTAACGCTCCCGCAACGTTTGAGCGTATGATAGATACAGTTCTACGTGGCCTCAAGTGGAAGACTTGCCTATGTTATCTCGATGACATAGTTATATTCTCTTCTACTTTTCGTCAGCATCTAGAGCGGCTGGACGAAGTCCTGACATGCATTTCTACCGCCGGTCTTCAACTGAACACAAAAAAATGCCACTTCGCCAGAAAGAACGTCATCGTGCTCGGCCACCTTGTTAGTAAAGATGGTGTTCGACCGGATCCTGAGAAGGTGGCTGCTGTGACACGCTTCCCTCGGCCGGAGAACCAAAAGCAACTACGAAGTTTTCTGGGCCTCGCATCTTATTTTCGCCGCTTCATCCGCGATTTCGCCTTCATTGCGTCGCCGCTGCACAAGCTACTTATGTCGGGTACTGCCTTCGCTTGGACGAACGACTGCGACATCGCTTTTGAAACGCTCAAGAAAGCGCTGACATCCGACCCTGTCCTGTGCCACTTCGACGAGAATTCTCCTGCTAGTCTGCACACCGACGCAAGCGGCCATGGCATCGGTGCCGTCCTTCTACAGCATGACAACAGTGGTCGGGAGAGAGTCGTCGCTTACGCCAGCCGAGCTCTCACGACTGCTGAACAGAACTACTCAATAACAGAGCAAGAATGCTTGGCTGTAATTTGGGCTGTACAAAAATTCCGCCCATATCTTTACGGACGCTATTTTACCGTGATTACAGACCACCACGCCTTATGCTGGCTGTCGTCCTTAAAGAATTTGTCCGGACGCCTCGGCCGGTGGGTGCTACGGCTGCAGGAGTACACTTTTGACGTTGTGTACAAATCTGGGAAAAAACATCAAGATGCCGACGCTCTTTCTCGTTGCCCCCTGCCACTCCCATCTACTCAGAGCAACCCTCTCCATCACTCGGTCCCCGATGTGGAGGCTACGAGTCCTTTAACGTCACCAGAAGTAGCTGTTGTTGGCACGCTGTCCTCCAATCACTACACTCACTTGGCCTCCTCTCAACGGGATGATCCATATTGCCACCGCATTATTCAACGCCTTTGCGGAGAGTCTCCACCACCAAATGCCAGAACAAGCCGGCAACTCAGGCAATTTAAGCTCGACAACAACATCCTGCATCGATATGTTTATAATCCTAATGCTCGACACCAGTGGGTGCCCGTTATCCCACGCTCTCTTCGTATGCAGGTCCTTGACGCCTTCCACGATGACCCATCTGCTGGTCACTTGGGATTCTACAAAACGTACAACCGCATTAGGAGTCGTTTCTTCTGGCCCGGCCTCTCCACTTCTATTGCCAAGTACGTCTCCTCTTGCGCACTGTGTCAACGACGCAAGCAACCAACTTTGCCTCCTGCAGGCTTGTTGCAACCCATCCCATGTCCCGCTGCACCTTTTGCCATTGTTGGTATAGACCTGGTTGGTCCTCTTCCCGTCACTCCCGCAGGGTATCGATGGATCGTTACAGCGGTTGACCACCTGACGCGGTATGCAGAAACCGCTCCCCTCCGCTCTAGTTCTGCCTCTGACGTGGCCACCTTCTTTCTCGAGGCCATTGTCCTGCGTCACGGTGCGCCACGCGTCCTCCTAAGCGATCGTGGCAAGACTTTTCTGTCCTCACTAATCGAAGAAGTTCTTAAAACTTGCGGCACAGTTCACAAGACGACATCACCATACCACCCTCAAACCAATGGTATAACAGAGCGATTCCATCGCACCCTAATCGATATGATCTCAATGTACATTGGACGAAACCACGACAACTGGGACACAATCTTACAATTTGTGACCTTTGCCCATAATACCGCTTCTCAACGCACTACAGGATATTCGCCTTTTTACCTCGTTTACGGCCGTTCGCCGACATTTACGATCGACGCTTCATTCTTCAACACTCCAAGTGTCAGTTCATCAACTATACCTGAACAATTTGTCTCCCGCCTTGAAAACTGTCGCCAACTTGCTCGACTCAGGACAGAAGCCAGTCAACATGATCGCAAGGAGCGCTATGACAGCACTCACCGTGACGTCTCTTTCCGTCCCGGAGACGAAGTGCTCCTATGGACGCCCACTCGTGTTCCCGGATTGTGCGAAAAGTTCCTGTCGCGATTCCTCGGACCCTACATAATTATTCGGCAAACATCCCCTGTTAATTATCTTATCACTCCCCTTGAGGGTTCTCCAGACCGTCGCTGCCGTGGCTCAGAGATTGTCCATGTTTCGCGTCTCAAGCCATTCGTTCGGCGTATCTCCCCAGTCTAAGGCACGGCCAGGCTGGCCGCTTTGGCCCGCGGGGAAAATGTGTGAGCATTGTTCATCTGCTTCATCTTCTCACCTGTAAATATTCATCATCACCGCTTAGGCTGGGGCAGCGGGGCTCGGTCTCGACAATAAAGAGGAAGAGGCTTGCGGTCTGAACGTTGTCTCACAATATATATACATATATATGGGTGGCCGGTGAACGGTTCTCCAGCGCGAGCAGTCGGTATTTTTCACTCAAGAAACTCGCTAGAAGACGCTGCCTGCGCCAACGTTGTCTCTGGCGGGTGGGGGCGCGTTCTCCTTCTTTGCGAGCTGGTACAGCGTTCATCGAAGAAAGAGCGTTTTCATAGTCAACGCGCGCCATTCGCTTTCTCTCTCTCTCTCTCTCTCACAAGACAGCAGATGGAAGAGTGAGAGAGGTAGCGCGCCGGGAGGCAGGCACCGAGGGCGAGCGCGAGCCTCCTGGCGGCGCGAGGTGGCTACATACATACTACTACAGAGGAGGGAACGACCCACACCCTAAGGAGCTTCGCCCCTAAAAAGGGTATAATAATCAATCAATTAATTTATTTAGACGTGCCCAGGAACAACCGAGAGGTTTCAGTGCTTTCGCAGGCAAAGGAATGGGGATAGTTTACAACAATATTGAGAAAATATGCACGAGTTAACGCAAAGGAAAGAGAAAAACTTAAAATACCTTCGCGACAGGGCTAATAATAATAATAATAATAATAATAATAATAATAATAAAGAACCAGGCCTGCGTGGAACCGCAGGACACTGACAGCATAAGCTGGAGGAGCGACCTTCTTGGAGGCCATTTTAAATGCTTGAGGAAACTAGCGCGAGTAGAGGTGGTAGGCATCCCCTGCGCCATAATTCCCATAATTTCGCCAAGTCGGGAAGTACGCACTATGCCATAATTACTGCGGTATTTTAACGTGCAAATCTGCATAACTGCACGTCTTAGAGAGTCTGTTGGCGTCGTTTTGTCAAGAAGAAACTGAACTCTCGTCCCGGCGTCGACGGCGAGCTGCGGTTTGGGCTTCGCTCTGCACAGCAGTCTGTTGTGCCCGACGTTCTCTTGCTGCAGCCGCGCGCGTAGCTCTGCGATTCGCTTCTTCAGCAGCGGTCGGCACCTTACGAGGAGGCGCCATCTAGTATATCGAAGAGCCAAGTCAGGTTGCTGTCGGGGCTGCGCATGTCGCCTGCGGCGTGATGCATGGTACGATACGACATGATAAAGGGCAGCGCTTCGTAATGATGATGATGATTATGTTCCTTCAATTTTGGCATCTACCCTCTTGAGGGGATTAGCCAAGACTCAGGCGGATTTGAGGTCAATGTACTAAGTTATGCTACCTGGAAGGTTTAGTCGTCCCTTGATGTTGAATTTGAATATTACAAACGTAGTCAGTCAATCGATGGTATAGAGAATAATTGAATAAGTAATTAGGATCTAATAACTGAAAAGCAAATCGATTTGAATCCGTAATGAACTTCTGCAGAGCAAGGCATATATTTCTGTTCGTGTGCCCCAGCACGGAAGACCCGAATGAAAGGAGAACAGCGCTTGATAATGGAATGCCCAGATTTCCCAATGCCATCTCTGTAGTACTTTTCCTAAGGTAGGTAAAGCTCCTACATTTCAGCAAAAAGTGTTCAATTGTCTCTTGGTCGTTGCAAAAAGCGCATAAAAAAGAGACCGCCAGACCAGCTCGGTGCATGTAGAAATTGAACGTCGGGATTCTACATCGCAACCTCGTCAATATTGTTTCGATTTTCCTTGTTTGGCAAAATGACCTGCTCCAAGGGTATTGTAAGTGCTGCAAGTCAGGTGACGATGCAAGACATGGTGTCGACATCAATAAGGCGTACTTTCGGAATGTGGCTGCAGTAACAAACGCCGTATTTGGAACGAGAGAAAGAACAGGACCTGCAATGGAAGCCTTAGCCAAAGTGTTTGCCAATTCGTTTATGACCAATCCTCTGTGATCAGGCACCCATACAAACCGTTGTTTTTGCATATGATTAGGAACCAAGTGCGCAAAGTTCTCAGAATGTGCTATTCTCCTGGAGTAGTTAATGAAGTACACAATGCTAACGAGTCTGTACCTATTACCGCGGTAGTCATCGACGAGTGACGCTTACGCAAAGCCAATATAGTCGCCAAGAATTCTGCCACAAATACTGGTGTGCAATCCGGCAGTCTAACAGAGAAACACCAGTCTAGTTCCGACGAAAAAATTCCTACGTAATAATGGTGACGGAGAAGTTGAAGAAGATTGTTTCATAATGATGATGTTGATGATGCCTCTGTAATAGGTTCAGAGCTACAAAGCATACAGCCCTGTGTTCTTTGAAATGGTTCCTCGAACACGTTATGCAACCGACTTTCCGCGACGTGTAGTGGCGTATTGTTATTCTGCAACGTAACATTACATTTGTCAATGCGATTCCTCGGCAGACATTATACCTGTTCAGGTCTTTAGCGAAAATTTTTCAAGCACAGGCGTAGCTCAGTGGTAGAATGCTCGACTGCCACGCAGACGGTGTTGGTTTAGGTCCGCGCAGAGGACGTGGGTTTGAATCCTCTTCGGCCCTGTTTACTTTTTCTAAAATTTGCGCGATAGCGGTTACGGACACCGGCGGCGGCGGAAACTACAGCGCCAAAAACGGCCCTTGTTGTGATCTCATCACAGCTTACGCTCTAATCACAGTAATAATGCAACAATACAAGAATAATCTGGGGAAGTGATCGCTGTGATGCGCACGGTAACGTTTTTGAGAACGCCATTGACACGTGCAACTTGACAGTTTTAAATGATGGATCGCCAATATTTCTTCGTGGACACACTTACTCGAGCTGCATAGATGCCACCCTATGTTCTGAAGACATAGTGAATGGTGTGGGCTGGACAACGGATGTGGAAACGCGCGGGAGCGATAATTTTCCTATCCTTGTAAGTCACCCTCGTATGCACAATAATGACACATTGTGTTATAGCAAACTAACGAATTGGAAAGCTTTTAGGTACCGTCTAAGATATCAAATCAGTGAAAGCGTGACTGTTGCACAATTTGCTGAATGTTTGCTGGATAATATTAACATATGTACAAAGAATGTCCCCATACCAAAAGATTATGCTGCAGTCGACGGGGAGTACGAATACCTAAGAGCCATCAGACGCCGGGCCGAAAGAGCGTACCGAAGGAGCGGAAGTTTAGAGGCATACAAAGATGCTCAAAAATTGACAATGTAATGCGCAGACATCAAGAAAATTTAGGCAAACGGCACTGGCGCAATTTCTGCGGCACGCTGTCTCCTCACACAGCTGTCCCAAGAGTTTGGTTCGTAGTCCGTGCATTTAGCGGCCCTGTGACCCAGAGCTTCCCATTCCGCGCGCTAGCTGTTGCTCGGAACACAGAGGAGCTAGCAATAGCGGACGATTTTTGTGCCCATATCTGCAGGCCTGGTTTTTCCTCGCAATGTATTTATTTTGAAACTCAGTTGCATTTGCTAAGCAGAAGATCAATGCTTGGTATTGGGCAGAACAATCTCACTTAGACCCAGCATTTACATTAAGAGTACTACAATGTGCGATAGCGTCATGTCGTCAGAAGACTGCTGCTGGACCGGACGGCACTAGGTATAATATGCTTAGAAACCTCGCGCCATCAGCCACAAATACCCTCTTAGACATATTCAATGATCTCTGGATTGAAGAAACTGTACCCGATTCTTGGAAAGTCGCTCGAGCAATCCTTATTTTAAAACCGGGCAAGACGCCCCCGTGCCTTGAATCCTTCCGCCCACTTAGTTTGACAAGTTGTTTATGCAAAGTCATCGAAAAGATGACCGACGCACGGCTCCACTGGTGGCGTAATGAAACAGATGTGCTGTCTAACAACTTAGTAGGTTTTAGAAAACACAGATGTGCAATGGGCGCCGTAATAGATATCGTCTCATCTGTGGAACATGAACGAGCTTGTGGTAACTTGACCACATCGGTATTCTTAGACATCAAGAAGGCATTTGACACCGTCAGTCACCTTCATGTTATGCTAAGTATGTTAGAACTTGGAATCTCCGGCAGAACATTGAGATGGATCTCTAAGTTTTTGTCAGGTCGCAAGGTATTTGCACAGACGAACGAAGGAAACAGTAGTGAACATCATGTCACGCAGGGTGTGCCACAGGGGAGTGTACTCAGTAGTCCATTTCTCTTTAATTGTGTTATGGCTTATTTAACAAAAATGCCACCAGCTGAGTTAAAATTCTCAATTTACGCAGATGATGTGTGCCTTTGGGCAACTGGTAATAACGTCCAGTTACTTCAGAAATTACTACAAGAAGGAATAAACATCATCAATAACTTCTTACGAGAAAGAGGGGTGGTTTTGTCACACGCAGAGACAGCCGTAATGCCCTTCACTCGGAGGCAGTTAAAAATTTTTAGCCTTAATCTCGAGGGACAACCGCTGGCGATAGTCACACAGCATAGATTGCTTGGAACAATACGAGATCGGGAAATATCCTGGGCACCTCACATTAGGAAGCTGGAAAGTGACTACAACGTTACTGTACATATACTTCGCAGACTTGCTGGCACATTATGGGGTGGATCGGTGTCGTCCATGCTCGCTGTTCACATTGCTTTAATAAGACAAAAAATTTCGTACTCTGTGGCTATCTTACATGACATTTCTCGCACGTCAGTAGAGCGGCTTCAAAGACTTATAGCAAGAGGGCTGCGCATAGGTCTAGGAGTTCCAAAAGCGATGTCTAGCCGGTTTGTAAGAGCTGAGTCCCGCCAAACTCCGTTTCCAGCTATGAGAACAATAGAAACATGCCGGCATTTCTTTCGTCTTCAAACACAACATAAGAATCACCCACTCGTACTAGACATTTGGAGAAGATACAAAAGTTGTATGTATGCGGCAGTTCAAGAAAATATTCATATATTACCAAGCAACACATTTTGGCATTGTGGCGTTGATTATCCTCCATGGGAGCTCGCACTACCAAAAATTGAATTGTCGGTAGAGGGAATAATAACAAAAAGCGACATGTTTATACCGGCCGCTAAACAACTGGCGCTGTATCAGATATATGTGCTGTATCCAGGATACGTTCATGTTTATACGGACGGCTCTTGTGTAGCAACCTCCTCTACTTCGGCATTCGTTGTTCCGCAATTCAAAAAGCAAGAGTCCTATAAGCTGTGTCTTGCTACATCATCGACAACGGCTGAACTATTTGCTATCCTGTGTGCCATCAAATTTATAACACCAGTGAGAGATTCGCAAAGATGGGTAATATTTAGTGATTCACAGGCAGCCCTAACATCCCTGCGCAGCACAAAAGCACACACGACCAGCGAGAGTATAATATGTGAGGCACTTGAACTCTCAAGAGCAAACCAAGCGAAACACGACATAGTATTTCAGTGGATGCCAGGCCACTGCAACATTCCCGGTAACATAACATAACATAACATAACATAACTTTATTTTCCTTAAAGACCCCTCGAGGGGGTATTACATAAGGGGTGGGTTAACATATAGTTTTTTTTATTATTATTGCCACAAGTTTCTATCTTAAAAAATGGACACATAATCGATCAAAAAATGATGATGGGCATTCAGTGGTGACGACATCATGGGAAGGTCATTCCAGTCTTTTGCTGTCCGTACAAAGAAGGACTTGGAAAAGGTGGTCGTCTTGATCCGCGGCCGGGCAACCTGAAGTGGATGACAAGTGCGGTGAGATATGCGGGCCGGTGGAGCGATGTAGGGATGACGAAGAGTGCTGTGAAAAAACTTATGAAAAAGGCTGAGACTGGAGATGCGGCGGCGGATGTCAAGGCTTGAAATAGCCGATTCTTTTTTGAGCGAAGATACACTGGTATTGTATGAGTACGAAGAATGAATGAACCTGATGGCACGGCTTTGTACTGCCTCGAGTGAGTCGATCAGATAGGTTTGGTGTGGGCTCCAGACTGCAGATGCGTATTCCAATTTGGACCGGATAAGGGACTTGTAGGCCTGTAGTTTGACGTTTTTAGGTGCGTGCCGGAGGTGACGTTTCAGGAAGCCCAGGGACTTGTTCGCTGATGATATAATGTTAGTAATATGCGCGCGCCAGTTCAGATCGTTACATATGGTGACACCAAGATACTTATATGACTGCACATGTTCGAGGGTAACGCTAGCAATTACATAAGGGAACAGAAAGGGGTTGTGGCGGCGGTGAAATGAAACGGTCTTGCATTTGTTGGGATTAAGTTTCATGAGCCACAGGTCACACCATTCTTGCACGTGGTTTAGGTCATCTTGGACAGCGGTTTGATCGGTGGGGTTGGTTATTGGTCGATATATTACGCAGTCGTCGGCGAACAAACGGATACAGGAGGATACACGTGAAGCTAGGTCGTTTATGTAAATCAGGAAGAGAAGGGGCCCGAGAACGGAGCCTTGGGGGACACCTGACGCTACTGGAACGGGACTAGAGTGTACTTCATCGATGGAGACAAACTGCGAGCGGTTAGTTAGAAATTCCTCAATCCAATTTACTATGTCAGGATGTATACTTAAAGATCTAAGTTTCATTAAGAGCCGCTTATGAGGCACCGTGTCGAACGCTTTCGAGAAATCTAAAAATATTGCGTCCGTCTGCAGATTAGAGTCAAGATTGGCATGCAAATCCTGAACAAAGAGGGCTAATTGGGTTTCGCAAGAGTAACCCTTACGAAACCCATGCTGTGCGGGGTGGAAGAAGTTATTGCCGTCAAGAAAATGAATGATTTGGGAATAGATGACGTGTTCCATGATTTTACAGGGTACCGATGACGCAGCACGACAAGCACATCACAAAGACGCCACGGTTTCCCTCCCACTGTCGAAAAATGCGCTGCGTTTCAAAGACAACATCTTTCAAAATGAGCTGGAGTACATGGTTTGATCAAAATTCTAGAAGTTGTGACTTGTATCATGTCGATCCGTTTATTGAACTCAGAGTATCACTATCTTTAGAGAGAGGTATGGAAACCCTCATTCATCGGTTAAGATTAGGTACTGCCTACACAAAGCATTTTCTACACAAAATTGGCCGTGCTAGAACTCCCGAATGTGATTGTAGATTTCAAGACGAAGATATAAGTCACCTGCTCCTAGATTACCCAAATCACGACGAACCAAGACATCGACTTAAAGCAGTTCTGATGACACTGGACCGTCGGCCATTCAGTTTAAGGAAACTTCTGGGCCCAAGGCCGACGACGGCCTTGCAAAAAAAACGCGTTGAAAGCACTCAATACGTTTTTGGAAGAACGCGGCATTGCTGGACGTTGTTAGCGCATTTGGTGTTTTCATGTATTCCGCCTTCTTGTGATTTCTATGATTATTTAACAGGGTACTGTATTGTTATGTTATTCAATGTCTAGTGATTCCTTTACACGACCACGTGCCTGTGACTGACTATGGACGTTTTTGTGCCAGTGACATTCTTATTTATTTATTAGAGACCTTTGCTCGAAAGTACTGCCATGTGTTTGAATTTATATACGTATACTTTGGGAGTGTGTTTCTTCGTTACTGTTCTGACGGAACCACTGTTCTTGTAATATTGCCAGATTGCTTCGCATACTGCTTAGCAACCATGCATATTGTACGGATCAACCCAGGAGCCAAGGAGTAGCCGGCGCATTACTTGTGCGCCAACATCTCCTAAAACCATATCAATAAAAAAATACAGTGTTGATGGAGGAGGTGAGGATAAAAGCGACTAGCCGCTTGACTCAGTCCTCACCCCCCCCCCGTAACTGCAATCAGCTACGGGGTGGACTGCAATATCTCGAATTCTATAACAACCCAGCTTTCATAACATAGTAATAGGACGTGTGCGGTCGGACGCTTTCGAGGGATTAATAGAAACACCCAGTATTAGTAGTTTATCTTAAATGTTGTGTAAGATTAATTCTTGCTGGTGCAGTAGAGCCATTTCCGTTCATAGTCCAGGTCTAAGACCGTACTTAGATGAAGTGATAAGTGAACAGAGACTTGAGCTAGTTGGTATTGGTTCATCTTAAAGTGGGTGCAGCGCTGCAAGAACAGAGACAAGGAAGCGACTGTCCTGCGCGTCTTCTTCTTTGTGTGTGTTCGTGTAGTTAAGCCTTGAGTAAACCAACCTTTCTATTAGCTTTGAAAGCAGCAGGAAAATGAACATTGGTACCACGATTATTTTTGTCCCCGCTATTGAACAGAATCGTTACTTAGCTATCTACATTTTCATGAGGAAGTATACCGGTATTTAAAGCAATAATATAAACGCGGGTTATACAAGGAGTGATAACTTGAAGGACGAGTGTTAGTGGGTTTATTTTTGATACTATCAATGTGTTCGTATCTGGATTTTCGAAGTGCTGCAAATGTATTAAGCCTTTCACTGCTGTCTGTAGAGAAAAAAAAAGAAGAATTCACGATTCGGACGGAAGCTTTCAATTGTCATGTTTAGCAGGATCCATAGTTAAACTTTTCAGCGCACACAAAAAACAAGGACAAGAAAGACACACGAGCGATCTTGGAAACTCTGAACAAGAGATGTGAAATACCCATTAAAAGTGACTTCTAATGTATATCAGTTTATATTTTGACATGTATAGTGGATTCTTTCAAAGCGGCAGTTGAATTCTAAGAAAGGATTACTGAAGAAAGCTGTTGCCATAGACGTTTACTATCCTTATAAGATACCGTCAAACATATTAGTTAAGTAGTGGCGTTTAGCGTTACGAAGTGTTTTGTTTCGAATATTTGCGTATTTTTGAATGTCTGTAATATGTCGAGATTTCGATGTTTACGGAACGTGTTATAGAGCTTATTTTTTTGTTGATCATTTTCAACAAATGTGACGTCACCCACAGTTGACTTGCTAGTCTCGGTTTCACAATTTTCTTAAAAGGAAAATGTTTTTACAGGGAGCTGAATATTTACATAAAGCTATTGTACGCTTCTTCTACAGAATAGGAGTACGCTAATTTCATTCCTAAATCGAACATTATGTACCTGCGTTTATGTCATGAATGAAGGTGGAGGGTATCGTTTTATGACCCAGCCCGCTTGGTTTGTCTACGATTAGGTAAATAGGCAAGTGGTCACACATAGATACCGCAAATGTACCTGCATGCACACTGTCTTGCGGCAAATTTGTCAATTAAAGAACGTCTATAAATGTAGAAGTGTTTGCAGTTATGCACGTTCGACCAGTTATGCGTGTAGGATGCCCTACTATCCCTATTAAGGTGTAGTATAACTGAAGGAGACAACCAGAGAGCACCGATAGATAGATAGATAGATAGATAGATAGATAGATAGATAGATAGATAGATAGATAGATAGATAGATAGATAGATAGATAGATAGATAGATAGATAGATAGATAGATACCGTCAAAGTAACATATGTTGGCCAAGAAATGCGTGACAGGTTAGTCAGAACTTGTTAGCTTAGCCCTCACATTTTCCTTCCTTCTCTTGGGAAGGAAAAAAAAAGTAACAATGCTGTGTTGACTTTCAAAGTCAAGTCGTAAATATACGGCGAAAATTCGACAGTGCAATATTTCTAGTTTTCGAGCACGCTTTAGAGCGACCTACTATAATCATATGACACCAAGTGAATATAGGTGGCTACAACATTAAAGGAATATCATAAAGCGCATAATCCCTGCACACACTTTGTCCATTTCAGCGCTGTATTCCTTAAATAAATAGGACAGTGAAAAGCACCTATTCTGAGAAATGAACACACTAATTACATGAACTGAATGTGTGTATATGTCACCTGTAAAAGTTGATAATATTGCTAAATAATCACAAGCCTGGGGACGTAACTTTGTAGTAACGAGGATACTTTTCTTGGTATGAGAGCGACATACTATTTCATGGCTTTATTTTCAATCAGGTACATGGAAGAAACCGTAGGCGATATAATCACGCGTTCACGGTTATACAGAAAATAAAATTCCAGTATTTATGAAGGCAACTCCTATTTCTGAGTGCAAAAATTCAGCGAAAATTGGGGAGGCGAGTTGTTTTCTATCTAATAAGATGTGCGACGGTATACTGCTCCGATACAAAGCGCTGTTTCTATCCTTATGGAAGCAAACAACGAATGCTCAAAGCGGCACCTCGATCGAAGGAGTAGACAGGCTTTGAGCAATGGAGATGTGTCTGCCGTCTAGCGTAATGATCTTGGCTTCGACTTTTTCTGCGATATCATCTACACCTAAGCCCCGAAGTAAATGGAAACCTTGGCTTAGCGATCAGAGTCGCATAACGCTTATGAAAGCTTCGATAGCTGTCCCCCTTTTCGATCAGTGCGCGGAGAGAGACGAGCAGTACCGGGAAGTCGGGCAATTCATCCGATTATATGGGCGGAGCCATGGTTGGACATCGTTTACTTGCATCCTATTCTTGCCGGTGGTGTTTTGTCTTGCGTCGCTCATTTTTTAGTGTCGCAGTTAAGGGCCACAAATAGTGTTGTTCTTGCGCCTGTGTCAATAAGCAACATTTGGTTTCAGGGCTGACACGTATGCACGTACGGGCCCGGCTTCAGAGAACGGCCTCACTAACCTCCAAGTACTTTCATGAAAGGGGACTCGAAGTGTCACCTGAGAAGTGCTCGTTAGTTGCCTTCCCACGCAAGGAAATGGGAAGCTACGTAATTAGTATTAACGGACAGGCTGTCAAGCATGAAAGACCCACCGATTCCTGGGAGTAATAATAACCCGCGACCTGTCTTGGCGCTTTCACGTCTCCTACATGAAAAGGAAGCGGTCCAGTATCGCGCACATTCTAAGATTCCTTGCGGGAAAATCGTGGGCTGTACCTGTACGAGCAATGCTCCAGCTTTACACCGCGTTGTTTCTTCGATTTAGCCGCTAAAGCCTACCAGTGCTGGGCCGAACACGTAAAAACTAACTTGCGTGTTCTCCAGTCGGTTCAAGCCCAAGTTAGAGAATATGCCTTGGACTGCCGACGTGTGCATCTACTGCAACGACTGTCGTCGTCGCACGATCGAGATCACCCAGTCACAACATACCTTCGTGTGGATGCGCTACGAGTACACCAGAGGCATTTCGCCCACATTCCATCGCACCACCTCGCCTCTCTTCCTGTTTCTAGGCCAAACTCCGAGTTCAACGTTAGTATTGCTGCTCGTCGTGCAGTCCTACAATTGAGCTTCGCGCCTCCAATAAGACCATCATTACCATTGCGGCGTCTTCATCCCCTAGAAGCGTTCCGGACCATTCCCGTAGTTAAAAAGAAAAATTACTTGTCAGCTTTAGCCTTACAACAAGCCACCCTGATGTTCCTGAATGAGCAACACAGAGGACGCCTTCACGTTTACACGGATCGGTCAGTTTCCACTATGAGCTCCACAGGAGCAGTGGTCATTCCAGCAAAATCCGTCACCATGCTATTCAAGAGGTCCCATTGCACAACTTCGACGGCTCCAGAACTGGCCGCCATTTATGCTGCGGTAGAGGTCATAATTGTAGAACCTCCACTGCATGGTCGGTATTCACAGACTCCAAGGCAGCCCTGCAGTGTGTTATATCTCCATTTCGTCACGGACCTCACGAGAAACTAGTCGCTGACATAAGAATTCTTCATCACCATGCAGTCGAGCAAGGACACAACATCACGCACCAGTGGATACCGGGTCACTGCGGGATCAATGGGAATGACTTTGCTGAGTAATCGGCCCGATCTGCCCACGATGACAACTACTGTTGGGCAACACCGTTCTCCAGGACCGACGCATCTACAAGGCTTCAATCCCTAGCACGTGAACTTACACGTGCACAGGGAAATTCGCCAGAATTCACCAATGCTCGCGTCCATATTTGACACCCAGACCTTCAGTTCCACCTTCCGTCAGGAATACATCGAGGTGAGGCGACACTTCAGTGTCACCTGTGGCTTCGCGTTGCCTTCACAAACGCCTACTCATTTCGTATTGGAATGGCAAGCGACCATATGTGTGAGAACTACGGCTGCGGCGATCGGATATCTCATCTTCTATGTGAGTGTCCTCGGTTCAGTGGCCCCAGGAGAGAACTTGCCGCTGCTCTAGACGGACTTGACAGCCGCCCTTTGTCCGAGCAACGAGTGTTGGGACAATGGCCAGGGCCATCGTCAGCACGGAAAGCACTAAACGCGTTGTTGCGAATTTTTAAGGAGGAGCGGTCTATGGGACAGACTAAGCCGTGTCGCGATTCCTTTTTTGTGTGTGTTTTTTCCCCTATCATTTTCTTCCTTCTTGTCGTGTCTCCCTTCTAATATGTTTCCTTCCCCTCACTCCTTTTCCCCTGCACAGGGTAGCCAGCCGGCCTCAGTACTGGCTAACCTCCCTGTCTTTCCTCCTCATCCTCCTCCTTCTTTTATTTTGAAATCCTGCACACTGTATTGCTTAAAAATTGAACTCAGTCTAGGAATATTCAACGAAAATAGCCAGTTTTTTCATTATTGTATGCCTCAAAGACATTTCTTTCGCAGGTTCGTTTGAAAAATGGCGTGGATGCGTAGTGTGTATTTATTTAATTATTTTATTGATGGTGATCGCTACATCCTCTCATAACGGAAGTAGTGGCCATAACGAAGAAGGCAGCATACAGTGAAAAATTTCGTTGCATCTTAAAGCACTTTTGTCACTGTTAATATTTGGTCAATCTACCTTAGACGCGCTGTATTCGTTGCAATGACACATACGGTAATACCATTACTGTTACGATAGCAATTATATCGACACGTGAATGGGATTTTCGCCGATACCGCCGCGCCGTCATGGTGCATATATATATATATATATATATATATATATATATATATATATATATATATATATATATATATATATATATATATATAGAGAGAGAGAGAGAGAGAGAGAGAGAGATCCCGAAAAAAAGCAACCTTAAATAAAGTATTCGCGACGCGCCCAAGCGGGGTTTAGAACCCACGACTGCTCTGTGACCAAGCGAGTTCCTTAAACAACTATGGCGCAGCACAGCCTTGCCAGTAGCACGCGCGGCACGCATTTTATATATCCCACCTGAGGTTGCCACGGAGGCTGGTTTGGGCTTCCGTCACGAGATGGCGCAAGGTTCTTAACGCGAGAGCGAGCACTTACGCGCTGCCCTTGAATCCCTTGATGCCCTTGAAGCTGGCAACACGCCAGAATCTCGAGCTGGCTTCTGCCGCAGAGGTCAGCGTTTGCAGGTAGTGCGTTGCTCGCTTGGGTCACCGCGGCGGACGTGGACCTTGTAACGGACTTGGGTGTTGTAGTTGCCTTCCGCCGAAGAGGCCCGTGCTTACACGTAGTTCCACCGCAGAGGGCGCCGTACTCTCGCCGGCTAGCCGACTACATCGCATGGGTCGGCGACAGTGTTTCTGCCATATCTTTCTACTGCGTAACAGCACCTACATCAGCTGCTTCGTTCCTTGTGCTTCGCACGTCGGCGCAATGCCGGCAATGTCCTTGCCACGCACCGCTCGCTCGAATGCGTCTGCGAGTGCCGGAAAGAACGCTGTCGCTTGTTGCCACTGTGTGCTAGGCTCAGTTTCTCTAGTGCGCAGGAGTGCGCAATGTTCACTTTGCTTAGCACGGTCGCGCAGTGTAAAGCGTGTGCTAGAAAAAATCAAGGCTACTCCGCTGGGCCGTTGTCTCTGCCGCCGTTCTCCCGACTGTCACATGGTGCTTTACGCCATCATGTCACCGCGTCTCATCAGAACGCCTGCTGGAGAGTTCCGGCAAAATTCTGCTCACCCTGAAGCAAGGCCCAGTTTACTTCTCATGTCTTCGTTGCAACACCGTCACTGAAAGGAGATGCGAGCCCGAACCCGCAGCAGCTCTTTGCTAATGTGCCTCTGGTGGCGCTTCCACAGTTGCGGTAACTTTGATCGACTGTGGCCCGCATCGCGGCCATATGAGGTGGACAGTGAGCCGAGGTAGCTTCCTGTGTTCGACCTTTGCTTACGCTCTCTTTCATCGTGCCGTAATGTCAGGGCTTTCTCCTCTGCTCAATTACCACAGCATCGTGCAAACGCCGTTCAGACCGTACAACAGCAACATGGAACGTAGATGACCTGTCCACGGGCGCCGTTTTTCATCAGTACCACTGTTTTGCGAGCACCATGTCGTCGAGATTCATTCCCTTCGTGAGACTCTGGCAGCGTGTAAGCACATCTAAATCCTTACTTAATAAGTGCACGTTCACGTGCACGTTCACTATCTTAGTGAACGTGCACAATAAGTGCACGTTTACTAAGATTATCACTAAAGCTGTCAGCCTTACTTAGTATATTATATCATGGATTGTTGTCGCATTCACTGCTTCGCCCTTTCGGCGAAACATTTACTTTTTTTCACTTTGGTTACGAGTATCCAGACTAGCTTTTCTGGACGTATTACATCCATTGACTTGTATTGCATAATTGCAAATAAGTGACGGCTTTCCAAGTCATTCTCCTCATTATGACAAAAAGTGAACAAATGAAATATTTATCATAGCAGGAACCGCTAACACCGCGTAAGCTGTGCAAGGAGCACAGGTAGACTAAATGGAGGGGACACCAGAAACCTTCTCTAAAAAAAGCGCTTGAGCACTTTTCCAAGTGACCCTTGAATTAGGTCACTGAAGTAGCTTGTTGCCTTATGGATCACTTGCCAAAATATGTAATATTCTGTGTTTACCAGCGAACTTTCAAACCACAAGTATGAGCGGAATTCGAGCGTACGAGCGCCTTTTCTCGTCCTTCGCGCTGGAAAGCGCGCTGGAAGCTTCATCAACGAAGGGGGGGGGAGGTAGAAGAGGCAAGAAGCATCGACGAAGGAAAACAAAAGGCAGCAGAGGCATTCACTTGGCAGTCTTAAAGCATATAGTCGTAAAATTTTAAAGATTAGAATTATGGGAAATAGGCGCGTGTCTCGTCATAGGGAGGTTCTAGAATAGAATACCTTCAAGCGGACTAAAAATCGCCGCGTCCCAGTGACTTCGGGCGGTCCGGCAGCTACATGGGTCTGATCCTGCCCGAGCTGGATCGCGCACAATAGGCGACAGATTAAGTTGGCCTGCAAAGGCTAACAGGTGTACCGTGCAAGTATTTTTTCTTTATAACAAGGTACATCAAACGGCATTAGTTTGGGCATTTCCCTGCCATTTTTTCTCCTTTAAAAAATGTTGACGCGCTTGTGTCATGACGACTAGTCGGACGGAAGCAAGACCGCCGGATCTCGTAGAGGTGGCGCCATGCTATGGCCGTCGCTGTAACTGCGGCAGGGAAACTGCACGGCAGAAGGAGCGACACTGCAGAGTCTGTAATCGTATGCTCGGAGCAATGATGTGCATCTGTAAATGCTGTCATAGTGGGGCCAATACGAGTGATGTGACCAGCTCGGATACCTCGTTTTGATGTTTATATAGCAGTGGTTAAGTACGCTGCTTTCCGTCTCACATGACCATTGCAGGGCGCAGGACATTACAAAGACCATCGCTTTCTCTAGGCAACGGGTCTAAAGAGTAGTGCATTTTTTTGTAAACATAGAGACGGTGTTTGGAAACGTAAGAGACGTAGTTATTTTTGTTTATTGAACCTAGAATCAACAACGGAAGCGTCACTGAGGACATCTTAACGATCATGAGATCAACGAATGGAAGTACTAACTAAAGCTACGTTGCCAGTTCATCTATTAACGCAATTTTTCTAGAGAACAGGAAGTAATTGCAAGCTGTGTCTGTAGCGAAGTTGCTAGTTACTTGCTACGTGGACTACAAAACGGATTGGCTTCATTCTGCAAATGGAACGCGTGCACGTCGACAGAAGACTGCAGCAGTAATCAACACAAAAGCCGACCATCACATACATGGGGGCACTGAGGAGAAAAAGAAAGACGACCCTAAATTTACCCGCACACGCTCAGGAATGGTAGCGCCGCCTGTAACACGGGTTTATGTGGCGGTCCTTCTGAGTGCCAACTGCTAAGGCATTTTGTCTCTTCCTTGTGTAAGATATTGGATGGCTGAGTCATGCAAGTCGACGTTCGTGCTGGCTACTCCTCTACTCTTCTTTCCATGTCCCCACGCGTGTTTTTCGCATAACGAACTCTAATGAACTCGGTGAAGTTTCTGCTGTTATATCGTTCGTGAGCGCGGCTCACGCGTTCACAGAGGTCTTGCATATTGATTAGCAGCGCTTTGTGACTCTGTGCGAAAAGCGGAGCAGGGCCACAACAAAAAGCTCAGAATGGCATTCATAAAATCAATGTACAGAAGGCGCCAAACTAAAGCATGTGAAATTGGTGTCCGTCATTGACCTTAAATTCACACTAAAGCCCTTCATCCCTGCCAAAATGCTGCACTCGCATTTAGGTTCTCTTTCGTGTTTTCTCAGAATTACGCCTACGTGTGTCATCTCTTGGGAAGTAGCACCATATGCTAGCCTTACGCACCTCTCCTTGTTTAGAAGTAAGGTCATGCATACAAGGAAAGTATCGTGTCTCTATCGAGGCGTATGTTATGCTAAAAAGTTTAGGACAAAAACAAACACAGACCAGAAGGCTCGATAACGATTCGCGTTATTTACCTCTTTAAATTTACTCACTATATGCGTAAGACCCGGTAATTCTGCCACGGAACTGGAGAGAGTGCTTGGACGAAGTCAACATGCTATGTGCCTAAAAATGTGCGATACATAATTCAATGACGCCCAACCAGTGTAACAGAACGACTTAAATGGGGACTGAAAGTAAACATTAACTTTGTCCAGGGTGACCTATTGATTGTAATACAGTCTATCACGCCTTTTTGCACTTCAAGAAGCAGAGATCTTGCGTTGAAATGCACCCCGAAATGTCCCTGGTGTCGGCTTGCATTTTCAATGGAGCGCGACGAAAAGAGGGCTTTACGTTACGATCTCGGCTGCCGGCACCGCGGTGCAGTGAGCTCCACGGGCATAACACGCAGCAACATCTGTGGCATCTCCTAGGCACGTGGCAAGACAGAGCCTGCGCACTACGCAGCACTAAGGCGTTGATAGCGTTTCTACGGGCAACATGCCTCAACGAAAGGCTGTAAACTGCGTTATATTGTATATATGTATATATGAGTGTGTGAGTAAGTGTGATGTATGTACGTGTTGTGTTACACGTGAGCATTGTAGATATCATAATCAGAGCTAAATACCTGGAGTAGCAATCCAGGCCAGTAAACAGGCTAATATCTCCGGATTCATAAATAAAATATTCTCTCTCTATCTTTCTCTCTCTCTCTTTCTATGGCACGTTTATTTATTGTCACTGTTTGTGTAAGTCATTTTTCGTTCATAACCTCGAGCAGTTGTCGAGTGCAGTCTTCCCAAGAGGTCAGAGATCGCCTGGCGGCGCCTACGGACCCGGACGTTTCCGTGCCCCCTCGTTTTTTTTTACGTACATACACCCAGGTGTCATCGTTCCGCACTGCCGCCTCTGCGGCGGCATAGCCTCGCTGAACCACATCCTCTGGAGCTGCCCGGATGATCCCCCGCCCGCCGACCTCTTTCGCTCACCACCGACCGAGGAACAATGGGAGGCACTTCTCTCCAGCACCGACAGAGACATCCAGACACGGGTCCTGGAACGTGCTGAAGACGTCATCGAAAGGTGCAGCCTTGCAGCCTATGTGGCTTAGCCTCCATTATCCCTCACCCCTTCGACGAATAAAGTTGCTACTCACTCACTCTGCTCAAAATAGATGATCTGACGCTGTTTCGAAAATGTACCCACAAAGCGGGACAAAGCGTGCCACTACAGTTTCTCAATCCCGTGGTTTTCTAGCTCGGAACTGCTCAGTTGTCGCCAGGAATGGCGAAATGGTTATCACGCGAACCTAACTTTTCAATCATGCTCAAGTTACTATTTGTATTCAGTGCCGTTTAACATTTTCCTCTGATCTTTTTTTTTACATTATCACATGTACGGATTGGCGTTGTGTGCTATGTCACCTAATCCATGGTTTGGAAAGCGTTTTGTAGTAAACTCTCATGGTTATTTTTTCAGAGAGATAATGTGGGATAATATCTGGCAAAAATTATTATATTTGTGTACTTTAGATAATGTAATGTAACCACCTTTGCGAACGTAAGTGAGAAGTCCGCGCAGTAAATATTTAGACGATTTACCTGGTGAAAAATGCTAAAGGCTGGTATAGGTAGAATTTTCAGGATGGTTTGCTAGAATGCAATGACTCGCACTGTTCGTAATAGCGCATGAGACCAGCCCAGTTATTTATACGTTACGTATTTTAATCAATTGGTTGTAGCTCTACAGTGACAACGGGTGTAGGAATATTTACATCTGGAGGCTTAGACTGTTTACGGCAGTGTAAAATAAAACTGAAGAAATGAAAGAAGGGGCATTGTCATTGAACGTCGTTGCTGTTTAGATTTTTACCCAGAACTCTTAATGAAAGCTAAACTTGAATGAAGGCACGAGAACTTCGATAGATCCATGAGTTCATATCTCCAGAATAAAAAACGACTGCAGTGCAGGAGGATGACTTCTTGCTTCCCAAATGTGGCCTAACATAGCCACCTTTCTAAAGAAAACTATTATAGTTATAGGTTGTCATTGTTCACTGCTTTTTTATGCACACTGTGGTGATTTATGGGAGCCACCCTATGAGTTTATGGCTGGGAAATGTATCTTGAACAACGAGGTCGATCCCGCAGCTCACAATCTATTGGAAACGGTGACCGCACACTTGACAACAACTGGTTCCTTTCGTGTGTTACAGCCGAAATAATGTGATGCATTATTAATTTCAGCTCGGTGGAGCGTCACAACACACTCTCTACACCAATCTCGCTCGCCGTATGTCAGCTACGCAATTCACCGTATACCACGCGCCTGCATTCATGAATGCCGCGGACGGGCGACGCGTAATGGCGGTGAACGTCTGAAAGGGTTCGCTTATTAAGAGCGTCAACAGCAGGTGTTGGTACACCCACAAGCAATCACGTTGTCCCGTGCACCACGCAGTGTTTAGTTACGGCCTGAGATGCATGCGTTTGCTTTTCCGTCATCTTTTCGGCAGCCATCAAAGTGCTTCCGTGGCTTTCGCTTCGGGTTACTTTTATGCTAATGGATCGTACGTGGAAGTATGATCAAGTTACAGCAAACAGGGCTTTGTGCTACGTTCTTCAGTGCAAGTTGACCGGCTGCGCTGAGAGATGAGCTCAAAGCAAGGCACCTGCACGCTGTTAGGTTTGCGATGTCTCTAACACGGAGTAAACACACCTGCTTGGGCTCATAGGAGACTTATAATAGCTTCAATCGTAACGTTGGCATGAGTGTACTATAAAGGCCACGAATTATAGGAAAATATTTCACGAAATGAGACAACATATATTTGGTAATCTCGAGTGCGCTGAAGTTAGAATAGACTAAGAAGCTTCGGGGACAATGAAAATCAAGCTGCCGCAGTTGGCACAAACTGAAGCGGCTCCCAGTGGGCTTTTACCGACTCAAGCACGTGTACCCACACCTGAGTAGTATCTTTTATTATGAGCCAGCCAAGAACGTCTACACGACCGTGGCTTCCAAGTGGTACCTCATGGCACGATGTAACGTTGGAACTCACGTTGCTCCAAAACACAGACATCTATTTTGTCAAAGAAAAATACACTGTACGGTACATTGATGTGTTATAATAAGCGTGTTCCATTGAAGTATTCTTAGAGGGAATCGAGCAAATTTGCCCAGTAGGATACCGTATGGTAGGAGGACAGATATATTGCTATGATAGTGCTTATCACGCATTAGAAGCGGAATTCACGTTACGCATGCACCATCGTTACGCCTGCAGGCGCAGTAGGTTTATTTACCATTATAAGAAAGGCGAGAATCAGCCGTAGCCTAGTAGTAGCTTGCTTGCTTGGCACTTGGAAGGCCCGTTTTCGATACCTCCCCGAAGCTCAGTAGATTGCTTGCGCAGCCATGTGCTTGTTATGCATACATTTCGACCGCAACCTACGACAAACGATCTATTTTGTCTTAATAGCCGAGCTCTTTGAGTCGGCTGTCGTGTGTCAACCGCGAACAGAGAAATGTGGGCCGATCCTCGAGGCAGTGTACCGGGGTGAGGTGCAGGAAACTTCAGGCGTTGGTCAAGCTTACGGTTTCGATCCCCGAAGTCGCGGTACTTCGTATGTATACTTACCGCAGCCCCAATATTTCGCTTGTCGATTTTACTTGATCCTTTGTTGACATAGCCTCTGTAAGATTTAAACACCTGGGGCGCATACCTGCTTCCATAGGCCGAGCACTACTAGTATGATACACATGAGATTGCAGTGTCATTAATATCACGACGTAATGAGTATATCTCTTTAGTGATGTAAAGATCAGTCATTCATGTTCGTCGTATATTTATACCCTATCTCCAAATATTGGGGTGTACCATGTGAACGAGACTATCAGGACAGCACCGACACGTAGGCGGCTATATCGACAGAGAGACAGAGAGACAGACAGACAGGCAGGCAGGCAGGCAGGCAGGCGTGGTCAAAGTGGCTCAAGTTTAAGAAGAAATACTTGGCATTTAAAACTTTGTCGTGCCAGTTCTAACAGCGCAACTGTTTAAGCTAGCCGTAATTTGTCAGGCGTGATACAATACCGCGTGACATTGCGTCACGTGATTGTGGCAGGAACCTGTCGCGTGAGAGTGACTGACGTGATTTTGGGGGAACATATCATGAGACAGCGCGTTACGTGATTTGGGCAAAAACATGCCACGCGACGTTCCGTTATGCGATTTTGGCGCGAATATGCCACGTGACGTTCTGTTACGTTATTTTGGAGGGAACATGTCACGTGATATCGCGTACGTGTTTATGGCAAGCACATGTCACATGACGTTTCGTTACGTAACTTGGTTGGATCACGTGACGTGACATTTCGTTACGTGATTTGGGCGAGTACGTGTCACGTGGCATCTCCTTGCATGATCTTTGGGGGGAAGGGACATGTCACGTGAAACTGCTTTACGGGATGTTGGTGGCAACATGTCACGTGACATTGCATTACTTGGCTTTGGCGGGAACATGCCACGTAACGCAATGTCATGTGACATGTTCCCGCCAAAATGTAACATGACTATCAAGTGACCTGCTTCAGTAAACTACCGGCCAGCTTAGCTGTGATCCGACCTTGTGCGACGATCGTAACGTGAACTGGGAGGTGCTACACAAGAAAGATTAATTATTCACAATTATCATTACCGTTAGACACCGCCTGAGTTAAAAAGGCACCTGCTTTAGTTTATCTGCAACGCGGAAGTCTTAACGTGCCCTCCTTTGCAGATAATATTTTTTTAAGTTCTCAGGTTTGTTGCTCGAATGGAAGGCCCATTCTAATTCTTTGATGACATAATCTTTTTACGAGGAGGCTATAACCAGACAACAGGAAAAATTTGATCGTTCTGCTGTTACTGATGCTTAAGATAGGGATAAAGAACCACTTCAATTCATTAATATATTCAAAATGTTCAGTATAACTTATTTCATGTAAAAAAAGACTCAGCACTGAGAGTTTTCATGTGCATACTGTGGAGCTGTGGAATAGCCTATTAGTCAATCGTAATAAATCTGCGAATAATCTTTAGTTCATTATACTATGAAGCTTATTACCATGCTGTGTGCGTGAGTCCGCACTTTAGGATCAGTATTTCCGGAAATGATACCCTTTTCCGATGTAAGCACAATTTATGTATCGATATTCATTCAACCTCCCGTTTTGTAATATTGGGCGTGAGCCATAAATAAAGCCAGTCTAGGAAATAAATTAAAAACTAAGCGCGTCTTGCTAGCGACGCGCGCAGTTGCAAATCGCTATACAAAGAAAAGTGCTGCAAGTCTATTTGAATAAATAATCAAGAAATCGTTGAAAGCGATGAAGAAAACTGAATGACGCAGAGCCACGCTATTGACCAATGGGCTTGTCTCCGTTCTTATAGCGGCAAACAATTTCCTCGTGAGTTCTTCATCGTCCTCAATGATATCTATAACTCAAGCGTCCATGTTATAGTGAGCGTGTGTCATAGTTTGGTATTTCACTGTGTTTAATACCAAGCTTCTCATATCATGAATTTCCGCAAGTTCGTCTGATCCACGCCACTTCTCGTTTCTTGTCGCTGTCAGATAAAAGTTTATTGTCCCTCCACAATGTCACCATCGCTTAAGAGGGCAGGACCAAAAAAAGGCACTTTGATCCCAGAGACCTCTGTGACCCAACCCTCTTGTTATCCAGTTCGTTCCTCTTCTGCTCGAACAAATACCGGCCTAAGGCGGTTGCCCAGCGAGACGAGATGGAGAGAAGTAATACTACGTAACGGCACATAACGGGCGCTATAAATCCTTATAAGCAGAACGACAGTGATAACGGGACTCTGATCCATTTCTCGTCGTTTCTCGCTTCGTTTGCCACTAACCCCGTCGGGTGTACTCGATATGGATGCGCGTCCTGGTGGAAATCAGCAGTGGAAGCATGGATTTAGTGCCTTGCTTCTGCACGTCTACAGAGAAGGGAGAACACTGAACCCCCTACAGATGCGATGCTCTATATAGGCGAAGGCACATCACAGCGAATGATACGGTGCGCTGCTTAGACACTCTTAGCAAATGGTATAGTCCGTGCTCTCATCTCTCATTCTCCCCCTCGCCCCATTCCTGTGCTGTAGTAAGCATCGTGAGCGTAGTAGGCAAACGAAAGACGTGAAGATGTTACAAAAAGGCCTCTATTGAATATTCTGCACATGCATCGTTTCGAGATCGAAAATTTTCGACTGTGTTCGCTTAACGGCCCATCCAAGTTGTCTACCATCTAAATGTGAAGACACTTTCCAGTCTACGCGTTCCGTGCATTGTTTCCGCTCGACGTGCTAGTGCATGCGCGGCGTCTTGCACGAAGCGTCCCGTCACTGTCCTCCCTTTCGCCAGAAACGTAGCATACGGTTTCTGTTGGTATTTCTGTGGAGCACCCAAAAGCAACTCCTACCCACCCACTCTTTTCCTTTGCTTCTCCTCACTTCCCTCCTACGCTTCTCAGCCGTGCGCACGACTGCGGATAAACGCGCAGCGTTTTTACCTGACCTTAGCCTACGTGGGTTATCTCAGATAGTCCAAGTGGCCGCAAAGGCTTGTGTGACATGCAGTGTTTTGCTGATGGGTATTGACGCCGACACTCGACGGGTGCTCCACCTCCAAGGGCATAAAAGCGCTTCGCAAGGAAATAGTTGTTTCAAAATAAAACTGCAGTTGTGTTCAACAGTCTCAGAAACAGCTTTTATCAATATATATCGATGCGCTGCTGTTGTTCAGTGGCAACATGTACTTATGGAAAGAGTGCCTGCATACTCTAACGTTGATAGTGAAGTAATTAGAATAGGAATGGTCAGGTTTGCGTTTGGTAGGTTTCCAAGATCTCTACTGGCAGTTGACTCGCCTGCCTCAAGAAAAATAATGCGACAGAGGCCACAGATCATGGGGATCGATATCATGCTAAGCAGTCGGCAGATAACTTGTCTATGCGGAATCATTTGAAGTTGCCTGTTGAAGTTGCCTTGAACTTAGTGTGTCCCCCTCAAAGAGCTGAGAACAAATCTGTTTTGAACTTCTCTAAAGCTGATGACACTTCCGTATTGGACACTTTAGCCTCATCTTTTGATGAATTTGTATGTTGTAGCGAATTTAGCAATGTAGATACGCTGCTTCTTAAGTTTTGTGACATTGTGTGTGAATTCCACTCAATGTACCTGCCTCAAAAATATATTAAAGGGAACGCAAGTGTGGGGACTGTTATGTGCGCGCAGGTCAGCCAGACGCACGAAGGAAGGACCCAGACGAACAGAGGGACACGTTTATGCGACAGACAAAGGACACGGGGCAAATATTCACATACAAACAAGGCCTAGGGAGTTTTCCGCGCGCCGGCAGTCACTCACAGTTTGCTGTAGATAAGCAGCAGCTATGGTGCTACTCGGTCCGTTCCCGAGACTCAAGGGCACGGCGCGAGCCTCGAGAGCATGCGCCGAGACGTGGCTCAGGCACGGCAGTGCGTCGAGGTGGGGCCCGGGTACGGGACACCGCGCCGGGACGTGGCCCAGTTCCGAGAACAGCCGCAGCACCGCAGGGGCGCGGCCAAGTACACGTACGCAGAACCGGGTCGTTGCCCAGCTAGGGTCACAGCAGCATCACCGGGACGTGGCCCAAGTGCCGGAACGTCTGCTCGGGCGGAGTCCAAGCACAGCAGCGTTTTCTCGGGGCGGAGCCCAAGCACAGGGACGTCTGCTCGAGGCGTCGCCCAAGCCCAGGAACGTCTGCTCGGGGCGGAGCCCAAGCACAGGAGCGTACAGGTCGGCGGACACCAAAGCCGGGGCGAGGCCCACCCGAACAGGAACCGCGTCGCTGTAGGACATCGGGACGAGGCCCGGCGCTCGATCTGCTCCCGTCGAGTCCCAGTCGTCCTGTGTTTGCTCAGGTGGCCCCGTCGCTCGAGCTGATTCTCGTGCTCGCGCACGAACAACGTGCGCGGCCGCACTTCGTCGGCACCGCACACCGATCATCATCATTACTGAAAACCCGTGCACTTAAAATTTCGGCCCCGCACACCGAATACAACACGTCAACGCCTACGTACCGTCGTCCTCCTACCACACCAAGACACCCATGGTATAATAGAGAAATAATTCAGCTCACTCGTCGCGTAAAGCACTTACGTAAGAATCGTCATTCCGAGTGTAAGGAAAATGTTTCTTCATTTAAAACTCAAAAGTAAACTAGGCGCTAAAATGAAAGAGGCTAAGAACTACTACTTTAGCAATACATTGGCTACATTTATGAAAAAAAAGCCATCCAGGTTCTGGAGATCGATTAGCCCTGCATCGATTAGTCCTGCATAGCCTCAAGTCCTGAGGCTATAGCAAATTCCTATATAATTACTTCTAATCTGTCTTTTCTACTGATAACGGGATCAATCCTTCATTTTATGCATGCAGCAATCTGTCTCCTCTTCCTGATCTTGAAGTAAGCTCCTCTGGAGTACATAACCTTATATTCAATCTTAATGTTACGAAAAGCTCTGGCACAGACGGTATACCAAATATGTTTCTAAAAAGGTATTCAGAGTGATGTGCTAAATATCTTACTGTAATATTGTTACGAAGTATTACAGTGAGCCCTACGAAGTGAGAAAGACGACGAGTGTCCTTAACACGCGTCCGCGTGTGGGTGCCTTCAGCCATTTTGTCGGTTCCACCAGCTCTGTAAATAATCATTTCATTACTCTTGCGTCTCCGTCACAATATTGAGAAAATCAATAGATTCTGCAACAGTTCCCCAGCTGTGGGAATCAGCAAACCTCGTGCCCGTATTTAAGTCCGGAAACAAGCAAACAATACCATATTATAGGCCAATATCTTTACTTCCTACCAGCTCTAAACTTTTGAAGCATATCAATCATAAATACATTGTAGAATACCTAAATGCACACAACATACTTTCCCGATCACAGCACGGCTTTCGTGCTGGCTATTCTACTGTCACAGAGTTGGTTGAACTTACGCACATTGCTTCTTCCCTTAACGACCGAGGACAGATTGAAGCCATAGATTGAAGCCATATTTATTGATTATTCTAAGGCTTGGTTTGCCATGCTAAACTTTTAGTTAAGCTTCGCGCATATTCTTGGCGACAATAAGCTAGTTGACTGGATAGCAGATTACTTGCGGTCACGCACACAATTTGTTACGTTTAACCACGCGAAGTGGTTACGGCAGCGGCGGTGGTGCAGGCAACACGACTGACTCTTCTTGTACCTTACAGACACTGGAATCTGGAAGTTTCGGTGGACTCTGAAGCGTGACTGGCCTGGCCGTGTTCTGCCTGAGTTTTGGAATTTCCCGCGCCTAAATACGTTGGCTACCAGGAAGGAAATCGTTTCGTGACACACGGGTTATCAGCAAGGAACGACGACGTGGTGGCAGCTGTGCGCTTCGATTTTTGGGGGCGTTTCTGTCCGCCACGGAACTCGCATTACGGCAGCGGCGGTGGTGCAGGCAACACGACTGACTCTTCTTGTACCTTACAGACACTGGAATCTGGAAGTTTCGGTGGACTCTGAAGCGTGACTGGCCTGGCCGTGTTCTGCCTGAGTTTTGGAATTTCCCGCGCCTAAATACGTTGGCTACCAGGAAGGAAATCGTCTCGTGACACACGGGTTATCAGCTAGGAACGACGACGTGGTGGCAGCTGTGCGCTTCGATTTTTGGGGGCGTTTCTGTCCGCCACGGAACTCGCATTACGGCAGCGGCGGTGGTGCAGGCAACACGACTGACTCTTCTTGTACCTTACAGGTTGGTGATTTTCCTGTGTTGCTTTTTGCCGCCTTCACTGCCGCCGCTGCCACCGGCTGTTTTATTGTTGTTTTGTTGTTGGTGAATTAACTTGAAGGTATGCCCAAGTGCTATACTTGCCGAGCTGCGTTGAGTGATGACAAGAATGTTATTACATGCAGTATGTGCGATTTTAGCTTTCATGGCACGGTCTGTTCGGGCATGACAGAGGAAGCATTCGCGACAAAACGCGATGCCAAGAAGAAAAACTGGAAGTGTGAAGCTTGCAGGCCAGCCAGTGGGAAGACTAACACGCCGGCTGCAGATTTGTTGGGAGATACCGACATTAAACTCATGATAGTGGACATGAACAAGAAGCTAACTTCCCTCGTTCCTTTGACAGAGAAAGTAGGGGAGGTGGAAAGGCTCGCACAACTACTTTCTGATAAGTTTGATAACATTCAGGAGCGCCTAGATAGGCATGAGAATGAGATTAAATGCCTTCATGGGCGAGTTGAAAAAATTGAGAAGGTTTGCGATGCGAAAAGTCTTACCCAGCTACAGTTTGACGTTGACGACCTCGAGCGGCGTAGCAGGCAGCTAAATATTGAGGTCCACGGAATACCGGAGGAAAAAGGGGAGGACCTCCTTGCTAAACTCAATGATGTTGCTATAAAGCTGGGTGTCCCTAAACTTGCCCGTGTAGACGTTTCTGCCCTTCACAGGATGGCAGCAAAGCCAGGAAAGGCACGGGGCGTGATAGTTCGTTTTGTGCACCAGGACTTGCGTCACACTTGGCTAGAGAAAAGGAAGGCACTTCGCCAGTCTGCTGAGAGCCTTTATATATCGGAGAACATGACAAGGCATGCAAGGACTCTCCTGACGAAAGCAAGAACATGGGCCACAAGGGTTGGGTATGCTTACGCGTGGCACTCAAACGGGAAGATTCTGGTACGGAGAAAGAGCGGCGAACCTGCTGCGGTTATCAGGTGCGAGGACGATTTGTCTGCCCTGAGTGCCTGACTTCTTCTCTTTTGTCTAAGCGTACGTGTGGAGGTGCTTGTCTATTAATCAAAAGTTCCTTTAAAGCAGTTCTACTTGAAGATTTTTCTTGTGTAACTACTGATTACGAAGCAGTGTGTGTTCTTTTCAACAATGTCGTTATTGTCTGCTGCTATCGTCCTCCAGATGGCAACATACGTGCTTTTCTTCTTTTTATGGACAACTTGCTTGCATTTGTGAATGAAAATCAGTATAATGTTGTCATTGGCGGAGATTGCAATATAGATATGAATTGCGACAATGCAAGAAAGTTCGAGTTTGAAAATTTTCTCTCATGCCACAACTGTGTAAACACTGTAAACGTTCCTACGAGGGCAACTATGCTTTCGCAGACTATCATAGATTTGTTTATTACAAATTATAATGAGTCTTTGGTTCAAACAAGAGTTCTTTCGTACCCTATTAGTGACCATAGGCCAATATGCTGTTGTATTATGACTAAAAGTCCCAAAGTACACACTGATATTGCTTCTGGTTTTCAGTGTGTCTCGCAAAAAGCTTTGGATGCCTTTTATTCGGATATCAATAATGTACGTTGGGACCATGTTTATCATTTGACTGATGCAAACGCTGCTTATGATGCTTTTCTAAGTTGCTTCACGGCAGTGTACAAAAAGCACTTCTTTCATAAACGTTCGGAAGGGAAGAAAGGTTGTCGAAAACCATGGATGACACGGGAGCTTTTGCGCAAGATTGACAAAAAAGATCGTTTATTTAAGAAATTTATGCTTACGCGTAATGAAACTGACCTGGTTGCATTTAAACAGTTTAGAAATGCCCTAGATAAAGAAGTTAAAAAGACGAGAGAAATGTATTACTTTAATCTTTTTTCTTCCTGTTCTAAACAAACAGATGTATTATGGAACAGATTGAACTCACTTATTGGGCGGAACAAGGGAAAAGAATCGGTGACGGAAATTTCACATGCTGGGGAAACTATCACTGGTGATCGCATGGTAAATGTGTTTAACGACTACTTTGTGTACCGGGACTTTGACACCGGACCACGTGCATTTTACACAAGTCTAGATCCTGATAATGTAAAGACACTCTTTTTAGAAGCAACAGTAGAACATGAAGTTCGAGCAGTTTTTCTGGGCCTTAAAAACAGTCGCAGTTGTGATGCGGATGGCCTGCAGATAAGACCTGTCAAATATGTAATAGATAAGATTTCTTCAGTGCTGACATATACATTTAACTTGTGTATTTCAACGGGCGTTTTCCCATCCAAAATGCAAGTTGCTCGTGTAGTGGCGTTATATAAGAAAGGAGATAAAACCGACGTCTCTAATTATAGACCAGTGTCAATATTGCCGATATTTTCCAAAGGTCTTGAGAAAATAATTTATAAACGATTATATTCTTTTTGTAGCAGGTACGTCTTAACGAAATGTCAGTATGGATTTTTAAAACACCGCTCAACAGAACTTGCTCTTCTTGACCAGAAAGAGTTCATATTGGAGAAATTTGACGAAAAACATTTTGTCCTTGGTATTTTTGTCGATTTTACGCAAGCTTTTGACTACATAAATCACGAAATTTTGTTTCATAAACTCAGTCACTACGGCATTCGTGGGCTTCCTCTAATGCTACTAAAAAGCTACCTCTCAGAAAGATGTCAGTTTGTTTCCATGAACGAAACGGTATCAGACAGAAAGAAAATTATCTCAGGAGTGCCGCAGGGCAGTATTCTCGGACTTTTGATTTTTAATTTGTATATAAATGATATAGTCTACACTTCTTCGGATGTCAAATTTGTAATATACGCTGATGACACCAGCATATTTATTTCGTCTCCATCAGATGACTACCTCTTTCACAAAGCTAACCTCGTGTTAGAAGAGTTAAGCACATGGGCAGCCAATAACCAGCTAAAAATAAATACAAAAAAGACAAAGGCCGTGGTTTTTCATTCTATTGGCAAACAGGTTTCTACAAAAGACAACCTTGTTTATCGCGGATCACAGATAGAGCTGGTTGAATCTATTAAGGTACTAGGTGTGTATTTCTCAATATCACTGCAGTGGGATGATCACGTAAATGCAGTATTACAAAAATTAGGTGCGATTACTGGTATTGCGAGTCGAAATCGCTATCTAATTCCGAAACAAGTGAAACTGTTGATTTATAATGCCTTATTCGCCTCGTATTTGAACTACTGCCATTTGGTTTGGGGGACTACTACCGAATCAAACCTCTTGCGGCTATTACTTATGCAAAAAAGATTTTTGAGAATAATTGCAAATGTACCAACTGTACATCCTTCTGAAGAACTGTTTAGAAGATTCAAAATAATTAAAACGCAAGACATATACGTGTACAGATTGCTCCGTGAATACCGAATACATTGCGATCACCAGGATTCTCTTTTCATGGGAATAGTAAATTTGTGTCCGAAAGAAGCACCATACAACATACGAAAAACCGAGACATGGAATGTTCCACATTGTCGGACTAGTTACGGTCGTCAAATGGCTCGTAACAAGCTTCCGCGTTTATTAAATGATTATATGAATAAGCAAATTGATATTCGTGATGTAAAATTGTCTGATTTGTATGATCTGTTCTTAACTTAGGCTCTTTGCATAAAATTGTTTGACTTTATATAGATGCAAAATAAAATGTTACTGTTAATTGTTACAATGTTACAGTAGAAGTTTTAAAAGTGTTAATGTCAGTGTGTTAAAGTGTCATAATGTTAAGAACATGCCTGAAACTGAGCTGCTGTCTTTGTACGGGGCTGAAGGACTTCCTCAAGCCATTCAAATGGCTTTTCCCTTCTCCTCCTATCACATTGTATTGTGATGAAACAATAAAATTCAATTCAATTCAATAAGTCATCTGACGTACAAATCACATCAGGGGTGCCCCAAGGTTCGGTGCTTGGGCCTCTCTTGTTGATTATCTACATAAATGACGTAGCAGAAATTTTCGGTGATACTGAAATTAAACATAGAATGTACGCAGACGACCGCGTTATATATAACACCATCTCTAATAAGAAGCAGCCTCTTAATTTTATATATGCTAATGATGGTGTCAGTATAGCTCGTGTCACGGAGTTTAAATACCTTGGTGTAACTGTGACGACAAATTTAAAATGGCACACGCACGTCGAAACAATCTGCAACAAGGCTCTTCGAAAACTTTGGTATCTCCTACGCACGTTAAGCAACTCGACTGAAGAATGCAAATTGACAGCGTACAAGACCTTGGTCAGGCTCATACTCGAATATGCGTCGGTTGTTTGGTCACCTCACCACAAGCAGGACATAGCCATGTTAAAATCTGTTAAAAAAAAAGTGATCAGGCTTATTTTTCGTTGCCATGACCGACGTTTTTCGCCTAGTTCGCATGCGCATATTTTATCACTGCAGCCTCTCGAACATCGGCACACTTGCGATCGTATCATCCTTCTGCATAAGATAGTTCCCACCGGCTTGAGCGTTCTAGCTCCCATTTCTTTCATGGCAGCTTCTGCACGCCGTACCCGACGATTCAATCTCCGAAATATTATGCCCTTTAGAGCTAGTCTTGATTGCTTTTTCTTTTTTTTCCGCGGACCGTGGATCTATGGAATGAGCTTGATGGGTCTCTGCGCAGACTCGATGCTCAGCAATTTGAAAAAAAGTTGCGAAATCATGTATTTTGTTAAATTGTATTTTTTCATTGTGTTGAACATATGTATCCACTCCTGCTATGTCTCAATAACTGAGACAGCAGTATTTGTAAATAAAATAAAATAAAATTTGGCATTCAGGCAAGATTGACTAGCGGAATCAGTGATACTGCGCAAACTAGGTAATTGTATAAGCAACGTGGCCTTACCACTCATGTCGACAGCTCTATAGTAAATAAAATCTAGGTTATTGTACGTCGTTAAGTGAGCACTCACGTAATTTCACAGGCGCCTATTTTGTTGAAGAGAAATGCATGACAGCGGGCCTTTTGTCTATTTCACTTCGTTGAGCGAAGCAGAACGAAAGCATGCTGAGCAATACTAGTACACACGTATTTCTTCATACACAAATAAAGGAATCGCTAGAAGAGGGGTTACCATGCATTGGAGCCGCAACTGACTCCTGACAAGCATTGTTACCACAACTGTTGATGCAGGCGCTGTGCACTGCGTGGGAAAAGCAGCCGTGTATGAGCGCTAGCGTGCTTCCTTTTCACTCCGGTGTCCCGAGTTCGATTCCTAGTGTGTGGTGCGTTGCTTCCAGTAATTACAGGATGTTTGTCTGCATCTCTCTGATTGTTAGGGACACATTGCGATCGCAATTACGATCGCCAACCCCTTCCACTTTAGCCCACGCTAAGCGTGTTTTCATGAAATTTCGAATCTCCATTTCCGTTGCTCCATTAGTGACGTAGGCAGCGATCGTTGAAATTCACCTACGTGTGGTGGCGCACCGGTGTTGCCCCGGCCGAGCACTCCGGGCATCAGCCATAAGTGATCATGACATTGATCATTGTGGCGCAGATGGCAGGCATGCTATATTAGCGGTATCAAAATCAGTCAAGAAATTTGCCGTACTAGCATCCCATAGCATCCCAATTTTGATACATAACAAGCCAACAACACTATACGGAGAGCAGTGCAACCTAGGCCGTTAGAGAGATATGGTCAAGAAATGCGTGTCATATAACGTATGCTACCTGGTTCTTGCTGCTACCTACCTACGAAGCAGACACCTAAAGGCTTGCGAATATGATTGAACCGATTTAAAATCAAAGCACGAGCCACGGAAAAGAAAATCATGACTTAAGAAATTAAGAAATTACTGGAGTGTGTCAGTGATCAAACGCCTGGTAGTCACACCTTAGTTGACATTAGGAGGAAATCGTCGAGGGTACCGTTTATAATGGCACGGCGAGTTAACGATGGTCATCAAAGTTGATACATAACATTGTCAGATAAGATGAACGTGGCAGGCATTAGCAGAATGGTATGTAGGGAGGAGAGGTTGTAAATGTGCGGAGATAGCGTCGCTGCAGTTAACACATTACCTAGGCCCATATTCAGACGGTCATCTTTCGATGACAATGTTCGTAAGAGAACATTTTAGCTAATGCGGATGACCTGCCGACCAATTCTAGGGGAGCGCTTACGAAATAGACGCTCTGTGAATTCTTCGGCTCGTTAACTGGAGAAATAATATTGAATAGTGCAACAGGCCCTTATCCGAGAGTTGGCGAAGCGAGAAATGTGATGGCTCATGATGTTTAGTCACGGTTACCGAAAAAATGTTTAGCGATGGTTACCGAAAACATCAAAAATACGGGCGGCTTGCAGGTCAACGAGACTCAGCATGAAAAAAGGAAAAAAAATAGTCTATCCCATATTCATTGATTTCTTGGTCACGCTCTTTAAAAATGAACAGAACAGGGAATGAAGGTACACTTCTTTCACTTTAGCTTTTGTGTATCTCTGGCAACAGGTCATGTATAGGCATGAAGAGATGGTTTAAGATATGAGGCCTCCAGGAGAGCACACCACTACCATAACGGTGTAGCAAGGAACAATATTCACGCGTAACAAATTAATGGCGCTAAATGTCTATCACAACTAGGATTTTTATATAATAATGGAACTGCGTGCAGACAGCTAGAATACGTGAGTGTATTGCACAGTGACAAACAAGCAAGAGTACGCTACTCGTTCACCACAACACTAACATAGCCAATGAAATGCCCGTACCGAAGCCAGAAGGCGTTTCCCAACTCCCTGAGATAAAAGACATTGACGGTATAGCACCAAGGGCGCAGTTTGTTGCCAAAGAGGCAAACACGAGTCGTTTCGAGGTCTACATCCCCCATTATCGAGGTCTTCCACCAACGTGTGACATTTACAGCTTCAATAGCGCCTCGCGTCTGTTGTCAGTGGTAAATTCTCACTGTGACAGCTATTGGTCCGTGTCAGGCCGAGATATTGGTAACTTAGGTGTAAGACAAATGCAGCACAAACGCATCCGAACGTCCCGGAAAATCAAACTGCTTCGGTTACTCCGACACTTGGCAGGCGCGTGTCGTACCTGTTGGATAGCGAATCCAAACGAACGCACTGCTTCAGCAAGTGTAGTGCATCACACGGAGTGGGAGACCTGCTTCTTCATCGTCGCACGATATTGCTTATGGGAGGTGTGCAACATTTTTCACCTGTATATACACCCAGTCGCACCAGCGAACGCCATGCAGTAAGCTAAAGATAGAATGCGCAAAACCTACACAACGACACATTAAGACAGACACGTACTCTTACTGCGTCGTTGTGTATGTGTTGCGCGTTGCATCTTTTCCTTACTAGTATAAACCAACTCGACCAGCAACAAGTTTTATTGAACACCATGCGATGAAGAGCACTTGTATATGTGAAATTTTTCTCGAGCCATACACTTCATGTGCGGGATGAATTGTAGCGGTATATATAGTGCTGCGCTTTCCATCTACGGGGATAAGGCATTGGCAGTTGATGCTTGCATTTTACGTATCAACCCAGTATAGTAGGAGCCGACCTCTAACTTTGACGAACTGATTTTGAGGAAGGTGTTGAAGAGTTCTTAATTGTCAGAATGCCTCACAGCTGTCATGGTGACGTCTACAATGAAAAAGTACTGAGAGATAATGGTAAAAGCTGCACTTATAAACATCCCTAATCGAGTGAAGTCGTATGTCTGATTGTTCTCGGAGAACTTAATTGGGAGAATCTATTTTGTGCAATACTATTCTTTCAGTCCGGAAAATTACTCGCCCATATCTTAGGCGATGCCGCGAGTTCAACCCGTGTTCGATAGACCACGGCCCTTGAGGCAGACACGCCGGCACCTCTTAAAGGAAAGCAGTTTTTGAAGCCTATAAAAATGTAGAACGTGCGTGGTGTTCACCAATCTATTTTTGAGAAAACTTAGGGCGCCTTCAGGGCAGCGCTGCCGGAGGCAATGTTTGATGCCTAGACCCGATGCCAAGACCCCGTGTACGTAGCAGGTTCGAGATAGCTTGATGTTTCATCGAGGAACATGGTTGCTCAGAAAATTGAAAATTTCAATTTCAAATTTACTGACGCGTCCAAGTTTATGCGGAGCTTTCTTTCACGTGGCCTAGATGATACCCCTAGCGTTTTTGCGGCATATTCATGGAAAACTCATGAAACAGCAATTACAAGGTGATGGTTGTTTGCTTTAATTTTCGAAGCCATCGCAGAGTCGCTAGGGAGTCGACGCAGAAAATAGGATGGGCTGCGTCGGTCGCTAGAGCTATCTAAGACGCATTGGTAGGCTAGTTGGTTTGCCATAGTGATGATACACAGCACACAGCAGGTGACATGACAAACAATTGCAAGAAATGCAAACGAAACGAGCACGAGCACTGAACTGTAAGTCATCACGTCTCCTGAGCGCGGCTCGTGGTCGTGAACTTCGCGTCTTTTTGTTATTGGTTGTCCATATGTTCTCCCGCCACGGATGGTCATCATCATATCTAAAAATACCCCCCCTCCAGTGCAATTTAAATTGGTGAACAAAGACCAACCCGTATGAATCACTTCAGTCTGTAAATCTTGCTCGGCTCATTGAGAAAGCCAGTCAACCTGATCACAAGGACAGCTGTCACAGGTTTGGTGGTTACGTCTCCGTCCTGGCGAACAAGTGTTTCTTTCTAACGCCAACTGGTGTTCTCGGACTCTGTCAAAAATTCCACAAGTGGTTGTTTGGATCCTATGTAACTAACGAAAAACCATCCGTTAAAAAACTATCGTGTCATTCACAATGCGGTTTCTTCGACCGATGCTCTCGTGATTCAAAGATCGTTTACGTTTCGCGTTTAAAGCTCTTCATTTTGCGTCCCTTCCCAGCCGTGGCCAGGTTAGCCGCTTCGACGCGCGCAGAAAATGGTGCGAGATTTATTCATACGCTTCATGTTCTCACCTGTAAATATCCATATTCACAGCTGAGGCATGAGCAGTGAGACTGTGACTCAAAAAAGTAAGGAAGGGTCTTGCTATCTCAACGTTGTCTTACAACATTCGCATTAGACAAAAATCGAAAGTATTAATGTCCAAAACACGACAACCATATTGAAACGACGCGATTATGGTTATCTGTGAGTGGTAGTTGTATAGCATACGTTCGTTCACGTCTAAATGAATGAAGATCACAGAAAAATGCATCACTGATACCGGCGTTCTCTTCGAAGTTATTAGACGCGAAGCAGCTATTTGACTAGCCTGTGTAACGCCCTTTGTGCGTCCGTACGAACGCGCCGCAACGCGCTCCCCTCGCCGCAGGTGTTGGAGCCGTGCCAAGTAGGTCACGCCGCAGCTGCGCGTTGACGTCACGCTCCCCTCGCAGTGCGCGCTGACGTCACTCTCTCCCTCGCCTGCCGCGCGCTCGCCGCAGCTGCCGCCTCGTCCGTTCGCCCGCAACACCTGCCGCTACCGCCGCTCGCTCCGCTACCGCGACCGACAAAAAATGAACACCATCTTCTCAAAGGGAACCCTGATGGGATGCGAAGCACCCGCGTGAGCGCCGTTCAACCCGTGACGCCACCCGTGCGCAACGCTGCTGCTTCGTATCCCATCAGGGTTCCCTTTGGGAAGATGGTGTTAATTTTTTCGGAATGATCTATTCTGCGGGGTAAAGGTACGGCCAGACCACATGCATGGTCTTCTCGTCACGCGGCTGTGCCCGTGTTACACAGACGGCATGAAGATATTTGGGCTTACGGAGGGCGTGACGTAGGTTTGCTTTTAATGAACGTATAATTTGAATGCGCCGCAGAACTATCTGATAGCCGATTTCTAAACTTTTCTTGTTATTCCTATTACTAATAAAATTCGGATTTCTCTCGAGACATGTTATAGAAGTTGGATGACGCTGTCGAGCTTTTACCACCTGGCGTTTACCTTCATGTTCGTGCTGTGATATTGAACATACGAACTAAAGGTGGCCTATGCCTTTGTTACTCTCACTACTCTTTAGAAGTACGCTGTCAATGCTGTAGTTAAAAAGAAAGCTGATGGTGCTTACTACTTCAGCTTTCAAACAGGTCCGCAAAAAAACGCTCATGTTTGTGTCCGAACACTGGAAAGTAATTAATACTCCAATCGGCGACGAAGTAAATAATATAGCGATTTAGATGACCACTGGGTGACAAAATAAGAGTTTCATTAAGGGCGAACCTGTGCCCACAACTTGCAGTGGAAGAGAGACGCGTTATAATGCTAGCGTCGAACAGTTCTTTCCAAGTCTCGTGGGCGTGGCGCATGCAAGCCGGGCCCGGACGGTCGCTCGTGCCGAGATGAACGCTACCTGTTGTCACTGCACTGCACTTAGGTACATTGCGCAAACTGTCCAACAAGAAGGGTGATAGGCGGGATACTTGAAGACACTTAAGTCGTCACGGCAATATGACACTCAGAAATATTGGGGCACACAAGATTGCGTAGAACCTTATCAAACATCGGTTTCCCATCGACATGGCCAAAGCAAAGACGCCAAAGCAAACAGGCTGTATGGGCCACAAACATGGCATTCTAGGCCCTACTTGGGAAATGAAGAAGAGCTGTGCACACGGGCTCCCACTTCCGTATTTGCCCGTCGGTCCACCATTCCGTCTGTTAAAACTTCGGCATCATGTGCTCCCTTATTTGCTCAAGTCTGGAACGTAAGAACGGTAGGACGGCGGTGGCTTTGGTGGTAATGCGATGGTCGTCGAATAAGGACTGATCCTACCTTTTGCCCCCGTGTAACTTGCGGGTGCTTTTTGTATGCTAATGGCGGAATCTCCTACTGTATATTTCATTTTCGTTCTGACGCTCACGAAAAGGCACATTTCAAACTTGTTAGTTATGACGAGTCATATGAGGGCGAGAAAACACGGAAAAGTGATTATTTCTTTGGTAAACCGCATCTCGGTTTTGTCAGTAACCGTCATCATCGGGGGGAACAATAGAATACCTCTTGTTTTTGCACGCGCACGTTGCTTGCAGTTCTTGTTTCTACAGTACGGCAAGCACGTGTTCGTATGAGCTCTTCAATGACTAGTGAAGTAGACGGCGGAACCTGTGCGCAAATGCTAAGAGAACGCTGCGCGACGAAGCACACATACAAAGCGAAAGTAGGTGTCGTCAATATGCGTCTTCGCGCTATAGTTTTGATCATCATCATCAACCAGCGATGGTGTGCCGCTGGTTTTTTTCGGCGTCCGAGAAACTCGGGAACCTGTAACCCACGCATTTGCAAGGCGAGGAATATTGGCCGCGAGAGAAAAGAAAACACAATACTACCCTTTCGAAGTGCTCCACGAGAGTCGTCTATTCGCTTAGTTAGCGAATACTTAGTTAGCCACAACGCTTAGTTAGCTGTGCAAATGATGTCTTTTGTATGTGCTTGCTTTTAATTTGTGGTGACGTGGAATCAAACCCCGGTCCTACCACTCAGGCCTTGCTCAGTGAATTGTTGTCTGGTCAAAATATATTAGCTGATGAGGTGGCAGCTATTAGAGTTCAGCAGAATAATATGGAAAAGCTCATGGCTGACTGGGTTGCTCCTTTTTCGGAACTAGAAAAGCGAGTGGAACGTGTTAGTATTCTAGAAAATACTGTCAAGTCCTTGGAGGCGAAGATCGCTGATTTGGAAGACAAAAATAGGCGTTCAAATCTGGTGGTTTTTGGCATCCAGGTAGAAGCACAGGAGACTGATTCTATGTTGAAATCTAAGATCTTAGACGATGTGTTTTCGAAGAAACTTGACATTCAATGTAAGTCAATCGGCAGGATTCACCGCCTTGGTAAACCCGGTAAAAAACGTCCTGTAATAATTTACTTTCAAGACTACAACGAAAAACAAAAAATTCTAAAGAATGCCTACAAACTCAAAGGGACTGCTATATCTTTGCAAAGTGATTACTCGCACACCACATTAAGGAAGCGGAAGCTCCTGTGGGACAGTGCAAAATCGGAAAAACAGCAGGGAAAAAAAGTCAGTCTAAAGCATGACAAGTTACGTGTCAATGATGACATATTTATCTGGGACGACACCCAAAACACAAGAATTAACATTCGGGCCCACCGGCCTTCTAAACAGAACTGACTTGGCCCTGAAAACCGCAAAGAACTACGCCTACTAAATTTAAACGCGCGCAGTATCGTAAATAAAAGTGACCGACTCGAGGCAATTATTTTAGGATACGCTCCTCACATAGTGGTGATAACCGAGACATGGTTACGTGATGATATTGACGATGCGGTCGTTTTCCCCCCTTCTTATCGGGCTTTTCGTCGTGACAGGAGTACGAGAGGAGGAGGGGTGACTATTTTGGTCAAAGACGATATACCAGTCATACTTTTACGTCAGCCAGAAAATATAGAATGCGTTGCTCTAAAGCTTTCATGCTGGAATACGTCATTGTTGGTGTTTGGTTTGTACCGCCCTCCTGATTCATCCCCTAAATTTTTATATGACCTCTGTGAGCATATGTCTTCGTTTTCTCATGAAAAAATTTTTCTTGTTGGAGATTTCAACCTGCCAGAAATAGATTGGGAGAATGGATACCTTGATCCCGACCTAAATTCAAATTCTAATTACATAAGCAATGTAATGTTACACCACAACTTGAGGCAGGTTGTCAATCAACCGACACGTGTTCAAGGCATGACAGCAACTATACTTGACCGTATCTTTGTCAGTCAATCAATCAGTGATTTTTCTGTTTCGATTGAGCCAGGTATTTCTGATCACTACATGGTGTATTTTTCCTGTCCAATTCAGTCATGTAGCACCAATCGATGCAAAAGGATTACGGTTAAGGACTTCTCGCGCTCCAGAGACGAGAGTGTGTTGGACTTCCTTGACCTTTGCCTCAACTGCTTTCACGGTGACGATGTTATTAGCCTTTGGAAAAAATTAAAAAACATGTGCATGCACTGTATTAACAATTTTATTCCCGATAAAACAAAGAAAATAGCTAAGAAAAATCCCTGGATGACGCGTGAAGCTCTGCAACTAAAAAGAAAGATTAAGCGCTTGAGACGACAAGGTGCCCCTCGTAGTACTATTCTAAAAATCCAACCTAAATTAAACGAAATAGTGAAAAGGGCAAAAGAAAGGTACTTCCAGCATACGCTGCCTGATTTTATGCGAAATGCCCCGGAAATGTTTTGGAGGCACTTAAAAGAAAAAACAAGGCCAATCGACCAAATTGTACACGAGGGCAACTTGGTCGTCGAGAAGCAAAGCATTGCTGATCATTTTAACAAATATTTTCAGTGTTTTTTCCCGTTCTTGTGATATGCCATTAACAAAACATATGCCTCACATTGTGCCATCCGATATAGTATCGCAACCAGGGGTAGTTTCTATGCTGCTCAATCTGAAAACTAAGTCATCACCTGGTCCGGATGCTTTACCAAATGCTTTTCTGCACAGATATGCAGAAAAGTTGTCTCATTTTCTTGTTGTCATTTTTCATGCATCATTATCTTCTGCAGTTCTTCCTAGTGATTGGTTAAGTGCACGTGTTGTACCTGTGCCTAAGAAAGGCGACGCGACTCTTTTAACAAACTATCGTCCAATTTCTCTAACATCGTCTTCATGCAAGCTACTTGAACATATCATAGCCAACGAGATTAACAAATTCCTTTCTGATAGAAATATTCTCTCCAACTACCAGCATGGCTTTCGCAAAGGCTTTTCTACGGTTACCCAACTGACTACCATCGTTCACAACTTTGCGTCTGTCCTTGACAAGTCTGGGCAAGTTGATGTAGTTTTTTTAGATTTTAGGAAAGCGTTTGACCTTGTTTCGCACTCAAACCTTATAAAAAAACTCGAAATGATTAGCTTACCAGCATATATAATTAATTGGATTACTGCCTATCTGTCTAACCGTAAGCAGTTTGTTGTTCTCGGTGATAGTTTTTCGGGAGAACTTCCGGTAACTTCAGGTGTCCCACAGGGCAATATTTTAGGACCCTTGTTATTTTTAATTTACATTAATGACATAACAAACACAGTTACAGAGCCCGTTCAAATCAGATTGTTCGCCGATGATTGTGTGGTATTCAATGAAATAACTTGCAGAGATGACCAAGTTGCACTTAATTCTTGCCTTCAAAACATCGTGTCCTGGTGTGGCAAATGGAACATGGAATTAAATGCAAATAAATCTGTCTTTATGAAAATTACCAAAAAGGTTAAAACGCTATCCTTTCCCTACAACCTCGCTTCCGAACCCCTGACAGAAGTAAATCAATATAAATACCTAGGTGTTACTATAACTAACAATTTATCCTGGAATGCGCATGTTTCTAACATCTGTAAGTCGGCTTTCCAAACATGGCATTCTATGCCCTACTTAGGAAATGGAGAAGAGCTGTGCTCACGGTCTCTCACTTCCGTATTTGCTCGCGAGTGCACCATTCCATCTGTGAAAACTTCGGCAACATGTGCCTGCCTTATTTGTTCAAGTCTGGAATAGAAGAACGGTGGACGGCGACGGCTATGGTGGTAATGCGATGGTCTTCGAATAAGGACTGATTCTATCTTTCGCCCCTGTTTAACTTGCGGATGCTTTTTGGAAGTTATTGGCGTAATCTCCAACTGTACATTCCATTTCTCTTCTGACGCTTGCAAAAAGGCACATTTCAAGCTTGTTAGCTAATGGCGAGTCATATGAGGGCGAGAAAACGCGGAAAAGTGATTATTTCTTCGGTAAACCGCATCTCGGTTTTGTTCAACAGCCGTTATTATCGGTTGGAACAATGGAATGCCTCGTGTTTTTGCATGCACTCATTGCTTGCAGTTCTTGTTTTCCAGTACGGCAAGTACGTGTTTGTATGAGCTCTTCAATGACGAGGGAAGTAGAAGGCGGATTCTGTACGCAAATGCTTAGAGAACTCCACGCGATGAAGCACACATCCAAAGTGACAGGAAGTTTCGTCAATATGCGTCTTCGCGGTATAGTTTTGATCATCATCATCAACTAGCGGCGGAGTGCCGCTGGTTTTTTCGGCGTCCGTGAAACTCGGGAACCTATAACCCACGCATTTCCAAGGCGAGGGACATTGGCCGCTAGAAAAAAGAAAACACGATACTACCCTTTTGAAGTGCTCCACGGGAGTCGTCTATTCAATTCCTCTTTCCTGCGATGAAGTGTAGATTGGGCAAACTGAAAGGTACTTAAACGATCGATTGCGGGACTATGCACTAAAGGTAGAGAAAAATGAGGACACGCATGCGCACTTGCTTGCGAATGTGGCATCTTGTGGTTATCAGGCACAATTTCGCGAGATGCGGGTTCTGGGAAGGTGCGCGTAGTCGGCACGTGTAGTCTTAGAAGCCTTTTTAATTGCGTCGAACAAGTATCATTGTGTAAGCGAACCATCAATTTCTTTATTCCCAGCGGAAGTTTCTTTTCTGGATTTACGATTGTGATGAGCATGGCCTGTGTGATATCTATCCTGTGTGATTAGATTGTGGCATCTATGTCGGCCCTGTTATTGCGCATGCATTAGTGAGGACGTGTACATGTGATTCTTTAAAGAGTTGGAAGTGAGCGCTGAGTGGTGCCTACTTTTTTAATGTGTGCTGGTGTGTGTGGTTTGCGTTCTTAAATTTATGAAATCATGCCTCACCAACTAGCGCAACAGCAAGTTCTACTGAAATACTGCCGCCGCAGCCGGGATTCGATCTCGCAACAGTAGAATCAGCGTTCAAGTGCCGTGGCCACTTTGCAAAGGGTGCGGCGGCCCATTTAAAATTTCCCTAGACCTACGGGGAACCGATGTACCGAGCATTTGTCTCACTTATTCCCTGTGCGCAAGGGAGGGGCTAGTTATCAGAACAAACTGCGTGGCCATAAGTTTATAAGACCTCGTGCATTTCAGGTTGGCCGCTTCACTTACTTGAAGTCGTCGCCAGCGGAGGTCGCGTTCGTTCGCACTTGACTCCCGGCGCTATTTGCGCGGTGAATTTCTCTTTCGCGCGCAAAAGCCACTCCATTTTGGCGGGCCGCAGGCTCGAGATAATGAATCTTTCTGTGTTTCACGTACTGATGCAGTATCGCCATCTATTTGGCTACAAACTCGCCATTGGGATTAACCGCGAAGTGCTGCCACTTCAAAGGCGCCCCAGATAATTTTAGCCAATTACCTATGCTGCTCCCATGTCCAGGACACTTACCGACGTCCGCCGAATCTCGCAGCTTGCTCCGTAGTGAAGTGCTTTCCTGTTGTCGCTACACCTCTCTCGAGGAGTTTACATAATTAAGTGATTGCTGAACTACTCCTTCACGAGTTCCCGTTATTTTTTACGTGTCGCCGCATTCGAAATGCCGCAGCCGCGGATGAAACGGAGTCGACTAAGTGCACTACGCATCTTACGCAGTAGCTTACCACACTTAACTCCGCACATGATATAAGCAATAATAAACTTTGAACGGCACAAAAGAACGCGCGTTTTAAGAGCATTAAATGGAGACTGAAAAAGTAAAAGGCGCCGAGGACTCTGCACCTCCCTCTGGTAGCAGGAGTTTCACTACGCTTACGAAACAATCGCCAAATAAGTCTCCGTTGTCTTCCGATCAGTTCATGTCCTGCCTTATATCAACGGTTCAGAGTAAAAAAAAGGAAGCCGATTCTTCGAGAGGTGAACGCTAGAAGACGTTTTATAGGTCTGCCAGAACAATGTCATGATGTGTTGATCCTTGTTTAAATTGCGCTCTCAAAGATTGAGTTAACAATAAAGAAAAGTAGGGGGGACCTCGTTTGCTTCGAGCGAACTCCTCTGGGAAGACCTGCTTGCCGCCGATAAACAGTTTTGTCAATGTCGTAAAACGCCCTGTACGTGCACCAATTTCAGAAGCGCTCCGTCGGAGGAGCTGCGGGTGAGCAAGTCTACCGAAACATATCACATATCCACCCGAGAAAATACGCTTGCGTGTGCAATGCAGTAGGCGTTGTTGCTGCTAAGACACGTGCGTGTGATACGGTCAGCGTTTGAGAGCTCCGTTTGCTTTTTGGGAACATATGAATTAATCTGCTCACCGGTTCGTTATGGGAAGCGCGGTATCACTTACAATTCGTCAACCTTTTGCTGATCTTGATATTTTCGGCTTTATAATATTATCCACTCTCGTGGTACCCTAGTGAGTATTCAGGTTAGCTGAGAGGTGCAATTTTTAGTGGATACTAAAGTTAGAAACAATTTTTCTCGTATAAGTAGGTTAGCTTTTCACAATACCAAAAACACCAGTCTTGTGAGGAGAAGACCCTCAGAAGACACGCAAAAAGAAAAGACGAGTGGTGACGCCGCTTCGAAACTGCAGCATTTAAACCAGTGACGTGGCAGAGATTTGACGGCGTTTTCTACGGCTATTTAGCAGTAAGAAACACCTATATTGTGTTTCAAGGAAGCCACAGCCTTAACACGAGGAGTTTCAGAACTTTGGTGGAGGGAATCCGGCCAGAACACGAAAAAAAATAAATTGGCCTGCTGACGTAATTAAGTTCGGACTCCCCAGCTCGAATTACAGAACTAATACTCTAAAGGGAAGGGGGTCAAGGGCTCGTTCTTTATTTGTTAGAAACAACTTAATGAGCAAACAGACAATTAGGCCTAGGAAAGCATAGGGGAAGTTACTTGTGGTATTGTAATTATGGAGAAAGTAGAAAGGAATTAAAGTGGACGAAAAGACAGACCTGCCTTCGGTGGGACCCGAACCCACGACCTTCGGATGTCGCGACCGATGCTCTACCAACTGAGCTACAAACGCGGTCGTCCCCCCATCCACTTTATTGTGTATTTATGTACGTATTATCCTGGGAGTGTTAGGCAGCGCCACTCGTGGCCAAGGCGGCGTGTGTAGAACACACTATATTGCCAGGAGGCGTCACGTAGAACGTGAACTTAGATGAGATGGCTGCTGCCCAATAAGCCCTCGCATGCTACCTAAGGCACCAAGTCTGCCGCAACGAGGCCCAAGCTATGAAATAACGAAAGGGAAGGGGTCAAGGGCTCGTTCTTTATTTGTTAGAAACAACTTAATGAGCAAACCGACAATGAAGCCTAGGAAAGCATAGGGGAAGTTACTTGTGGTATTGTAATTGTGGAGAAAGTAGAAAGGAATTAAAGTGGACGAAAAGACAGACCTGCCTTCGGTGGGACCCGAACACACGACCTTCGGATATCGCGTCCGATGCTCTACCAACTGAGCTACAAAGGCGGTCGTCCCCCCGTCCGCTTTATTGTGTATTTATGTACGTATTATCCTGGGAGTGTTAAGCAGCGCCACTCGTGGCCAAGGCGGCGTGTGAGAACGTGGCCAAGGCGGCGTGTGAGATGGCAGCAGCCATCTCATCTAAGTTCACGTTCTACGTGACGCCTCCTGGCAAGAAAGTGTGTTCTACACACGCCGCCTTGGCCACAAGTGGCATTGCCTAACACTCCCAGGATAATACGTACATAAATACACAACAAAATGGACGGGGGGACGACCGCCTTTGTAGCTCAGTTGGTAGAGCATCGGACGCGACATCCGATGGTCGTGGGTTCGGGTCCTACCGAAGGCAGGTTTGTCTTTTCGTCCACTTTAATTCCTTTCTACTTTCTCCACAATTCCAATACCACAAGTAACTTCCCCTATGCTTTCCTAGGCTTCATTGTCTGTTTGCTCATTAAGTTGTTTCTAACAAATAAAGAACGAGCCCTTGACCCCTTCCCTTTCGTTATTTCATAGCTTGGGCCTCGTTGCGGCAGACTTGGTGCCTTAGGTAGCATGCGAGGGCTTATTGGGCAGCAGCCATCTCATCTAAGTTCACGTTCTACGTGACGCCTCCTGGCAAGAAAGTGTGTTCTACACACGCCGCCTTGGCCACGAGTGGCGCTGCCTAACACTCCCAGGATAATACGTACATAAATACACAATAAAGTGGACGGGGGGACGACCGCCTTTGTAGCTCAGTTGGTAGAGCATCGGACGCGACATCCGAAGGTTGTGGATTCGGGTCCCACCGAAGGCAGGTTTGTCTTTTCGTCCACTTTAATTCCTTTCTACTTTCTCCACAATTACAATACCACAAGTAACTTCGCCTATGCTTTCCTAGGCTTCATTGTCTGTTTGCTCATTAAGTTGTTTCTAACAAATAAAGAACGAGCCCTTGACCCCTTCCCTTTCGTTATTTCATAGCTTGGTCCTTGTTGCGGCAGACTTGGTGCCTTAGGTAGCATGCGAGGGCTTATTGGGCAGCAGCCATATCATCTCAGTTCATGTTCTACGTGACGCCTCCTGGCAAGAAAGTGTGTTCTACACACGCCGCCTTGGCCACGAGTGGCGCTGTCTAACACTCCCAGGATAATACGTACGTAAATACACAATAAAGTGGACGGGGGGACGACCGCCTTTGTAGCTCAGTTGGTAGAGCATCGGACGCGACATCCGAAGGTCGTGGGTTCTGGTCCCACCGAAGGCAGATTTGTCTTTTCGTCCACTTTAATTCCTTTCTACTTTCTCCACAATTACAATACCACAAGTAACTTCCCCTATGCTTTCCTAGGCTTCATTGTCTGTTTGCTCATTAAGTTAGAACTAATACTCTGATATTCTTATTTTTCTTTTAATATGGAACATACAATGTCAAAATTTTGCACAGTCGGGTTCTGGAGATATAAATTATCATTTTAAACCAGTTTACCTCTTCAATTTAGTGACCATTTATAGCGGGAACCATCGTACGATTGTGAAGCGCGTAAGAGTGAGGGGATTCCGAAGTAATGTTGACCATCGTGTGTTGACTACGCAGCGCCTGAGTCTAAGTACAGACCCAAGCATTGCATGATGACCCCGCCATGAATTTGTAGTCATTATGGCCGACTAATAAACACACGTGCCTTAGCTTACGTGCGCGATAGCTTGCACCTCAAGGGTAACACGGCGGGAAGACATAGGCACAGGGGGAAAGTTCAATAAATTATATTCCTATGTTGCTCCGAATGTACGAGTATGGGCGTTGAAGTAGTCGCGACCGGCAGTGCATCTATTCTTAGGCAGCTCGCGTGTGGTCCAATATTCAAGCATATTTATCGCCTGCCTAAATATCTATGCCATCCGGGAAATCTCGGCGGCAATCAATAGAAACTGTCAGACGAATTTGTTGCTCTTTTTTGCTTTCTTAGTTTGGTGATAAGTGTATAGCTCAATGTTTCTTTTTCCTTGAAAGCCAGGCAAAATGATGTTGGCATTTTGACTACAAGTGCTAGGGTAAGTTGTGCAAAGGGGAATTGTGGTGCCTCGGCACAGTAGCCATACGGAGAACAACCATTGATTATAAGGCATAGCCCACTGGCATAGATTAGTCTTCTGCTGCAAGAAGGAAAGAAAAGAAACTGACCATATCTCACTCCGTTTGCTCTATAATTGTATATATTAATCGCCAGGAAAGAAGAGACAACCTCCAGGCACAAAGCCGATGGCGTCCCCTTCTCCGATCATGAAAATATTCGTTTTTTTGGCTAGATTGCTGGGCAAGCGAAAAAAATGCTGATACGTATTTGTTGCTCCTATGCGTAGGGAAACGTTGAAGCTTCACAATATTTTTCGTGACGTGTGTCTGGTAAGCACGGCCTGAGATTTTGACGAGGCAGGCTGAACAGTGGAAATTTCCTGTGGAAATTTTATTTCACTATGGACCCTTACGAGCTTGATCAACTTTCTGTGCTTCTGAAATTTTCTTGTCATCTCCCTCCTCGTCATATCGGCATGTTGAAAATATGCAAAATGCTGAATTTTATCTTCGCGTTGCGCTGATTTCAGCTCTGGTCGCCCTAAATTACAACTACTTTGTTGCATAGAAGTGAGACTGAGAGTATTCCTTATTCACAAAATAACGCAGGCGTTCATAGCGTGTGGACACTCATGCGTTTCGTGGGCACCGCTGTTTTAAGTGCCAAGCATTTCCTGGCGAACTCGAGCAATATTAGCCGTATCTATCTATCTATCTATCTATCTATCTATCTATCTATCTATCTATCTATCTATCTATCTATCTATCTATCATGTTTGTCTGTCTCTCCGCCTACGTCTGGGTGCTCTCCGGGTCGTCTAATTCGCCTGATATAACCGAATATTTGCATGGTGGGGAACACATGCACGGATTACTGACCTTTAGACCACTAACATTATACACTCGTCATGTTCGTCGCGGTTAACAATACTGCAATTATTTGTGGCTCATACCCATAGTGTTCGGCATGCGATATGCGGGTATGCGCACAAGTGTTTGAATTTCATACCGCGTATGCCAATCAAGGACCAACTAGATCGATATTTGACATATTGTAAAGATGGTAGAAGAAGCAGGTTAGAGGATTGAGAGAAGAGGAGGACGAAGGGCTGAGAGTCCGAGCAGCGAGATCGCCATCATCCATCTGCTGTAAATAAAGCCATTCCTTCACGACTCACCGTAACAATATCATTAGAACACAGCTATAAATAAGAAATGTACACCATTAGTAGCTTGTGAGTTAAATATAAAAAAATCACATTCGCCCACACGGAACCTACGAAGCAGTAGGGAGGCGTGCAACCCGGACCCCGCGGTGCCAAGCAAGCAGGCTACCAGTAGGCTACGGTGGCTGCTCTCCCAGATTATAAATAGCTAGCAAACGTGTCACTCCGGCGGTTGTGATGATGGTGCTTGTGTAACATGAATTGATCTTCTAGCGCACATTAAGCGCTATGTAGCAAAGTAATAACATTACGTATTGTTTCCTGTATAGCATTCTTGTAGGAATGCTTCAACAGACGACTCTAGCGATACGCACATCGGCACCCCGTAGTGTGGATTTGGCCTCCAGAAAAGAAAGGTTTGGGCCGTGCATTGACATAAGTGCCAAGGTTAAGTGTTACCAGGAGCTACCATTCAGTCGCCATGGTGTCGTCGATGTTCCTGGTTAGCCCACGTTAAGTGCACCCACTTGTGCTCTTATGCTCTTATGCACTTATGGGTTAAGTGCACCCAATTATGCTCTTTGCAGAAGGACCTCAATCCTACGCGCAAGAGCTTTCCCAATGTCAATCGATTCCTCATAGGGAATCTCATTGCTGAATGTTTCGCATGACACCGATTTCGTATGACACAATTGGTGGGATCATCAGCGTTCTTTCGTCTTAAGATCGGGAACACTGCCGCGCGCTGTGCAGTGTGTGGTCTTATGAAAAGAAACAGACCTTGTTACAGACAGATCACGCTCTCGCTGTCACACATTTAGGCAGAATTTAGGCATAGGCTGTTTGACATATGCGTGCGCAATCAGCACCGCTCGAAAATGGTATGGCTTATGCCACGCCAGCTGCGCAAGGCAGATATTTGCGAAAATTTTTTACAACACATCTCTCCTCTGTCCCTGCTGTGTCGGACAATGCTCCTTCTACCATGGTGTTTCCTTTGTCCGTTGTACCACGAGCTCAAAAAAACACCTTGCGTCACGTGGCGGCCCAACATTTTTCAAGCCATGCACTGTTATCTGCAGGTATTGTATGACCATGTGTGCTTTTTTTGTCTTAGCATAACCACCGTAATGGCAACTGTTCTACTTCACACTCAGACTGCGATGTTGCCAGATAACACGCGCTGGATTTGATTGGCGGGATAATATAAGATAATAAATTGATCGCTTGAAATGGGAGACTTCTTGCATGAATCACGTCAATATGGGAGTTATCAGCCCACAACGCTGCCAATTCAACAAATTTGATTGCGGACAAGAAGAATGACTTCAAGCATTCGCTCGTCTGAGAGTGCACTGATGTTCTCAGAGCCAAAGGAAACCCTCCAATGTCACAAGCCTTCTCTAGAAGACTTCCTGCTTCATTGCTCATTTGGAATTTGACTCGACGCTTCGTTTCTTGGGTGGACGTTATTTCCGTGGCCAAAATGAACATGAAGGAGAAGTGTGAAGAAGCTCTCGTCAACTCTTGTCGATGGTGTCTTGAAGTGAACATGGAGCTGCACTCATCAACGTGCTAAGAGCCAGCAACGCATCTCCCCTATCGAAGCATTTCGATCCGAAATTCTGCTGAGGCCGCACATTCCAAACTAGAGCGGGAGACGTGATGTCCGCGGAGTCACGGCCCACAGGCATCGGGTATGCGAGAAGCGCAAGACTGCGTCCAGCTAAGTGCTAGCAAAGGCATGCGCAATGCCACACACATGCGTCGCTTTTCGCTTTTATTTTATTATCAGTTACCCCAACTGAGGTTGCTTCAGTAGCATGGCTTTAGTTCGTTCTGCAGTTTTCCAGCCTGTGCTTCCACCAACGTAATTCTATTTGCAAGGTGCAAAGAGCTCAATTCGGAAGCACATCTCACGGGAGCATCCGCATAGCCTGGTGAGGGTGTTTCTTGAAGTTCGTTTTCTTAGCTTGCTTTGCCGTTCACGTTCCCAAGTCCAGCACAAATCCCAGGCGAGCGGCTGCATCTCAGTACACGAGAAGGGGGGAGACTAACTCGATAAATCCCTACGGCTCTCGCTTACGATAACTTGCGTAGGGGAACTGTTGGACACAGGCAAAAAATACAAGCGAACACGACTGCTTTGTAACCCAGAGAGGAGGGGGAGGAGGAAGGAAAGATAAAGGCAGCGAGGTTGACCAGAAAGCGTCCGGTTGGCTACCCTGCACTGGGCAATTGAAAAAGGTGAATAGAAAAATGAAAGAGAGAAGAGCGAAAGAAAACGATGGACGGGGATGGCAGATAATGCGTTGACGCGTAAGATATTGTACCGGGCACTCTGTCAAAGGCGTTCACACAAGCCCCTTGTCCTCAAGAAACAAAACAGTGCTTTCACTGCCTTGTGGGCCCGCGAGCGATGGGGACGGTGCTCGAGTAGCATCTGTACCGAAAGTGGCCGGTTGTCGAGTCGTTGGGATGCCTGAGTTAAGGTCTGCGTCGCCGTCCTGGCGAAGACAAGTCCACTTGTCGAAACGCTGGCTCCTGCAACATTCCCTGTTCTCAATCGCTTTTAGCAATCTTTTCATCATATGGAAGCCTCCATCTTCCCGCCAGCTTCTCTTCTAGTTGGAGTTAGGGTTTGACGTTCTACGGCAAAACGAGCGAGGGCAGTAGCATAGTAGGTGGTCAGTGATTTCATCGATTCCGCAGACGTCGCATGCTGGATTGTCTGTCGCTCCAACTAATGTACAGTATGCCTTCGTGAAAGCCACTCATAAGCAGAGGCGACACAGAAGCGAAGCTTCACGTCGAGGTAGTCTGGATGGAGGGTGGAGTTTCAGGTATGGGTTTAGTTGATGCAGTCCTCTATGTCTGATGCTTCGTGAGCTCCACTCAATTAGAGAGAGGGCGTGCCTGGTGTCGAGGTTGCCTTGCGGTCTCAGTCCTACACAGCGGAATCGGAATGATGTGGGCTTCATTGTGTGCTGTGCGAGCAACGATATCTGCAGGACCATTGCCGCTGATTCCGCAATGACTAGGAAGCCGCTGAAAATCAACCTCGTACCTTTTCGACTCGGGTCGTGCTGAAACTTCGCGATGTCGTACGTGAGTTCTTCGTGATGTCCGCGTCTCAGAACTGACTGCATGCACCGTAATGCAGACTTTGAGTCACAAAGCGTAGCCCATCTCTTCGGTCTCTCAGAATCTATGAATTCTAGCGAGTGACATATAGCAGTGAGTACGGCCGCCGTTGATGTCGCGACGTGTGACTTCTTGAATCGAAGTGTTATTCGTCGCGTTCGTATGACCACTGCACCACCCGAACTGGATGACGTATTCCAGCCCTCAGTATAGATCTGCACGTGGTTGCTAAACTTTTCGTGCAGCAGAAGTAGGCTCAGAGTTTTTAGTGCAGATGTCGGTAGATCTGACTCCTGCTGCACACCTGGAACTGTGAGTTGCACGCGTGGACGGCGTAAGCACCATGGAGGAAACACTGGCTTGGATCCGGGGGCGTACCCTGAAGTGAGCGACGAACAGTGTGCGCTGACAGTAGCGCCGAATGTCGTGCGCGTTCTTTCAGCAGCGAGGCTTGCCCAGTGATTGGACGGCGTCCTAGTAAATTGCCGGAGGTATGTGCGCATCGTTTCAACGATAACGTGCGTCGCTATTAAGTGATCCTGTGCAATGGCAATTGTTTCAGCCGTTGACGCACTGCGTGGTAAGCCAAGGCATGTTTTGAGCACTTGGGCTTGACTGCTCTTGATGGTACGCATGTTACTCCTGCAGGTGTTGAATATTGCTGCCAGGCTCTACCGCAGCAATCCAATAAGTAGCATCCTGTAGAGCTGTAGCATGCCGTGTATGGATACTCCCCAATTTTTACCTGCAAGGAACCTGAACAGGTGACAGATAGCAGTGAGTCGTTTTTTCACGTATTTCACGTGAGGAGTCCAAGAAAGGTCTCAGAGGTAAAGCGAGTAGGATGAAGTTACCAGAGATGGGCATCTGTTTATACCACGGGCCACTGGAATTCATGGCTCGATATTACTGAATGTTGTGCATCGTTGGAGAACACAACGATGGTTCACAGTAGGCATCAGGCTTCAGTCGCAGTGTGTGCTGTTGGTGAAAGCCATAGGTCACGCACGCAGATAAAAAAAAGAAACTGGCCACGTCACACATGACCGCATGTTTCAGAAAATTAAGGAGGCGCGGTGTTCAGGTCCGTCCAATTTGTTCAGTTTTGCCGCAGAAGGAAGCAAACGAGCGAGGGAAAGCCACTTCGACAGGTTTCTGTATTGTCTGCGCTGCCGTCGCACTTAGCTGCGCAGTCGACGCTACTTTCGCAGCGTGCTCCTACTCCGAAAGGACATTTTGAGCCACCTGATTTTCTGGTGCTGTTCTGCTTTTTTCAGCTTCATTATAGCGAAATTTTATGCCCGTTGACGATACTCTTCGACATTGCTTGTATCTATGTACGAAAGAAATAATTTCGCCGTATATCGCACAAGCCCTTTATCAAGCGTTAGTTCATTCAAGCAAAACGAAACAGAACCGCACAAACGTAAGCGTGGACTGTGTTGTACCGGCTGGTGGAGAAAGCGAGCTTCTCCTTAATCTCTGGCATGTTTTAAAGTGCGGTTGCCGGTGGTATGCCTGGTGAAATCATCTAGAAAAATGCGCGATCCAAAGCCCGGCAGGTATGTACGCCTCGCTCATCAAGAACATTAGACTGTGAAAACATGTCACACCGGACATGTTACTCCACCTTGTAAACTCGTTCACGTTTTCTCATTTAGGCAGGCTATTTCTGCCGTTGTTTACGTGGAAAATCAAATACAGGTTTAGGCAGCATATGTCTACTTTCTCGACATTTTTCCGACTTAAGAAGAAAGTTCGTCAACGTCGATTCCAAAACCTGCGTTGTATAAGCCACTCTTTTCTTCGAACAGCTTTCTTAACGAAATTGACCACCGAGATGCTGTCCCCATGATAAAGCATGCATCCCGCTCTCATCCTCTTTATTCAAACTGACTCATGCTGGATTGATCACGGCCCGCCTATTGTAGAGAGATTTGAATATCCGGAGCGCCGCAACCAGAGTGACAGCGACCAAAAAGCAATAACCTAAGCCAGTTTTGTTCATGGTTCCTTCTCGTACCTATTGCAAGTACACCGTTCTGAAAGCATAGGTGCTTCCTGAAAATTCTAAGAGTGAAGTTCTTTGAGGCCGAGCCTTCGCTGTCCGATGTTACGCAGGGCGCTCTCTCTTGCCCCGGCAGAAAAGTACGTGTTGGTGCACTTGCCCTTCGCCCACTACAACGCGGTGGTATTTATGCAAGGGACGAGTTGAGGAATTTGGACACGATTTCTTACATTTCAAGCCATCCACCAACTCTTGCGCTCACCCCAATGGTACGTGATGGTGGGGCCATCGCGAAGGCAGTGCACCGTGCGACGTGCCGAAAACCCCAGACCCTGTTGGTAGTGAGTGCGCTAGCGTCTGTTTATGGGCGTGAGCGCTTTTGTGTTCAGCTCGAAGTTGTTGGTTCTATCTCGCAAGCGCGGCTGCGTTCCCATAGCCTGCAAAGGAAGGTGCAAATGCAAAGAAAGAAATAAAGAAGCTATTGAGTGGCTACATCGAGGTGCGCCTGATAAACGACAACTCAACTTGAAAGGGCAATCAACTTAGAAGGGTTAGTTGGTTCCATATCCATGGTTATTGTGGTACCCTTTAAATGCGAAAGAAATAGAACAAAGATAGACAGAAGCGCAAACTTGTGAGTGATGTTATCTGCCCCCGAGAATGCACACTTGATTCAGCTGAACCCGCACGGCACTTTCATGTATTTATGTCTGTTTGTGTACTACTTTGTGGATGAAAAAGCTCAGGAAATCGCAACAGACGTACTTGGCAGGCGGCACCTTCGACCCAGAGAAGACTCCTTCGGTGTTCGTTTCCTCTTGTGAATTAATGCTTTTTTTCCAGCTCTTGTCAATGAGTCAGTTGTACTGAGGGAAAATAAAAAAAAACAAATGGTCAAAATCTCGAACCACATTTTCACCGCGTTTATATGAAAGGAGCTTAAATTTATATAGATGACTTATTTTTAAGAAAGCATCCTTCGAAAAAGTGTGCAGGTTTTCATCAATGCAGCGAACAACTTGATTCTGTAATCCTAACAGACCAAGAGGTTTGGGTTGCATGGGATGCCCCAGAAAAGTAGGGAATGATTGAGATCAGCTTGAATAAACCGTCAACAAATATGTTACATCCAACATGGAAAAAAAGCCTAATCGTAAACGAAATCTTTTTTGAGCCGCTTACGTTCGAATGAACTTACTAGTACTGAGCTTTATCAATACTGCCAAAATTTTCAATGCAAGATTTCCGAGGTGACCGTAAATCTCGAAATATTCAAATATTTTATACTCGCAATAAATATTATTATTATTATATTTAAGGTCGAGTAGTACTAAGACTTAATGACCCTATGGGAGCAAGCTCAACATAACGATGACTAAAATCCCTCTTCAGAAATACCTACATGAGTAAGTTTTATAAGATGCACCTTGCAGGTATAGACTGAACAAGAAAGAAACACTCTCAGCTTATCTCACAAAGGTGGGCTGCCTTCCAGGAAAACACAAAGACTGTAACATACGATTTACGATCGTCTTCTCAAACGCGCCCCCTGTGATATCGCTATCAATGTACCTAACTTAATCACAACTGTACAACTACAAAGCACAAGCCAGATTGGGGAGCATAGGTTTTGAAAACACCCGGATGCACCGGTCTTCCGACAATGCCTCTGCATTGGCCGGATAACACAGCCCTGAGAGCTGCCAAGGGAACACTTTCTTGAGCGCGGTGGGGCGCGTACGACCTGCAGCTAGAGTTGAGTGATATATACGCGATCCCGTTGGAGAGAAAGCACTCTGGGGCTTAAAGCCAGTAACGTGGAAAACTCCAACAAACGACAAACTTTTCTTGCGTTCTTCAAACTTGGTTCCTGTGCTAGAGGCAAAATCCTGGGATAACTAGAGAGCAAACACTATCATCTGCTTTCATTACATGTTCTTTTTTATGGAATATATGATAGAAGCAACTTATCACTGCAGAAAGTTGAACGCAAATGCGTGCTACATGATCATGCCGACTTTTAACTTTTCGGCCTTGTAGACATGACGAATAAATCGCACGCCGCCGTCACCTAACATCGGATATTTATCGGCTTGGTAGTGAAACATTTATAGCCGTACATTCTTTTGCCGCATGAGGGAATTTCCCCAGCTGCTCATTGCAGAGCCCGGCGGCGTTTTTCTATCTTCTTTAAATGCAGGAACGCAGGAAGCGCTTCCACATTATGGAGACTTTACATCCTTGAACCAAATTTATGAAACGCGCACTCGTTTTGCTTTTATTTCAAGGGGCGGCGTTTTCTCACTTTCGTCTGACGCGCGTTATCGCTCGGTGCAGGCCGCGCTCAAGCTATATTGTGCTTCGACAACAACGCCAGCTATTCTGCGAGCTTCGCATGCCCGGCGTGTATGTTTAAGAGCCATCTAGATTAGAGACGAGGATCAGTATAATACCAGAATGTATTGTGACACATCCATAAAAGCCGACGCATCTCACCGATGATAACGTTTTACCACCAAAAACCTACGACTGTATTCGCCGCTAACTTGCTAACATATTATAGTGATAGCTACGTTTCGTTCAATAACTTTTATTGGTCGAGTTTGGTACTTGCTGACGGCCATGATTTTGTAACTAAACACTTTTTGAAGAATAGACGAAGAGGAAGAGAAAGGAAGCGAAGAAGGCGCCTCGCTTGCAGCTAGTTTTGTTCGGATGCAAGCGAATACATACTAACACGCGCACACACTCTCGAAGCCAAGGCGAGAAGAACACGCAACGTAAGTTGTCAAACATGAGACGAGCTCAGCAATTTCATTTCGTATAATATGGTGAAACAGATGAGTGGCCAACGCAATTTCGACCACTCACAAAAATGTGATATAGGCCTCAAGTAGTTCCCCGCGGTCTTGTTGCTTCTGCCCAGAATCAGCACCACAGGGAACCGTGGTTCACGACAGCATAGCAGGAAAGATGGGCGCTCATGTATTTCTTCTTTACATCGTTGGCATATTCGTTCATACGGTCGTTTACATAACTCCCGGTGTGGCCGACGCAGCTTTTCCCGCGACATTGCGGTGTCGCGTAGACTACTGCGGTGGAACACTGCGCGGAGGAGGGACTTTCGTGTTTGACTTTGCACGTTTTCGCAGCGTAACCCTTAATTAGTGGACATAAACCGGACAACCTGTTCGGCACGGATAAAACAACAGGGACGCCGTACCTGTTCGCCACCAAGTTGAGACTGTGGCTCACCGTGTGATTATACGGGACCATTTTTGGCCTCTTTCAAGCATTCTGCTCGCCTCCGCCTCCTACCTAGGTACCATCGCTGCGTTTGAGCTTCTGCATCTGTGTTTCGGCCACCAAGGTGATGATGGAGAGAGGGAAACCGGCACGCAAAAGCCGCCGGACCTGATGTTCAGCACTAAGGAAGTCATGGTGAACACACGACTTCCTCTGCCGATCCTAGGCAGAGCGCCGCAATACCTCTTTGAGCGATTTCTGAGTGGGCAGAGTTGTAGGGAAGTAACCCTGTCTCCACACGCGGCGAACACATCCAACAAACGTCGTCACTTGAAAACCAGATGTTTAGGTTTAAAAATTGCATTTGTTAACTCAAAAGTGAAAGTAAGTCCCCCAATGATTGTCTAGTGGCTATGGTAATCGGCTGCTGATACGAGGATCGCGAGATCGAATCCAGACTGCGCCGGGTGCAGTTCGATGGAGGGAAAAGGTCGAGGCTGACATCGCACAGCTGTGCGATGTCAGCGCACGTTAAAGAACCCCAGGTGGGCGAAAGTTCCGGAGTCCCCCACTATGGTATCGCTTATAATCATATCGTGGTTTCTTTTTTATGTAAACCCCAGAAATCAAGCAAGCGTGAATGTTAGAACCTGAATCGTGAAAGTCTTATACAGTGCTTGCTTTATTCCATCCCACACCATGAACTGTTTGCTTTTCTGAGGGAATGTATTGAAGACATAGGTAAATCCAGTTTCAGAATAATGTAGGCCTGGGCGCTAGCACTTTCTTAAACTTATTGGACACCTCTCTGAATATCACTGTGACCATGTTTGAAAATCAAGTGCTCCTTCAAAGGATGAGCATTTGTATTGGTTCACGCGTAGAACTTTTAAAATTAGACCATTTTCTTTGCATGTCGTAGCCTATCGTTGTTTGCGGTCCTGTGTTCTGATTAATGCACATTATAAAACGAGCTAGGCTGGGCTAATGAAGCAAGAGAGAGAGATAGAGAATATTTTAATAATGACTCCGGAGATGTTAGCCTAGTTAATGGCCTGGCTTGCTACTCCAGGTTAAGGAAGATTTATCAACTGATTAGGGACCATTGTGCTTTGAAGTGTAAAGCTATATTCAGTAATTTTTAGGAAGGTTCTAACTGAATTTTACGGTCTCAATAGCTCATAATTTTATTACCTGGGGTCATCTAATACCCCGCAAAAATGAAAGTGCGTCCGCAGTGCCTTAGCGGAGCAGAAGTGGACATGATGAAATTTCGTAAGCCTTCACTCCCACGTACTCTGGGCTATAAGCACTACGTACTGATTTTTTTTTATCCTGCCTAGAATAGCTAACCGCTCATGAAAATAGTAGGCACACAACCCATGTGCTTTGGGAGTGCCAACATCACGAGGAAGAAAGCGGAAGCAGGATGAGAACAGGCAGGACTTTCTGAAGCGGGGTGCCTCCCTAAGACATGGCAAGCCGCCCTCCTCAGTGTGCCTCCCGGAGACCAAGACTGGGCCGTCCAGCGGGCCAGAGCCTTCGTCGAGGACCTCGAAAGATGTTCCTCCAGCGGTGGAAAACTGACAGTCTAGCCCCGGGAAGAAACCGCAGCCGTTGGACAAATAAAGTTTAACCAATCCAATCCAATCCAATCCACAACTTGAATGAAGGAAGTAAACATCCAGTGTTTTTCGAAATTACCGTTGCTGCCGTTTTTTCTCTGTTTCGCAGAAAATTAACTTTGCTGTAGTAGATATAGTACGTTGGGCCTTTGTGTGCGCGCATTGACACTCGCTAATAGAGGCACTTGATATTATAGAACAGGATGCATTCTTCAAGAAACCGTTCTGTCGGTTCAGCGGGGCAGTCGAGGATGCAGCACACGTTGCGCAAAGTGCTAAAGACGACGTAGACATGATCACAATTCCTCTGGACAAACCACCAGAACAAGAACAGGGCAATAAGTACTGTACAAGTCTTACAACAAAAGCACATCTTTGCTAAGGAAGCATTTTCTTTTACTGCTAAGCAATTATCTAGACTCGGTGTATTGCAAGTGCTTGGCGGTTGTGACCTCCGAACCAAACGAGCGCAAGTTTTTTTCTTTATTCTTGTTTAGGTCGCATTGTCTTTCCTGCTTCTAGAGGACGAAAAGTGGGCGCCACCGGACAGGGCTAGGCAAAGAGCGGCGATTCGTTGCACGGGGACGTCGTTTGCTTTCTGAATTGGTGTTCCAGCGTCCGCGGCAGTGCCTACAAATTTTGGGACCTCCTCTGCAATGTACCCATTAGCGCTTTTTTCGCGTATTCAAATGTGATATTGAAGCAACGCACCGCAGTTGCTTTGCATGCTCCCTTTGAAATTGCTTTGCTTCACGACCGCAGGAAAGCTTAGACCTTTGAAGTGTTCTGAGTTGTTGCTATCGCAGTCCCGCATCGTTTTGTAGGGGCACGCTGGCAGTTCACTGGTACCGTTGTAAAGAGCAAGATGACGAGTATACCGGGATTGAAGTGGGAAACGCAAAAGAGCTGTCTAAACAATTTTGGAACGCAGTTGTAGTGTCGCGTAGGAATGCGTGGGAAGTGAAATGTAACAACTTATTCAAAGCACCATTGCTTGAGGTAGTCGCTGGTGTCTAATATCAGCATGGGGCGAATGATCATTTGGCTATACAAAAGGCCCAGTGTACCACTGAAAGCACGCGCCTGTGACTTTTGAATGGGTAAAGAAACCTTCATAAAATTCACTGAGTTTTCTCTTTGTGGTAAACATGCATTGTGCACCGAGAATAAGCGAAAGTCGTCGCGTAGATTTTTCTTGGCGCAGTATGGTGCAGAAAATTCGGTTCTTTTTGTGATTTTATGAGTTCAGTAGGCGATTGTGGTGCTTCTTCAATTATACGTATAAACAATTTCTCAGTCTCAAATGCAACAAATACGTTCTTTAAAACAGAATTCGTATGCGAGAAAATATATTGCATTTTCCTCCACAATAGACCTAGGTTTCAGAACTTTCTTTCCAACACTGACGTCAATATCCTTTCTACTGTATTTCTTTTTTCTTATACTTCTGGGAAAGCTCTCCCCATGCGGTAAACTAGCTTGCCAGACGAAAATTTTTGCAAGTCACTAATTGTACCCATACTACATGTTGCTATCATTTGCAGGGCTAGACATTAATAAACTGTGCATTTTGACGTTTAATATCAAGAAACCGGTCATGAGGCACACCAGTGGAACATACCAGATTACATTTCTACATTTGATGATTTTTGAAGGGACATCGAAGTCAAACTACGAAACTGTTTACGACTGATAAATGAATATTCGAGAACTCTACTGCCATTTGTATTGTGATTTATGTTCAGTGTTAGAAAAGAAAATAAATGTCAACCCTTCAGCTCCGCATTTACCGTCTAGGTTTGGGCCACATGAAGCCAGAAGCAGCAACTTTCGTCTTAACTTCCTCATGACTTTCCTCCAAATATTACCAAACACGCACTGTTAAGACTACGACATTCGTAGAATGTAGTGTTTTTCACCATATGGATACTTCCGTAGGCCCAAGCAGATGTCGTGATATGTCTACCGCGTGATGCGCATTGGTGCGGGTACTCCTGCGCTGCGTCTGCACCTTTTCAGTTTATGCGTGTATGCTAGCGAACGAAGGGTCCTTCTCTCCCAGTGGTGGATGTTTTGGTATTATGACAATGTTATTTGCGAATTCACGAATTATTCTTCTTTTCTTTACTCTGGAGTCTCTTTGGCCCACACAAACTTAACTGGCCCTATATTTTAACGAGCTGCTTTAGTATAACGAAACCGCAGTAAGTAATGTTGCGTTTTCCTTCTATTTTTTGTTCTAAACGATTAAGTACGTCGTCTGTACTGTTAGCTTTAAAAATGAGATGCATTATCGAGTATTAGGCGCGTAGATCACAATATAATTTGGAGGCATACCGTAGTGGAGGGCTCCAGAATATTGTGGGGCACCTGGCATTCTTTAACCTGATGGTGGACGTGATGATGATGATGATGATGGTGATGATGATGATGATGGTTACTGTGGCTAGTAGGATAACGAAGAGACGGTCTTGTCTGCAATCCTTGCATGAGCATGTCTTCGCGTCCGCGGGAGCACGGGAAAAGCAAGGAAAAAAACAGAAGGGCGAGGAACGCCGTAATGAAGGGCTCCGTAAATTTTCACCACCTAGGGATCTGTATTGTTCAATGACAATTCAAAATGCCTCTGGCATTTCCACCTCCACCGAAAATGCTATCGAACATGTTCATTCCATGTACGCCGTTGTTCTTCCATTCGGGCCTCCTAAAGAAGTGGGCGCGCTGGCTAGCGCTCAGGCCAGGAGCGTGTGATGGTACCTGCGAAGTTACCACTGCAGTAATTTCACCCATGTACACAATTGCTTAAAGGGACTGTCTACCACTCGGAAAATTCCTTTATATTGTGCTAAAAATGCATATGGACAAATCGTGCGTCACATTTACAGGAACGAGCATGCTTTCACCCCACAAAAAAAAAGGAATTACGTTTTAAATTTGTCTCTGAAAGTGGTGCAAAGAACGCCGCTATAGCAACTCCCCAGAGCATGTTTTTCAGTGTCCAAGCGTACAAATACATACCCACGCAGACATACATATTCTGCAGAAAAAAACTATCATGTATGTCTCACGAGTGTTCTTCACTCTATGAGACACCTTTTTATGCCATGCTAGAGCAATTCGTTCTTTTCGCTGTTTTCGGGGTGGCGCAGGTGGCGCTGCCTTCGAATTTTTCTGAGCCTGGTGGCGCACATGTCACCGCCCCGTTACAAAGGGGACGCTCATAGCATCCATCCATCTGCCTGCACAGGCGCGTAGTACTGCGCTTGTCACGCATGCGGCGCCGCATCTCGGAGGCGCACTCCCGCGCGCCGACTTTCCCTAGCCTCTTCCTCGTCACCTCTTTAATGTCGTCCTCGGAACCCGTTCCTGATGAGAAGAAGCCTGCCGCGCCCGAAAGGGTTACCAGGGAGACGACGACGCATCGTGCGCAGTAACCAATGTGGCAGGCATCTGTAAACGTAGGAAAGGAGCGACATTGTAGATAAAAAAAAATCTGTTTTAATAATTTCTACTCAGTTTATGGAGGACACGACTGCATGCTGAGACAGTTGGAAAGGTACGCTTTCTATTCAGCCACGAAACGGGAGAGTCATAAAAGACGGTAGACAGTCCCTTTAAACGGTGAAGGGGTCAGGATGTAGCACATACCTGCTGGGAGAGCGCACATAGGTGTTGATGTTCGAAGGCAAGCAACTTTAAATGAATCGGCTTTAAGAGGAGGAACACGCACAGCTTTGTTGCACATCGGGCTCGTGGGTATAACACTATACATGTGAATCAATTATACCGTGACAGAAAGGAGGCTCAAACAAACACGAACTGGAATCGCACTCCGCAATTGGTGTGCGCATTGTGCGTGCTTACTTTTGACCTGTGTCGTTTGTGCATCGGGTGTGTTACCAGGTGTGTCATAGCTCCTTTGTAGGCACTCACAGTAAAAAAATATTCATACCTCAGGAAAGAGGAAATGGAAATTATTAGGAAGACGTGGCGGGGGTTGTGCCGATATAGATTGGATGAAGATTATTGATTATCTAAGGCAATGGAGGGAAAGGTACGGGCGTTATCGCACGGTATGGTTCTTCTGCTAGTCGTCTTACTGTGCATCATGCTGTTTCTATAATTCACGACAAATAAGTCTTTAGTGCTTCCCGCTGTGCGTCTCATGCCTATTGCGCGTGTTTGTTTGCTATGATCATGTCGCGTTCCAGCGCGCAGATAGCCGTAGGTGTAGGTCATGATAGTCACTGCCTTCAAATGCGATTGTTACAAACCGCTAAGGGCCAGTGGGTAGCTCGATATCTTCTACAACATGCAAGTGAAATGGCACGTCATTGTCATAGAGTGCGCAGAGAGGTGTCGCTCAAGTAGACAACAAGGTGCCGTCGGTACGCAGCAAGAAATGCATAGAGAAAAAATGTGCACCTTCACATGACTTGTTCAGCACTTGGACTGAACCCTCAAAACAATCTAAGATAAAAATATCCATCGATGAAAACACAAGCGGTGCATATGACGCTAAGTTAAATAGGAACCCTCCCCCCCCCCCCCACCAAATATGCCAAACATCTAGCTTCACCACGAACTATACGGCCAAAGACGCGTGCCGAGATTGTGGAACATATATCACAAGAGGGTATGAAAGCTCGCAGGTTGCGGCTTGTTCCACAGCACATCCCGGCCAGGGCTGGCGCATTTCTATGGGGCCGTAATAAAAATATTTGCGCCAGTTCCAGTGCAGTGAGAGCTCTACAAAGTGCGGAGTAGTGGCTCGCATATATATATATATATATATATATATATATATATATATATATATATATATATATATATATACTAGCTACCTCGCCGACTTGCAATAAGCCTATCTTGAGTTTCTATCCATTCTTTTCCGGACAACTCCAGGGGCCACTGTAGGTGAGTTGAGCAGTGCCTCATGAGGGCATGTTCAACAGAAATCCTGTGGCTGGTTCAAGTGAAGAGGGACCCGGACGTGACAGAACAAAGCGAACGTCGGAAATCATTGCGTACACAGCAGTTCATCCCTGAGGTCAGAGTATTGTCAAATGCGGGCCCTTTGTGTTGTGCGCTCTGTACTTTTGTTATGCTCGGATTTCTGTCTTTTTCTTATTCGCTTTAAGAGCGCTGTCCTATTTGTAGACACGTAAAGACATATAAGCACGGACTTAACAAATCTTCGATAACCACGTGTTTCTCCGGAATACTGTTCGGATGATATGTATTTTATTTTTTATGAACTCTTCCTCGATGCTTAAATGCCAATTCCTAGGATTTTTCCTGTTCAATAGACCTAAGCGAAGTTCGCGGGGTACGTTCCTCTGGAAACTTCTCTCATTTGTGCCAGATTACATGCGCGAGGGGTGCGCACATTGCCTGCAAATGCAATTTTGCTGATTGCATGCAACCACTCACCTGGCTTCCTACCATTTTTGGCAAAATTATGTATTAAAATCATCGCAGGCAAGCCAACCGAAGTCTACGGGTACCACAGCAATGTCTTCGAGATTTGCGTGCGCAATCCAACCTTCACGATATTTCGTCCAGGAGAAGCGCGTGCGCCGTCGCACCGTACAAAGGGCGGATTGGTTTACCGGGCGTCACCGCGCGGTTAGAAGGTTTCCGTTGTGTGATGTTGTACTCATTAAAATTATTTTTTAAATTTTGCGTGGATTTCTACTATCATGCGCCTGACAGGAGCTTCTCGGGTACCTACAATGGCCGTTACCTTGACATGGTGAAAAATTCGCCGTAGATGGCCTTTAAATAATGACTCTTCTACACATGGTACACTTCAGCAACGAAGCCAGCATTGCAGTGTGAAGAATGACACTCAAACTTCGCAGCTGCGATCAAGGAGCTCCCCTGAAAATATTTGTAGGACCTATTAATTGCGCGCTTCGTTAGTGGTAGACGGCTTGGCTGTTTGTGTAAGGTGTGCATTTATCCCTCATATTGTTTTTCTAAAGGAGGTTACGAATGCTCAAATACGTTCACAACACGTACCTGCATTTAAGTTAGTCTGATGTAGCTGTTGGATAATTTGACTCACGGCAACAATAGAAGCCTGGAGGAAGCCGCGTCTGCTGGAAATTCTTATTTCAATTGTAACTGTAACCGGTAAATTATTGACACTTTTCTTGGGTCCAGTTGAAAGTCCAGATGCAGCGTGAATGTAGGGCTTCACTTAATTAGGCAATGATTTGGGAGCACAGTTGCGCCTATCATTATGGCTGATATTATCAGAACTGGTACACATCGCCTGAGCAAATTTAATACAGTGAAGTGTGTTAATATGGGTTGAATTGATGTTATTGCAGTGTTATTGCAATTAATGCCGATTGTGTCTCTAGAAGTATGTCCATGTGAGTGAGTTTGAACTGTTATGCATTTTGACAGTAACCACGATAAAACGAGGACAATATGCAAGAAGGGACACAAAATCACAGCGCTGTCTCACTGTCATGCAGGTTTTAGTGTGGTTGTTCATTGGATGGAGGCAGAGCCTCAAGTCAGGAAAAGAGAAGCCATTTCTTGAACACAACAAAAAAAGAACATGAATTGAAGACAAAAGGAAAATGAAAATAAACAAGCAACCTGAACAGAGTCAAATTAGGAATGCGTTCACAGTCACAGTACTGCGAGTTGCGATTTGCTTAATCGAGAAGTTCCGCGGGCCGTTCAAGGAAAAAAGAGAACTATCACCAGTTGTTCCGACGCTTGAGTTGACTGGAGCGGCGGACTCGTTGGCAATTGGTTGCGGTGGCGGCTAGGCCGCTCATAAAGCGGACGAGCAGGCGAGTCGGCGCAGGGGTTCTAGAAGGCGGCGCCCTTAGGCGCAGCAGGTCGGCGACCTGTGCTCGCGTACACATCAGTGGCGTAGCCAGAAATTTTTTTCGGGGGGGGGGGGGGGGGACTAGGAATTTTCGACGGGCAGGAGGGAGGGAGTCGCAGCCTCTATATTGTTCAGCTCGAGAGAGTACAAAGATCCGCGGTGAGATTCATCTGCAGCAAACACAAACGCACTGATAGTGTGACAGAAATGATGAATTTTATCGGCCTAGATACTGTTCAAGCGAGACGTACCGAAACTAGATTAAAATATTTATACTTAATATATAACAATCTAACAAAAATGAACAATCATAATTACATTAAACGCCACACACAGCGAAAAAGTGCACGTTTTGATAACGGGAAAATGATACAAGAATACAACTGCATAAACGATACATTTAAATATTCCTTTTTTCCGAGAACCATAAGTGCTTGGAACAAACTACCAAGAGAAGTCGTCGATAGCCCCAGTGTGGAAGTGTTTCTCACACAACTAAGAAAAATGCGTGGGTAAAGGTTACCCCCCGCCACGTATTAAATTGCAGTGTCTCATGCGTTGTTTTCTTGTTTAATGTGTTGGAATTGCAGTGTATTTGAATAATGTTAATGTTTTATGCGTTGATCCATGCTTATTGCTTATTATTGTATAACCTCTTTTTGCTGTGCTTTTGAGATGTACCTCCATTGTGTGTCCACTCCTGCTTGGAGTCAAGTGATTCCGCAGTATTTATAAATAAAATTATGTATGTATGTATGTATGTATCTATATATATATATATATATATAAAGTATGAGACGTGCCACGTCTCATACTTATATTCATGCGGCAGCCGAAGCTACCTACTTCGCCAAACTATATATATATATATATATATATATATATATATATATATATATATATATATATATATATATATGTATATATATACTTTCGGAACGATGCACGGGGCCGTCGCCCAATGAGTATACATTCGTACAGCATCTGCGGCCTACTTCAGCCTTCAGTTGTCATGTCAACTGAGCGCCGAAATAACGATACTCTCTGTAATATATCAGTTTGAGTTTCTGTTGCCCTTACATGCCGGCAGTGGCGCCACTGTTGTATATATATACAGCCCTCTGAATAAAGGGGGGGGGGGTCTTGTTCCGTTGCGGCCGTGACTGTGTTTGTGGTTCTTCTGCGGCTTTCGCCGAAACACAACAGTGGCGAGGAGGATGGGATGTTTTCGAGGGGCGTAACCGCGCGCAATTTTTTTTTTTTTGCCATCAGCTGTATAGGGCTCGCTCCGGCGCCCCCATTCCTGCCTGTACTGGGCCGCCCTCCTGTTCCATGGCCGCAATGGCACCGGATGTTCGAGAACTTCCTACACTGTAAAAGAAAAATACTCCCAGGTGGGAGTAAAATGCCTGTCCTCTAGCGAGCCCCCCTATTCGGATTTTCTTATACTCCGGACCTCCGGAGTAAAGCTGTTACTCCGGCTGGCCGGAGTTATTGCGTGGTGCCTCCGGACTACTTTTTGATGTTTTTCACTCCGGCTAGCCGGAGTTATTGCGTGACGCCACCGGACTATTTTTTGATGTTTTTCACTCCGGCTATCCGGAGTAATTACGTGGTGCCTCCGGACTACATCTTGCTGTATTTTACTCCGACGCGCCGGACTTTTTATGCGAGTCCTCCGTACAAATCTTTGCTGGTTTTCACTCTGGCTGCCCGGAGTGATTGCTTGGTGCCTTCGGATTCCTTTTTATTATTTCACTCCGGTGCGCCGGGGTTTCTGCGTGACGCACCAGTAATACCTTTGTGTATTTTTTTTCGCTCCGGCTGGCTACTCTCTGCACGCCTATTTTCAGGTATTTAAATGCTATTTATTAATCCGCCAGGTTGGAGATGTGTGGTGCATTCCGAGTAATCGTTTTACACCATTATCAATATAAAACGTTGAGAGACAGATGCTGTATTAAAATTTATTGCATGTTTCACACATAGTGCAGACAAGGTACACAAACAAATAATGCACCAAAAGTGGCGAGAAACAGCACATTAACAGCAGTACAATGCAGTAATGTGAATAATCATAAACATTTTTCACACTGTACAGTTATTTATGCTGCAATGAACAAAAGTTTTTTTTTTTGCTGGAGTAAAAGAAAGGCGGAGTAACCAAACAAGAAACAGGACATTTTGCACTGAACACAAAATTTTATATATATAATCTGCATGAGCGCGTCACAAACACAACGCTGTGGTCGCCAAAGATTGAAAAGAGGCAGTGGAACTGTTTACGAAGGATACTGCTCGAGTTGCCGGCGTATGTGCACTGTGGTTTCCATGCCACTCGACCAGGCCTGCCGGTGCACATTGTCAGCACGCCAACCATGTGTTCTTTGGCCGCAGATACTGTGGTGTGGGCCATTCGAACTAACGTAGCCCTGCACCTCAAACGTCGTTTAAATTCAAAGTTGTGTGATACTGTGCCACTCGATAACTTTTTACTGTCTATTCCTCTATCTCGTTCTGCGTGTGCGTTTACAATTATTATTATTATTATTATTATTATTATTACAAATTCTTCTTTCTTTCTTTACGCAGATGACATCAAGATATTTAAGGAAATTCACACTATCAACGACTGTCACATCCTACAGTAAGATTTGCTTTCTTTTTCTGAATGGTGCAGCAACAATTACCACTCATGAAATACAAATGAGAGAAAAGTCAAGACCTTCTTTCGCAAAACTACGTGCTTATAACTTGCATTTTCTGCGCATTCTGTAGCGTTACGTCAGGTGTATGAGGTGAATGACCTAGGTGTTCCCTTTGACACAACTTTACACTACTCTGCTGAGACTAAGCGCGTTGCTATGCGAGGTCTTCGATCCCTGGTCTCTGTTTCCAGGCTGTCAAGAAAATTGAACTCTCCGATACCCTTCTTTAAATTTGACACCGTGACCCAGCTTGAATATGCTTCTGCGATATGGCATAAAATCTCTGAGTCCAGCAGTAATGCCATCTAGCGGGTCGACAGAGAGTTCCTAAAAATGTACAACCATCGCTTTCCTCGAAGGGGCTCTGGACGTTGCCCAAACAGTGTTGCCTTATTGTCACTGCCATCTCTTCACTGCCGCTGAAATCGTGCTGATCTGCTATTTCTTTTTAAACTTTTGCACGGCACTACAACATGCCCTGAACTGCTCCAGCGCATCAATTTTAGAATTCCACGCAAGATAACTAGAGAGCAAAGGCCTTTTCATGTACCCGCCCTCCTATGCCCACACTCGACCATGCAGTGAGTACAGAATTTCTATAATACCTATGTTCTAAACCTTGATATTTTTCAAGGCATTTTTCAAGGCAAATCGTTTAATTTGCTCCGGAAGTCCGCTTCTACGCCATCAGCAGCGTTGTACGTCAGTATTTGGCAGAAGAAGCTAGGCCTTGAGGCACGCGACTGATGCGGTTTGCGTTGACTCATTGGGCAGGATATAAAGACCGAGTGTATGCTGTACGTCAAGGGCGTAGAGGGGCCTAAGATTCAAAACTAGTTCTACACTTTTCAAAGCTATAAAGCGGACAAATTTGTGCAGTAGTGGGATTGCGCCTGCAAGAGCCACTAGATGTTACACCCGTCGGTTTAGCTAAACAGCGCAGACCTAGGCATTGAATGTGGCATGGGAGTGCAATGTCAATATTTCTAGCATAAGCAAGGGGTCGAAAGAACATAGCAGAAGCACACACCTTTCCGGTTATGCCTCCCTCTCTATGCCCTTATTTTGAAGCACTACAGTTAAAATTACAGAAGTGGATCCAACTTGTTTATTCGATCACAGCCCAGGAGGAACGTTCAAAGAACTGTTTGATCGAAGTGCTTGCGCTGAAGTTGAATAAGTTCTGTTTGACAGTGCCAATTTCTGTAGTTACTTCAGTGGTTATCTCGAGAAAACAAAAACAAAAAGTTCTGATTTATATGTTTGGTGAAATGATGACAAGGCCACTGAAGTTTACTACAAAGGGCTTTTGAGATAATTTGGCTCAGGGTGTAAAAAAAAGTTACGCAGGCGTGCTGCAAGGATACAATCATACTGGTAGTTACTGTCGTGAAGACCATCTGGCACACAATGTTTTTTTTTTTCAATGAACTCAGGGAAATAACTCTTGCCCATTGTCTACCCAACATTTAGGCTGTTCTGTTAAAAGAGAAATGTTCATTGGAGAAGTTGAAAGCATTCGAATTAGTGTCCGGGCAACGTACTTTAATAGTGCATAGGTTTTAATTCTTCCGGGATTTTAAAGGGGCTTTAATAGTTACACTTTTGAACATAGTCTGAATACGGTGCAGGTCTCTCGGGGATTCTCCTGTGAACATGTCAGGGAAATATTAATGCACTATACGCACCACAGAATTCGCAATTTGGTTTTAAACACCAAGTTGGAAACCACCCGCTCTTAATTTCAACAAATGACGTCACCGGGGCTACGACTACGCCACTTGAGTTTTTTCAGTCCTTTAAGAGATATACGCCCATTTTCTTCATTTGTCGAATTCAAAACGAACAAATAAAGTATAGCAGATTACGTATCTTTCCGTTCTCATGAAATCAGGCAACGCTGTTTATTTCTCAAGCGAATTAGCCGGTGCCCCTGTGACGTCATTTCTTCAAAGAAGGACGGGCGCTTTCCAGCTGTGTTCGAAACAATATCGTGGATTCCCTGGAGCGTGCAGTGCAATAATAATCGGCTCAAATGGTCACAGGAGACATCACGACTGATCGGCACCGCTTTCAGACTCTACCCAGAAAAAAAATCACAGCATATCCACGAGGTGAATGATGATGAGTGGGCGAAGCTTCGGAGGTTCATCGGTAAAAACCCTGAATCTTCCGTGAATCTTGCCCAGTACATCATAAAAGACGTTACAAACACTGTGTGTCGCCATCTATCGCTCTCCTATCACATTTAAGCACGCAGCGAACGCCTCCGCGCCATCTGTTGATCAATTCACGTACTAGCTATTCAGCACCGCAGCACTCGGGCGGACGGACGGATGGACAGACAGACAGACAGACAGACAGACGGACGGACGGACGGACAGAGACAGACATACAGACAGACGGACCGACATACATACAGACGGACGGACGGACAGACAGACAGACAGACAGACAGACAGACAGACTCCCATACTACGCGTACCCGTACATCTGAATGAAGCGAGCACCGCAGTGCCATCACGCCTTGTAGTGAGCACTTCATAAAAGTACAGGTGGCTACATACTATATACGGAGGAGGGAACGACCCACGCCCTAAGGAGCTTCGCCCCTAAAAGGAAAAGAGGGCTTCATGCTTGCACTAAGCCGCGAAAAATTTACACACAGCGAAGCTGATCGGTGACATTCTAATTGCTGTAACGATGTTGAACTTGGCCACGTATTCCAGATCTGCTCGGCGCCGTCGATTTCGTTCTCGCGTAGCGGCAAGCCTTCGATTTTCGGATCGCGGTTTCTTCCTCGCAAGTGCCATATAGCTTCGGGCTACCCATGGCTGCATGCCTTTGTGCATAGCCTCGCACCATGAGAGAACGCATGCTCTCGTGGTGCGAAGCAATGCACAAACACAGAGATTCGCAAGACGCTGTGCACCAGACAAATCGACGCACACGGGATTTGTCCTCTTTTTCTCCTGCAAACGGCCGCCAGCCGCCGTTTTGCCAGTAGTGGCCTTAGGCCATGTACTCAAGAGAAAAGAGAAGCGCGCGTGTGGCAGCGTCGTATGCGCTCAGGAACATCATCATCATCATCAACAACGCCGCGAATTCGGCATTGCTTAGTTCGCCCGCTCTCCTGGGGACATGAACTAACGATTATGACAGTGTTAGGGGCGAAGCTCCTTAAGGCGTGGGTCGTGCGTCCCCGATGTATGTAGTAGTAGTAGTAGTAGTCGTAGTAGTAGGTAGCCACCGGCGCGTGCCTGCCGGAGGGCACGCAGGCGCCGAGGCCGAGCGCCTGGCACCTGGCGCTCGCCCTCGCCGCGAGCGCCGGGAGCCACGCGCTCCCCGGCAAACTCGACATTGCCCCGGCAAACGCGAGAGACAACGTTGGCGCAGGCAGCGTCTCCTAGCGAGTTTCGTGATTGAGAAATACCGACTGCTCGCGTTGGAGAAGCGTTCACCGGCAAAACCCATATATATAGATATATATATATATGTACACTGGATCTTGACTTGCAATGAAGTGCCGGTGGGAGATTTCACTTGTGCATTGTGCATAGTTGAACCGTGAGGATTCGTAGCATGCGCGTTAACTAAATTAATCCGGAACTCGGCACGATCTACGATGCACATCCCGAGCTTCGCCCACTCATCATCATTCACTCCGTGGATATGCTGTAATTTTTTTTTCGTTCGCCGGACAAGGAACGATTTGCTAAATCGCTTTGCTTTTAAAAGCGTTGCAGCACCCCTTTAAGAAAGTGCGCAAGATTTCAATGTACGACGTGACTAGGCACTTGCGTGCAGTGACATAAGCGCCTTCGAACATATAACAACAAGCAATCGATGATGCACGTAGACAGTACGCATAAAGAAGCCGAGAGGGCGTAAGGTGTGGCCCCGTCTTATCAACATTCTTGTGGCGTGTCCAGTGCTGTCTGTCTTCCTGCATCACCGATCATCCTGTTGTAGCATGTGTGAGCGCGTTAATGACAAGGCTTGGAAACGCTTCGTCACATGGTACTTTTTCAAATCTCCCACATCTTTTTATGAGCCCAAAAACGTAAAGCCGCTGAACATATTATCATGAATTTACATTATCAGGGCACCAATTTACATGCTGTAAATCTTCCCAATTGAGCAATTTGCATTTAACGCAACTGTTTAAAAGCACGTAAGAAAATAACACACTGCAACCTAAAGTTTGGCAGTAATAAAGGTATCACAGTACACCTTTGCTTTTGTTAGATTATGACTAAATGTGCACAGAAAGGGCAACTAGGGTCGTTAACGACCACTACACGAGAAAAGTAACTTTGCACTGCTGGCAAATAGCAGCTTCAGATTAGCTTATACCACGACATAAGCGCCCTTGATTGCTACATAACCAGCCGAAACCGAAAACAGACATTTTCTTCTCACTTGACTTCGCACTTCCTGGCTGTGCAAGAAACATTGCTGAAACCCTATACAAAGAGTGAAAGGAGACTCATAACACGGTAAACTGCGTCCCAAAACATTTAAACGGCAAAAGTAAATATGTAATACATGACAACATAACATGAAGTGAACAAGTTGTAATATTAAGTCAGAGTCGCATATGCATATCACAGTTCCAAGAATGCACGAAGCTTCCTTGCAGAACATGTTGAGGAAATAGAAAAATTTTTATCACACTGGCACTAAAACACCCACGTCCCCCAACTTAAAAAATAGAAAACTTCACATTTTATATGAAAACATACTTAATAGTTGCCGTCTGCCACAAGCCGTATTCCCGGAACACACGCGTAGGCCATGGATCGGGGGCGCGGTCGAAGCTTGCACTTGTGTAGAAGAGGGGAGAAGAGAGTCCCAAACCAGCTCCTCGACGCAAATACGTTGGCGGGCTTGATGGCGGAGCACTTTTCTTCTTTTTCCTTGCAGCGGCCCTCCTGTCGTATCTTTCGTCTCCTAAGACATACAAACAAAAAAGGGCACCGTACCATGCGAAAAAAAAATAAATAAACGGGGAGAACGGTAAATTCCTCCAACATTTCTGCATACACCAATAGTTAGCTATCAGAATGGCCGTAAACGAAAGAAGAAAAAGGAAACGCTCAGTTGAAGGGAGCGAACATGACAACTATTTACTAGGGTTTGAGTAAACGGTTTGAGTAAAGCATAACCACGCACTTCGCACAGCCGCTCACGTCGCTCGCTCAGTCCGCACGCGCTCGCATGACGGACATCGCGTTCTCTTTCGCGGCCAGTCGGCTGGCTTTCGGTCAGTTCGTCTTCCCTCGGTTTTTTTCGTTTTTTTGCATGTGGCGACATTTTCTACGGCAGCTCCGGGCACTCGCGCTCATGCGCGCTGTCACGAACGCACAAACACCCGCGCGCACGAACTGCTCAAAGGGTTTTTCAGCGCCTAAGGCAGAGTGGTCACCATACCGAGAAAGCTTCCCTCTAAGCCGTCTAACATTCACACTGGGAAAGAGGTGAGGGGGGGGGGGGGGGGGAGAGACAGGAAAATAAATAAATATAAAATAACTAAAAGGGTTCGCCAGCCGTAGCGTACACGGTTCCGAAAAACGCTTATGGACAGGGAACACACACCTAGCCGCGGGCGCCGGGACTAAAACGGTCTACGCGGAGGCCGCGGCGTCGCTTCAGGGAAACACCCGAATGTCTTTGGGAGACGGCTCGTTAAATATGTCTACCTCCTAACCAGCAGAAGAAAAAGCGATTTTCGACGTGGTGTAAAACTTCGCTTTCCATACGGCCTCCACTAGCGAGCCTCCCGGCTCTGTACGATCGCCACAGACCAGCTGAATGAACTGTTCAAACAACACGTTCGACACTCGCCCCCTCTTTTAAATGCGAAGCATTTCTTAGCGAACTTCGGCGAGTTTGAGCGTATCTATCTATCTATCTATCTATCTATCTATCTATCTATCTATCTATCTATCTATCTATCTATCTATCTATATATCTAGCCGCCTACGATTTTGTGCTCTGCTGGCCGTTTCGCTAATCGCATGTTTACGTAAATTGGTATGCCACATCATGACTATGTGACGAACATAAATGACAGGTCATAACATGAAAATCATGATATGCATGCCATGAGCGGCATGATTTACATGCCACGGTCCTAGGGCTCTCCTGGCCGTTTCGCTAATGGGATGTATGCGAAAATTGGTATGGCACAACATGACTACCTTACGAACATAAATGGCAGGTCATAAGATGAAAACCATGATATGCGTGTCATGAGTGGCATGATTTACATGCCACGGTCTTAGTGCTCTCCTAGCCGTTTCGCTAAGGGGATGGATGCGAAAATTGGTATGCCACAACATGACTGCCTAACGAACATAAATGACAGGTCATAACATGAAAATCATGACATGCGTGTCATGAGCGGCATGATTTACATGTCACAGTCTTGGTGCTCTCCTGGTCGTCTAGTTAATGGGATGCATACAAAAATTGGTATACCACAATATGACTGCATGGCGAACATAAATGACAGTCATAACATGAAAATCATGACATGCATGTCATGAATGACATGATTTACATGCCACGCGTTTCGTTAATGGGACGTATACGCAAATTGGCATACCACAACATGACTGCATCACAAACATAAATGACAGGTCGTAACACGAAAATCATGACCTGCATGTCATGAGTGACATGATTTACATGGGACGGTCTTGGTGCTCTCCTGGCCGTTTCGTTAATGGGATGTACACGAAAATTGGTATGCCACAACACGACTGCATGGCGAACATGGCTGACAGGTCACAACATGAAAATCATGATATGCATATCATGGGCGACATGATTTACATGCCACACGTTTCGTTAACGGGATGTATACGAAAATTGGCATGCCACAAGATGGCTGCATCATGAACGTAAAGGACAGGTCATAACATGAAAATCATGATATGCATGTCATGAGCGATATGATTTACATGCCACGGTCCTTGTGCTCTCTTGGCCGTTTCGTTAGTGGGATGTGTAGGACAATTGGTATGCAACGATATGACTGCATGACGAACATAAATGACAGGTCATAACATGAAAAGCATAACATGCATGTCATGGGCGGCGTGATTTACATGCCGGGCGTTCCGTTAATGGGATGTATACCAAAATTACTATGGCACAACACGACAGCATGAAGAACGTAAATGACAGGTCATAGCATTAGAATCATGACACGTGTGTCATGACCGGCATGATTTACATGCCACGGTCCTGGCACTGTACTGCCGTTTCGTTAATGGGATATATGGGCTTCGTCTACTGACCAGAGGGCGCTACGTAGCTCTCGTCGGACGGCTCAGTGGCGCACGGTGGAAACCGAGGCGACAGCGACGCGCGCGTTTCTTCGCTGCTTTCTGGGCGTGCTGCGAACCAAAAGAACGCTCGCGGCGTCGCCCTTTGGAACAGTTTGCCGCTCTGCCACCCTCGTGCCACCCTCTCCCCTCTGCCTGGTCACCGCGCTTGCTTGGAAACGTGAACGCACCTGCAGCTACACTGTTTCAGTAGTTCCGTGCAGCTCAGCAAACGTCACGCGACGATCGACCACACCAACGAGTGGAAATAATCCTTGCAGGAAAGTATACTTACAGATAATTTTTTTAATCTATCGATGATATCCGCGCTTCTGCAGACCATATTCAAACACTTCTTTCACAAGATTGAGCGCATTGATGCGTTCTCAAAGGCAGTACTAAAAATAACTGCTTAACTCGATTAGTTACTTTTTTAAAAAGAATAATACGAATTTTAGCTTTCAGTTGTTTATTAGCGTAATTTGCAAGATAGACCCAAATAAATTGCAGGATTCACAAGATCACAAATAAACGCCGTCATTGCACATGTGGTCATGGATAACTTTGTCGTTGTGCTTCTGGCCATCTAGCTTTCTCTGTTGAATTCCTTGCTAAAGTGATGCGGAAACAATTTTCCGCCCACTTGCAAAAAAAAAGATAGGAAAGTTTATTGAAGAACAACGGACGCAAGGAATTGCGAAACGGCGATTCTGGACCGTATGCATTCTGGAATTACGCAACTTGGAAGAAATATCCGACATATTAAGCGGCTGTAAATATTCTTCAAGGCTTTATACATACCTTTTTGCTATTGCTAATAATAATATTAACAACCACTGTCGTGTGAATCCTAAGATATAGACTGCTGGGAAATTTGTCGACTAAAACTATAGCGTACGAAAGAGCTTCGTGAAATAAAACATTGAGGACGTGCTTCGAAAATCTTTACGAGCAACACTGGCGGCGACATTTATATATAGCCGAAACAGATGGCAGAAGATGCTACACAACTCTGCTTGTATTTTTACTCCGAACCCGGGAAGAGTACGTCTCAGCTTCACTCTTTTTCGCGGCAACCGACAAAACAATTTTAATTGCTTTCCACCGAGGAAACTTGACACACACTTCTCTCGAAGATGGTACTGTTGAAGAAATAACTCAAAGCTCACTAAAATGAATTAGCCTTGAATTTTGTAATGCTATGAATGGACCACTGTAAAAAACACGTCGCCGGTAAAACACCGGTGCTGGAACATCAAAAATAACTATACCCTCAGGCGCGCTGCATGCGATTCCGAAACAGCTGGCATGTGCGTGTGAGCGAAAGTACGCGTAGTTCAGCATAGGACTCTCAGTGATTCTTTTTTCAATTTCTCAGGTAATGACGAGTATTAGGGCGATGCGATTGCAAAGAAATGAAATGGTTAAGCTGCGCTATCCGCGCTTTTTCTGGAAGGTTTTTTAAGGAGTGTTAAAAGTGCACTTTTCCCCATCGAAACTCGACTGCATATTTCCCATTCAGTGTTCTCATTAGGTACAAATGGGATGGAACAGTGAGCCATTAAAGGCGAAAAAAATTCTGCTTCCAGCTTCCTGGACAAGATTGGCTGATGGGATACCTGCATGCCATCGCCAATTACAGTGACCGACAAATATACTTCTTCACCGAAAGCACGGGCACAGATGCTCACATATACACTCACACATTTGACCGTGTACTGTAGCTGAAGCAGAACGGCATAAAATGAAATGCCGTTTGTAACTATCATATTTATGATGAGATCGCTAGTATGATTACGTTGGCTGTACTTTCTGCGGCGAAGTAGCTTCAGGTGGCGCCATTATCAATATTTAGGTCATCAACACTAGTATTCGTGCAGTGTTAACGCTATTGAACTCTTCCATGAAAAAAAAAAAAGAAACCGCGGGTTCGATCCCGGCTGCGGCGGTCACAGGCGACAATGCCAGAGGCCCGGGTACTGTGCATTGTCAGTGCTCGTTAAGGAACCCAAGGTGTTCAAAATTTGCGGAGCCTTACATAACGGCTTTTCTCTCTTTTTGTATCTCTCCAGAGCCTTTCCCTTGCTCTCACAAACGCTTAGCTGCGTTCCCAACATAGGAGCACGGCTAAGCTAGCTGTACCAGTATCGACTACAATATTTAATAAGAGTGCACATGCTTCCACTTTTGCTAGCATGGGGAAAACTGCTCGTGTTTTCCTAGTATTTAAGCCTGGCTGAAAAATTGGTGTGTCGAATTATCGCCCGATATCCCTTCTTTGTGCCGCATCAAAGTTCTTTGAGCTGGTATTTCGCAAAAGATTGTCTCTCGATGTAAAACATTCGTTGATTGTGAATCATTTCGCTTGGCACTCTACTCTCAGTAATCTTGCCAGTTGCATGATGGAAACTTTCATGTCTATATGGCAGAGAGGACAGGCTGTGCATAAACTTTCGCACTTTAATGTTGACACTTCAATTCTGAATATCCCACAAGCCCCGCCACGGTGGTCTACTGGCTATGGTACTCGGCTGCTGATCCGAGGGTCGCGGGATTGAATCCCGGCTGCGGCGGCTGCATTTCGATGGAGGCGAAATGTTCACCCCCGTGTGCTGTGCGATGTCAGTGCACGTTAAAGAACCCCAGGTGGTCGAAATTTCCGGAGCCCTCCACTACGGCGTCTCTCACAATCAGAGCTGGTTTTGGGACGTTAAACCCCACAAAACAACAACAATATCCCACCTAGCTGTCTTATTGATAGATCATGTTATGTCGCCGTAAATGGCCAAACCACTTTGTACAAAGCTGCTAGTGTGGTTCCGAAACGATCGGTATTGGGCCCGCTTCTCTTTTAGGGGCGAAGCTTCTTAGGGTGTGGGTCATTCCCTCCTCTGTAGTAGTATGTATGTGGCCACCTGTAGTTTTATGAAGTGCTCACTAGATGGCGTGATGGCGTCGCGATGCTGGCTTCATTCAGATGTATGGGAACGCGTAGCATTGGGAGTCTGTCTGTCTGTCCGTCCGCCCGAGCGCTGCGGTGCTGCTTAGCTGGTACGTGAATTCATCAATAGATGGCGCGGAGGCGCTCGCTGCATGCTCTAGTTTGATAGAAGACCGCTCGATGGCGACACAGTGTTTGTCACGTCTTTGATGATATACTGGGCAACATTCACGGAAGATTCACGTTTTTTACCTATGAACCTCCGGAGCTTCGCCCACTCATCATCATTTATTCCGTGGATATGCGTGGAATTTTTTTCTTTTATGTTAAGGATGTTTCTTCTTCCATTCGGAATTATTCTTTCCTTTTGTACTCCGATGATATAAATATACTTAGCGAAAATCATTGCTGCACGCCGATTTTTGTGCTTTTTCTGAATGGTGCGGGAGCAATAACCTCTCCATAAATATTTCAAAAACCAAGGTCGCGAGTTTCACTCAAAAAACATCTAGTGTGCCATTTTCACATTCTGTCAGTTCTGTGTAGTCATGTAAGGTTCGTGAGATCAATGATCTAGGTGTTATTTTTGATAGCACCTCACACTTTCTTTTTTAGTACGGCTGATGGGATGCAATCTGGGCCAGTGGAAAAGGATGGTTTCAAGCGTTCAATGCATTCGGAAATCAGGACTTCATCTAGGGGCACAGCGCGAGCCGTGCCAACTGCCTTAACCTGGTGATCGTTACTAGCTATACAGGCTGGATATTGTTAAACGGATGAGAAATGCAAGGCAAAACGGTCGGCGACGACCCTAACATCTACTCAAGAATAATAATAATAATAATAATAATAATAATAATAATAATAATAATAATAATAAGCGACTTCTCCACTGACACAAAAGACACCACAGCTTCCCTGCTTGTCCTCGTTCACCTAGTGGAAGGGATGACGCTTTACTATGAAAACACTAGTGAAAACTAAACGTTAATACGTAGACCAAAAAAAAACAAAACAGAATGAAGACAAAGAAATCTTTCGCATTATTTCCAAGAAATCAAGCTGGGACGGAAGCCATACAAAGAATTCATCTGTTATGTTTGTTTGTTTATGTTACATCCTTTGATTTTGACATGTCGCCTGAACCGACATTCTGCGGCGAAACTTTTCTATGGAGCTTGAAAGTGTTTAACGTGCTCATCCTTCCATGCTATTTCACAGACATGGATAGACGCAATAATTTTCGAAAGTTCATCCTAGCTTACCTAAATCTCTTGGTGCAAAATCTATTTCATGTGATTCGGAGGGTTAGGGACGCGTTTGTTTTTTATTCTCTTTTCACTGGGGCGCTGCATTAAAAGCTGCGTTATTTCCAACAGCTTCTAAATAAGTCAAGAATTCCAGTAATTTAACATTACGCACATTTTTTTTATGGAATAGTGGGTTTCCATGAGCGGCGCAGCTACTCACTTCATATCGTTTTACGCATAGTTGTTACCTCTTTATATGTCAAAGTAAAAGTCCTTTATACGGGGCTCCGCATTTTTGGTCAGACAATAAAAGCTTATGGTATGCGGTTTCGGCAGTATGAATATTTTTTTTTTCATGTCACTGCAAACACTTCAACATTATGCAGCGCAACTGGGTGCTGGAGTGGATTTGTCAGCAAAATGTACTCAATTGTTAAACTGCCTTTCTTTCGGGACACAGAAGTGGCGACATTTATTTATTAGCGTATGTCTTAGGAAAATCCTTAAAAAAGTGGCTTATCCCTCTGTCAAATGGATCCGTGCCACAGGAAAGGAAACTGTGCCTTCGCAGAAGCAGTTAAATGTACATTGGTACATCGAGGCGAGCTTGCCCATAGCTATCTGTGTTTCGTTATTACCGCACTGTTTGACGTGGATGAACCCACGTTCACTCATTGATTGATTTGTGGGGTTTAACGTCCCAAAACCAGCTGTGATTATGAGAGACGCCGTAGTGAAGTTCTCCGGAAATTTTGACCACCTGGGATTCTTTAACGTGCACTGACATCGCACAGTACACGGGCCTCTACATTTCGCCTCCATCGAAATGCAGCCGCCGCGGCCGGGATTCGATCCCGCGCCCTTGGATCAGCAGCCAAGTACCATAGCCACTAGACCACCGTGGCGGGGCTGTCCACTCATTGCCTCCATAACATCAAGGAACATCCCACTGTGGTAACTGAAGTAGTTTACGTAATAACTGGACACAGTCGCTTATAAGTGACCCGAGATAAACATATCAATCATATTTACTCTCTCCACATTGACCCGTCAAAGTCGCTGCCGTGCTTGTGCGCCTAACGCAGCAGTTTACTTCTTCCCAACACGCTGCAGGCGTGGTCGGCGGGGAAACGCAACCCTCGATGAAAGGTTACCGGTGCTCTACCGCTGCGCTGTCGGCGGTGGTGGTGTTTCGGTTAAGAAAAGGACGCTAATTTCTGTTGCCTATGTATGGAACGCAGCTAAGCGGCCTTGGGAATAGCGCACATACACTCGAAGTTCTACAAACGCGGCTGTGCTCTTTCTTACCACGCTTCTTTCCTATGAACAGGCGGCCGCGCCTGCATCGAGGCGGACTTTGGAACGTGCGTAGAATGGTGCCGCCACCTCAGAGAGGCGAGTTCTAGTTGCGGTGATTTACTTCGCTTCTTCTGGATGGCGGCACCGTTTCAGGCAATGTGCGCCTGGATGCGGGACGAGAGCGCGAACGAGGCGATCTTGAAGGCATGAAGCGCGTTGGTACAGCTTCGTACAAATGCGGTGTTAGCGCAGTGGTAGAGCACCGGTCACCTCTCATTGAGGAGCGGGCGGTTGTGAGTTCGTTTCCCAGTGCATGAACAGTTTTCCGAGTGTTTGTTGTTCATCTTTATTTTACTGCGCCATATCCGTTACGGTAGTGACGTATAGGGTCGTGGTGGACCCCGGCATAAAACACTTTCGTGTTAAAAAAGTGTTCATGGTATGTGAGCTGGCTTTCATTCAGCGGAGCGTCCAAATAAGATAAAAAGTACACAAGGTGTGCAAACAATTCCGTAAAAGAGGGGAATTAAGTGGAATGCATTATACGAGTTGTTCCATACTCTGAAACTGATTGACAAGCGAAACTGTTTACCCCACGGCGTACGTGACACACGACGGAGGCAAGTTTAGTATGAAAGGCTAGCTTGTGAAGCGTCCCATGAAGGCTCTAACCAGCACGCAAAGTGTTTCGCGACGCATCGACAGCACCGGCATGGAGTTTATAAGTAGGCTTCACTTCAACAGGTAATCTGGGAAAGCGAGCTCAAAAAGCCAAGGTTACTTGCCTGGAATGGCATGAAGGTGAGCTAACTGATAATTGTTCATTATGCAAAGGAAAGGCGTGCAGACACGGGCAAAAGAGTAGACAAGTATAAAAAAAACGAACGTAAGACTTCCTACTGAAGAGCAGCGCAGAGACGAAAGCGAAAGAACGCACAAAACTTATCTGTACATCTCATGAATCGCAGCGCTACCTGTCAAACGGTTACACGTACTGGGACGTCTAACCACACTTGTCTCGACGTGTGACGTTGCGACTGCTGGCGTTAACATTCATAAGCATAAGGAGATTAATTCTGCGTTTTCTTTCTTGATTGATTGCTCTGCTTGAGTTGGTAATCGGCTTTCGTGTTGCCTGCTCCGCTATTGTTTCCGTGTCTGCACACGTCTCCTTCGCGTAGTGAGTTGAAGCGCATCCCGCTAAAGTCCTCGCTACTTCTGAGAAAAAAAATATATCTCTAAGAAGCCGTTTTTAAGGGTCAATACAACTTGGCATGTGTTTATGCGGATGGATGGATGGATGGATGGATGGATTCCTGGCTTGCACATCTTGGCGCCCCTGGGGCTGTTTCTTCATCGCAATTCGAGATTACAACAAGGGGAAGAGAATACAGGCATTCATATTTTTTGAAATATATGCACATTTCGCAAGGCGCGTATCCTCGAATACAGTAGGGTACGAGAATGATGAAAAAAATCCACGCATCCCCTCGAAGTAAATCATGACGAGTGGGCGATGCACTGGGGATCGTTCACGGTTACCGTAAATCACCCGTCACATTGCGCAATCACGCATGTAATGCAGTGACAACGCGTGTATATACACACGCTTTGTCGTCCATGCTCCTGGTCTTGATGATGTTCCTGCGCTCCCACATCGTAGATCGTGCCGCGTTCCGGATTACCTTTAGTTTTCGCGCATGCTGTGCATCTTCATTGTTCAACAACGTTCCCATCTATACTGCATTGCAGGTCAAAATCCACAACCTATATGTATGGGGTGGCCGGTGAATGATTGTGCCGCGCGAACAGTCGGTTTTTCCAGTCAAGAAGCTCGCTAGCAGACGCTGCCTGCGTCGGTGTTGTCTTTCGCAGGCGAGGGCGCGTTCTCGTTCCTTCCGAGCTGGTACAGATGCTGATGATGATGATCGTTGTTCGGTTGAGAATCTGGATTTTGTAGTGCGCCCCCCCCCCCTGGCGTATTCTTTCTATCATGTATTGTGCTGTCGTATTGTTAATTGATGTACACATAAAGTCGGTTTCTAACACAGATGTTTTCGTTTTTCGTTCTGCAGGTGTTCAGTTTCGGTTTTGTGTAGCGCGATGGACGCGGACAATGCCAAGACTAGACCCTAAAGAGTTTCGTCCCTGAAATCCTGGCGCTTGGGATACCCAGGAAAAACCTTCTTGACCTACCGGGCAAGCTCATCAGTGTGTATCACAGAGGTGAAGATGTCTGCCTTCAAAGAGAGAGAGGGGGGTACGGGCTCAAGCCCCAGTACCAAACGTTTTCCACTTGAGATCATGTTTGGCTCGCCACGGTGGTGTAGTGGATACGGTACAAGGCTGCCACCCAAAAAACGCGGGTTCGATCCCGGCCGCGGCGGTCGCATTTTTGATGGAGGCGAAAATGCGACCGCCTAGAAAGTCAACCAAACTGTCCGAATACCTTATTAGGAAGGCATTCCGACAGTTTGGTTGACTTTCTCCAACAGAAGGGCGGGGGCTTAAAAGCATTTTCTGTAGACATCAAAGACCTATACTACTCTTTGCCGTATGGGCAGTTATTACAGTGTGTTGACGATGCCACTGACTCATTTGGTGCAGTAGCATTTCAGAATCTCACGGGTGTACATAACAATAGCCTCTTAGAGCTTCTGTCCTTTTATATCAAGTCGACTTTTGCATCTTTTAATGATCGGACTTACATACGGCGTAGTGGTGTCTGCATCGGGTCATGCCTCGCCCCTATCTTAAGTGACATATACCTTGCATATCATGACCGACTGCTGATGAGCATGCTCGACCAAAGAATTGTTGTTAAAGTATGTCGTTACGTAGACGACTTTCTGGTTTTTATCATTTGCAGTGACGCTGCCTGCCAGCACCTAACCGACGATATTGTGAAGATTTTCAATGACTGTTTCAATTCGCTTGTATTGACGCACGAGATGCCTATTGACAACAGCTTATGCTTTTTATATTTGAACTTGATTTTTACACCTGGAACATGTGTGCTGGCTATATGAACCTAGGACTGGAAAGCCTCTTTTACCCTTTGACTCTTCCCATTCTAAGTTAGTTAAGCGAAGCATTAGTAATCTTTGTTCAATCATATCCCTTAGGAAATCATGTCATCATGTCATGCAGCGCAGCTTTGTAGCTGAGGCTGAAAGGCTTTTGCGTGCTGGGTACCCAGCTCTCCTGTTATCATCTATAGCGGACAAACTATTAAGACAAATAAAGAAAGAAGGCAACTCCGAGGCTCAGCCGGAATTAAATGACCGTAAAAGACCCGTAGTTTTACCCTACGTGCATGACATTTCCCATCGACTAAAAAAGATAGGCGAGAAAGGCGGCGTCAAAGTGGTGTTCTCGGCGCCGGATAAGTTACAGTGGTTGTGCAAAGCAATCAACCCCCTTAAATCGCGCGCTACTGTGTGCCCAACCAAGCACAAAACGCGCCTTGGGACATGTGAAGCGGGGGTTGTTTACTCGATACCACTCCCATGTGGCAAGAGGTACATTGGCCAGACGGGGCGCTGCCACAATGAAAGGCTCAAAGAGCACCATTACAATGTGCACAAAGCAATCCAGGGACACATTGGAATTCGCTGCCGCGATTGTGGATGTTCGCTGTCTTTGATGAATGCGAAGTGGTGAAGAAGCACCCGTTACAAATCACTCGTGAGATAATTGAAGCGGACTGAATAGCAAGTGCTGGAAACACATGTATCAGCGCCCCTTCGCTGGCTTTATCTGAACATGAGGTGTCCTTCCTCAATCAGGCGAACCTTCTATGAATCTTTGCTCTGTGACTTTGCGATGGTTTATCGGATCATGGCGATACGTTAGATGGTTTTTGTATGCTTGCGCGAGTGTACATATTTGATGCAAATCGCAAATAAACCTCAGTTGGAAGTTAGCGCTCTGTCCTTTTGTATCGGTCTGCTTGGCCGTTTCTCTTGTTCCATAATGCGCTATACCAGTTCAAGTACGGAGAACCAACTACCCCAACCTTCAACACTTGGGGTCTCTATAACACCGGTATCGCCACCCGCGCAGGCCCAGGTCTCCCTGCTACGAGGGTGTAGTAGCTTGCTACCTGCCCGCTGACGGCGTTGAAACACTAATGTATCGTGTCTACACTCTTAGCAAATGCCCGCTTAAAACAACGCATATGAGGCGGAAAGTAAGTCAAAATTTCGACGCTTATAAATGGCTCTCTAAACGGCTCACTTAAACGGCTCATTTAAACGGCTCTTTTCTATGCGGCCCAATTTTTTGTGGCCCATGCCTATGCGGCCTTCATATATGCGCGGCCATCTTGTTGTCAGAAGGCCGCTTAAAGGTACCGCTTAAAATAACGCATACCGTAGATTTGATTAAGCGGTATTTTAAGTCAAATTTGTCCGGCTTACCATGCGGCCCAAAATTATGCGGCTCCAAGTATAAGCGGTACTTCTGGATATTTTAAAATAAAAAAAATCTTTCGTCACGCGGCTGATTTTTTCACGCAAATACTTCTTTTTTCACACCTTGAGCCACCATCACACATGAACTTAACCAAATCAACGACACACACTGCACAAGCAACCATATATGCACACAAACACGTAACAGCGAGGATTCGAACCAGGGTCGGCCGCGTGAGAAGCAGACACTCTAACCATTACGCCACAACACCTTACCTGCCTGTGTAGCATTTGCGTGGCTATATATATGCACATCGAAATAATTAGGAACTAGCTTGTCTATATTTGATCATATGCTATCACCATTCGCCAGAATATGGATATGAGATGCGCAGACGCGTCCTTATCGATCATCATAGACAGTCAGAGCTATCTCGCGTGCTGCCTTAATTGCTCAAATGCCAATGCAGTTTGTATAAATGGTACTGTGTCAGCTGTGTGAATGACACCATACGGTTTGACTATATGTAAATCCGGGCTTTGTCAAGCGAAATACACACCGTTATCACGGGTTCTTTACGGCGTTCGCAACGCAAAGTGGCCACGATCAGTTTTCGAGCGCATTTCCGAGAACCGGAATCATACTGCAGCTGCCCGATCGTGAGCTCATGAGCTACTGCAGCCTCCAAATGACTACTTTTGCAAATGTTTTTCGAAAGGATCGTAAGACTCGGTAACTGGTAAACCTGACGGCTCCAATATCGCCTCTCGTCTAGCTGCGAAGTTCTTACGTCTTCCGAGTTCTTCATCAACATCGCATCGATGCGGCGAGCGCGTCTTGTATTATCAGAATTCGATGCCCTATTTCACTTGAACGTTTCCGCTCAAGGAATCTCACGTTCACGCAGCACAGGCATGTACAGCGGCGCGCCAGCTTCCACCGAGGCGCGCGAGGAAGGTACACAATTAAAAAGAAGAAAAAAACTATTCGCACAGAGAGAATTGCACACTCCGGTGATTAAGCGACAAATCCTGGCAACGGAGATGAGCGATCCGGCGGAGGCCCCGTGTTGGGGAGAACGGACGGTCGAAGGTTCTCATATTCCGCGCGTTGTCGATGGTGAAAACGATTCTCAGTTTGGCTACGACGATTACCAGGTGTGACCGAAACATCCAGTTGATCATGCTTTCGGCCTAGCGACAGTTTATTAAGTACACTAAACGCTGAAATAGACAACTCACGCAGCGATGTTGGTTTCAAGGAAAAAATCGTGGGTCCTAACAATGTGCAATCGTAAGCCGCCTGCTAGATTCGGATCACGAGACGCGACATATCAATACACACTATACAGGTACTTCGGCAGAACCTTCCTTATACTCAATGTCATAATGTGCAAAAAGCCGCCAATTAAAAACACGCTTCCCACACATGGAAGGTGCTTGAAAGTTTAGCTTCACAATGCGTCCCAGTGGGCCTTCCTTATCCTCAACATGCAGCTTTAAGTGCATCCCTGTTTAAATATCAACTCTCATGCAATGTCAGATTTTACTAGTACAGCAGCTGATGTCAACTCTTCTTAAGAATGGACGAATTCTTGCAGGTGTCATGACTAGCTATACTTAAAAATCATTGCACTGAAAAGGCTATAAAACTTTTGCTTAGCTTGCCTTTTCACACAGCACATGACTTACCTCTGTTTTTGTGGTGAGTAAGCTTGCACAAACATTCAGCATACACTTTTCCTGTTTTAAAGATTTTATTTTCACTCACAAATAAAAGAACACACAACCTATAACCAATACTGCATTTCCAAATGTACAAATGATCAATACTGTATTTTTAAATGTGCAAGTGAATCCTGCACTCTTGACAACATGCGAGCTATAAAACAAGAGATAAATAATTAAAAGGGAAAAATAAAAGCAAGGGATAAAAAATAATGGGAGGAGACCCGCTGTTTTGTTATGCCTCAGGAGTGTCACTGATATTTGACCAGAATTAATCCATAATGAAGCGGAATGTGCTTCATCAGGCCTTCACAATGAGGGGGCTACATTTTTTTTTACGGCTCACATGAAATGTTCAAATAAGCTACATCACCCGGGCATGAAGTGCATGTGCAGCTGTATGCTTACTCCATAAGAGCTACCGTTTGGGAGTTCATACGGTAGACGATGAAAACTCGAAACAGTGCGACAGAAATGCATGGAAAAGTATGAATAAATAAACAACACAGTAATGATGTTGTTCCCGTTGAATATTCCTATTGTCAGTGTTTCTACGGCACTGTTTTGAGCTGCCATCATATGCCTACTTTATCCATAACAGTCCCTACATGCACAATAAAAGATATCCAAGGCAAAAATATTCTCATAATAATAGAACTTTTCCTAAACACATGCACAATCAGAAAATGGATTGCCAATGTTATATATGCTAAGGAAAAAACTCAGCCAAAAGGTGTGCCTGTGTGTGCCCACGTTGTAGGGAAACAACACTGTCAAATACGTGGTAAAGGTTAAAAAAAACATACTTGAAAGCTTGGGAGGTTGTCAAAAACCTTGCCAGTCAGGAATAAAAACAATTGCACTCTTTAGTTAAGAGAAAGAATAAGACACCAAAGAAGTCCATGAGAACAAAGAATGTTGATGGAATGTTATTCTGCTTATCAATAATCTTTTGCAGCTAGTCCAACAATGATGAAAGCACTCTTATTTTGCACAGTACACACTGTTATTGGCATACCTAAGGGAGGTGGTGGCTGTTACTCCATGAGGGTGGCCAATCCTCCTCTGGTAAGGGAGTGCATTACATGTAACGCACTCCCCCATTTTGGCACGATAAGTTACAGCACTAAATTTTCATCAATCATGTCAGCAGTAATGAAGGCAGTTAGAATACTGAGTAAGAAGAATAGTAAGAGGACGCGGTGAAGAGAAAAGAAAAAGCAGGTGTTTTTGAATGTATCAAGCAACACTGGTCCTGGCCTTCTTCCTGATTAAAACAAAGTTCTCAGTCCAGTGCGGTGCAAGTGGGAAGTGCCTACAAGTAGCAATTCTACAAGAACATTCCCTGCCCACTACGCCAGCCCAGCGCTTGCACCAACAGAAGCCAGATATGTGCGTTGAGTAGGAAATGTTGGAAATTGTATTTGCACTTCAGGAGTTTCACTAGTATGCATTTGGTCAAAACACAAATGCACTAATGGACCACAATCAACGGCTGTCCTTCATCAACAAACCTCTTGATAAGGAGCCATGACAAATGCAGATCCTGATACAATGTAAAGCATTTACACATCACAGCTAAACGTTGCATAGGCAAGGCACATGTTGTTCCTGACATGTTGAGGCCATTCCTCCTCGACACAATGAGAAGTCAAGAATACAGCAAGGTTAATGTTAGTGCGCTTGAATGGATGAAAAGTACTATACAAACTGAAAGTTCCACAGTGCCGGATGTAGCAACACATACCCTTATAAGTGCTATCTACAAACTGCGGCAGACGAGTGGAAGGTATTTTCAGGTGAGGTCAGAATATACGTTACGAGACTTCCCCCGCAATGTCCCTTCAAATCAGTCTACCTTCTATGTCCCACTCCACTTTGAAGGCATGTGTACCCCCCCCCCCCCGCCCCCCCACCATTTTCTTACTCATTTGGCAATTTGATCAGGTTGGCAATGTGAGTGTAAATTTGCTTCACAGTCTGGCTTTACGAAACAACACAGCACTGACAGCAAAGACATTCAAGAGCCGCGGACAATGTCAAATGTGGTTCGAATCTTTAAATACATGGCACAAGTGTGACAGCGGCACTGCCCAAACAGACTACCATAAAATCCTGAGCAAGTGGTCCCCTCCCCTTGCAAGAGATAATACGATAAATTTATGGGGAGGGCGCCTTATTCGGTCATGAGCCAAAATTCAGAATGACGGCAGGTGCCAGAGGTAAAGAACAAAAAATAGGTCATTTCATGAATACCTGTAGAATAGATGCATTTAATGCTTTTATTTGATGTCATTGTTCTTGAAGCTGCCAAACGACTCCTTAAACCAGACGCACGAGTTGCAGGCCTGTGTGTTCGAGCAGCCCCGAACATTAAAGTGACACTTGCAACTGATGCGGCTCACATCCATCCATTTCATTAGAGCAACCTGGAACTAATCTAGCTCACTCTAGTCCTATGAAAATGGCAACTCATAAAGGCTATGACCTCCGATCTATAGTCATGTATGGCTATGCACATGAGTATGAAGCTGTGGTGCTGGTATTGTCAGGCATTGGGAAAAATGCAGTTAACAAATTTTTTTTTCTTATAATTTATATGGGAATTTCTTGAAAAGTTCATGCGATCGGTGGTAAACAGGGCTTAGAAAGGGGTGGAAGCGCTTGCTCGCAGAATAGGATCAATTTTGAATCTCTCGAAAAGGGAGCAATGCGCTTTCTCAAGATTTTATGGTAGGAACAAAACAGGTTAGAAATACTGATAGGTAGGGTAGCAGTGCTTTTGTACTAGAGATAGAGCACAGAATAAAACACTTGTGTGGGTTAAAACAAAATGGCACTCCAAAGTTCTAGCGTTAGGCCAATCAATAAAGTTATCAGTGAAGACCTTTATCGGGTGGTTGCATATTTCATTGATCATTTCCCATGCTTGGCATAGGTGATCCATGGCTTCATAAGTCATTGTCCTGAACATCAGCTGTGCCATTACTGTTGTTCCTTTATCCGTCGTCGTCTCGAACAGGTGAACTCTGCAGAAACAATAAAAAGAGTTCAACATTATGGGCTGCCAAGAATTATGAAACTCATCAACATTTCACATCTTGTCCACCAAAACTGATGTGTTCAGCTAGGTGAATTCAGCACGTAATTTGCTGAACTATACAAATGAAATGCTCCATTGATGCGTGACAATAATCCATCACACCATACTGCCAGCCAGTGTGTAAGCTACCACTATGACACGTTGAAAAACAATATGTTACACACTATAGTCCATGCTGACATTCATGGACCTCTGCTCCACTGAACAGGTGCATACCAATGTACAGAATTAAAATTGCCTCACCCATGCAATGCCTGAAAATGAAGGGATGTCATGAATGGGACACCAGCACTCCATCTGTACCACACTCAACAGCATGCACACTACTACGTGCACGCACGCCAAACTTAAATGTTGTCCACCCATGCAGGACATCCTGCACTATAGGCTGGTTAGCTGACTTATGTACACAAAAATCCTTGAGACATAACCTAAGACTTACTAGTCAGTCAACAGCCACTTTAAACGCTGAAATAATGAGGCAATTGGTGGGTACACCTAATGAAAGATGGTGTAAGGTGCACTGGCAAGGGCACAGTGAAGAGAACCAGGCAGTAAAAATGCCAGCTCTCAGAGGGTGCAAATGTGGCAGAAAACAAGGCAGACAGCATAATAACGGTCATTTATGCTCGTGATTCAATGCAGCTATCATTAACAAATTTTTCATTTAATGAGACAGCTAACTGTGAAAGACTTCACATAAATGCGTACTTGAATATAAAGCTGATTTATTCCACCTTCTAAACGGAATTACTCAACATAAACTTAGCATTAATGTTGCTTCATAAACGAGTAAATGTGCTGTGCGACATTCAAGATAGTTTATTTGTGCATTCACATTCACTTTGAACACAACCCCAATCAGATGCACCCAGTCTCAAGTAGTTTGTCTGGCAGTTTGTACAGGTGTGTGTGCAATTATATATTATTTGATGTAGCTATACAATATACACCTGCCCAAAAATGAGAATCTGTGACTTATACTGTTTACTCTAGGAGTTGCACTTTGCAGGGGGAAGCAAGACACGAGTATCCGAACAGGATTCTTAGCAGCAATTAGGTGATAAATGCTTGACCTACTCCATCTGTTAGATACCTGTGGATTCTGACAGTGGGCTGGGCCCTGTACATTGGCATGGAGTGAATGCTACAAAAGTTATTTGCGGTCCCCTGAAAAGAAGCAATTTACCTTCTGAAGTATAGTTTGTAGGACGCGATGAACAATTTTTTTATATGCAACACAAACTAAATATCCTTTTGTCACCTGACAAGACTCTCACCTCCAGTGAGATGTGCAGGTGCTTCTGCTCGATTTGGTGGGTTGTCGTAAATGCCTTTGGTTGTCCTGCGTGAGAATGACAGGCATTAGGCTTCAACATACACTGCTTGCAGAACCAAGAAAAAAAACCACCGTGCGTAAGGAATGTTTAAATTAAAAGGATTTCACATCTAAAGGAACGCTGAGTGGTCGCCATATATTAATACGGATGGCATCAGTTCACTTCAGCAACTCAAAATGAATTATTTCGTGTGCACAGATGTTATACAATGGGCGGTCTACTTAAGGCTAGACGTATGTCGCATCTTTTCAAGTACTCCTTGTGTTGCAAATGCAAGGTGGTGTCACCATGCGTTAATTTTGCACTGTCTTTCTCACTGTAATTAAAGCCGCTTTGTAGAAGGATAAATATATTTTCGTATTTAGAAGTACTGTATGATTAGATGTAAGGAATGTTTAGTGACGTTGCCGAGTCGCGAACTCATAAACAATAACAACAGATTTGACTTTTGTCCAAATAAAATTGCAGGCCTAAACGACGCCTTTTACAAAGCGTCACTGACCTTCACGTCTTCTATTAATCTTAATAAACTACATTAACTTGGCTGGAGTGACTGCCGCAAAAAAACGGTCTCTGAATGCATGCATTAAACGAGAGACACCGTGTTAATGCTTTCCCCGCGGCTTCTGAACTCAAGAGCCACATTTATATGACGCGAGGTTGGCCAGGAACGCGCTAATTTCATGAACAAGTCGGAGCAGAAAAAGACGCACACTTTCACCGACCCTGTTTTACAAGAATCGAAACTTACCCAGTGAGACGTGATTCACGGTGCTGCGGCCGAAGCATGTTGCTTAATGTTGCGCACAACGACACCAAGCCAGGCGTTTCTCAGCATGCACGCCCGGCTCACGGCTGTCTGTAGCCGATAAGGCGGTATCACTGCATGGTATCACGTATCCGCCGCGGTGTCACTGGTTCTCTTGGTTGCAGGCTCCGGTCGCAGCGCCTTTCATGTCTGTACTGCGTAGTACATCTTGACGCAAAACACTAAGTTGACTAAGTCGCACAAGAATTTCACGCCACTTCAGCGGCACGGCGTCAATGCATGAGGCGGTGAAGAATGTCAACAAACCAACAAAAACCGCGAACTTTCAGAAAATGGCGCAACAACACCCAACGTTGGAACAAAACACCGGACGAAGTGCGGAGGCGGCAGAAACCGCCGGCTGTCGTTCCCGTCGTTCGTTTCGCGGGTGAGGGAGAGGCGACTAGAGGGAAGGTCTGATGAGGGAGGGAATGCGCTCAATGTTGAAGGCCTCCTCCTCGCGTGGAGAGACTTCTCCGACGTCGCAGAGGCACCGGCACCTTTTTTCGCGCCAAAACGAAGAGCAGCCGCATACAAACGTTGCGTGCGCTCGGAGCCGCATACATGGGGCCCCAGCCTGCCGCCTCATGATTTGTCACGCTTAGCGGAGTTAGAAAGCCCTCCTATATGCGGCACATTGCGACTGAGTGGAAATGTGCCGTTTATGTTCAGGACGTTATACGGGACTTGACTAAGAGTGTACTACCTGTAGTACTTAAACTAGTTAGCTCGGCTAGTGAAATGTAAACTTTTAATGAATTTGCAGCGCTAACGCAAGAAAAAGCGTTGTACAAATGTGTCTATATGTGTGGCTTTCTGCATTAAAAATCAATTCAAAAGACCCGCGTTCTGGAATATCTGCTTTCTCTTGTCTATCTTCTTCCCTTTTTTCTAACTTCTCTCTTCTATCTGCCCTTGAAATGACGCTAGTGGTAATGGGAAAGCAAGTTTCACCGAACTTGAACGTATACTGTGTACTGATGCTTTAAAGAAATGCCAGAATAAACACGGCAGCGATGTCTTTGTAATATCTTTCGCCAGTAAGAATTGTTTGTAATGCCGTGCTGTGCCATCACGTGCGTGGCCATGTCTGACGCCCCGACTTTTGACTGCATTCTCGGGGATTCTCGTTTTCATGCTCACATAATCTTCTTTCATAACACGTACAAGGTCGGTGGCGTTTGAGTCAACATTTCTAGGTCGCTGAAAGCGGGAGATAAAAGCAGTTCATTCTCAACAGGTTTATAACGGCCTGATGGTCGCCTACCTCTTGTCTGCACGTGCCTAGTGCGCTGTCCACCTTTCGAGGTGGGTAGACAAGCAGCGCAACAGTCATTTTGCTGGGTACAGGCTAAACAGTTAGCGATCTAAATCGATGATGGTTTTGATTCTGTTCACACGTTTGTCACAGTCTCGTGTCTATGTTACTGAAGGAGACTGGCCAATGGAAAGCAATATTTAACAATGAAAAGGTCCGCGTTTGGAGACAACTTAAATATTATGCTGTTGCGTCGAGCACTATCATGCGGAGAACATACAGTATCTCTCCCTGTCTGCAAAGAAGATCTATGAAATTTTCTCCTAAATGCGTTTAACGCCTCAAGGTGGTTTAACGCCTCATAGAGCAGAAAAATAAGTACGATTTTCTCCGGATCCTCAGAATCTTTTCCCAGTTTATGGACTTCAATCTCAAGAACAAAGGCGGTAGTGTCGTATGGTATGGCTCCCTGAGGGCTTGCTAGGCTAAAGGCACCGTTGCCGGGGGGTCCACAATTCCAGCACTCACCAGGGACCTGAACATTTCCGGATAATGCCCCTTGGCATCACGTCCTCAAAGCTCGACCAGGAGCAACGTAAAAAGTGTTTCTAGCGCATGAACAAAGCAAAGCAAGCGCGTCACGTCGTTTCTTTCTCTTGGTCACATGTTATAGTCCTTCAGGATGCGGAAGTAGTTCCCCGTGCGTTCGTCGTAAAAGCTCTTCCATCGGGCATTTTCGGAAATATGCGGCGCTGTTCCCCATCTGGTGAGTTAAACTAAGCAACCTCTTCCAGAGGGGTGTAGGAAAATGTCCCCATGTTTAGCGACTAGGCAGCTTACCGACAGGTAATAAAAATAATGAAATATCTTTCACGTGTTTCCATTTGGCGGGGAAACTTGTAGTAATGTTACGTTGGGAAAAAATGCCGTAAATCACTGAGTGGTTAAAGTAGTAATGCGTCTATGATTAACAGACACAAAAATACGTTTAGTGGAGTCAGGTGAACAGCAAGGCAAATTATTGAAGCATCCGGTTTCTCGCAATCTCTTCAAGGTAAACTTGCTTATGCATAAACTCCGGGTGGTATGTGTGGTTGTTACGAAGCTAAGCTATGATATGACTAAGAGATAATAAAACTGTGTGAGGTGTTATAAGAAGCCGTGCAGAAACTAATAAAAATGGAGTGCGCCCCTAAATTGCCAATGGAAGCAATGCCATGTTTCACTTTCTACTAGCACTGCTTCTACGATAATTTGTAATCCCACTAATCGTTAAAAAATACAGACGTTTCCTCGCTGCCCGTACTTGAGGCAAAAAACTCCGAGGAAGACCAAACGCTGTTTCTTTCTTCACCTAACAAAACGGTGCAGGGTATGAATTTCCGCAGTAATCAATGAATTCATTATCCAATAAAAAAAGCAACGCATTTTCGCCAAAAATAGAAGGGATTCAAAGCGAGAAATTCACGAAAATTTTTAGCTCCACACCGACATAGCCTTAAATGGCCGGTAAAAGACCGTATGGCATAAAAACCTATGGGATAAGAAGTGGCTAAATGATGCACCTCCAAAAGCTTAGTCAACAAACGTTGATCCGTAGAACAATTCACCGGATTGCCACTGCCACCGGATTGCAGCCAGCACCCTGCGAGTTCTCCCCTAAATGTGGAAACGCCTGTACACGAAGTAAGGTGTCAGCAAGCGCCATTTTTAGAAAAAGGAAAAAAAAATCGCGCTTGCTTAAAATTAACCCTCGCTTACCACAAAACAAAACATCACAGCATATCCAGGAGGTGAATGATTATGAGCGGGCGAAGCTGCGGAAGTTCGTCGGTAAAAACCGTGAATCTTCCGTGAATCTTGCCCAGTACATCATTAAAGACGTGACAAACACTGTGTGTCGCCATCTAGCGCTCTCCTATCACACTTGAGCACGCAGCGAGCGCCTCCGCGCCATCTATTGATCTATTGATCAATCCACGTACTAGCTAAGCAGCACCGCAGTGCTCGCACGGACGGACGGACGGACGGACGGACGGACAGACAGACAGACAGACAGACAGACAGACGGACGGACGGACGGTCGGACAGACAGACAGACGGACGGACGGACAGAGAGACACCCATACTACGCGTTCCCATACATCTGAATGAAGCGAGCACCGCAGCGCCATCACGCCATCTAGTGAGCACTTCATAAACAGTGGTGTAGGTTACACGATACGACGATACGTGACAACCGACCCACTGCTTAAGGAGCCTCGCCGCTGATATTCGAAAAATGGACGACAACAACAAAAAGGAATTGCTGATCCCTATGTCATAGAGATAAGTACAACACGACCTTGTAATGTGTCTTCGTATAAAGAGTGGAATGTTTATTATTGTAATATACCGAGAAAACCTTGAACTCTTGGTGATTAGCTGGTGCAACACATTCACATAGGTGCACTCCCTTTGAAGCCTGTGGCGCACATCCTCCTGCTAGAAGACTTCGTTGTAGTAAAGAAGTAGTTTGCGCAACATCTGGACAAAGGCGATAAATGCAGAGTGACAGCGGCATGAAAACATGATCCAGTTGCATTATGTCGAACCATGAACTTCGCTGTCTTTTTGCAGGGCTTACTGCGGCAGTTCTATTAGCCTGTGCCATCACACTCGAAGCAGTAGCCGGCGAATAAATACTATTGGTGCATTTGGGAGCTCCGCACGCTTGGAATGGGGTGCCACGCACTAATACAAAGCAAAAGCCAATGATCATGGTGCCTTAGCTGCGCTGTCACCCAATGCAATCACTCACGCGACATTATAATGAAGCTATGGCTTCCGCTATGTTGAGAATAGCGGAGCCAATACTTCACGATTTCGCTCCACCGCTCGTATACATGCGCACCAGGTGCGGACGCGTACAAGCGAACGAGCGCCTCGACGGTAAGGGGAAGTGCTTAAGCGCAGAGGGCAAACAAAAAACTCGACGGTGGCATCACATGATTATGAGAGCCTTGACGAGACAACCTCCTCTTACGGAATGTGCGGGTACCTTCTTCGGTATGTTTAAGCTCGCATAGTTGCCAGCCCGTTGTTCGGACGCGGTCATTTTTACTTGCGCGTCACCGTGTATTGACGAACCCCTGGCCCGTAATGGAAGCAAGGTCCATATCCGCAGATTCGCTTCCTTGAAGCCCTCTCTAAGTTTTTCCCTTCCTCCATCGTGTTCGTATACCTCTGAGCTTGTTTGTATATATTGCTGTCTGTAGAACGCCTGGTTTCTTGCGTGGCGGAGCGGCTGGTCGTAGGTATGATTTCTAGCGCTGCCGACGCAAACGAAAACTTCTCGTTTAGTTTGTCTTTACTTTTCATATCAGTATATTTCACTGCGTCCTTTTCGTGGCGTGGGTAAAGTACTCGTTCCCCACTGGCATAAACACTTTCGAGATAAAATAAAATAGAAATTACCAAGCACGAATTGCAACGATGTAAACACAAAATAACGTGTAGGCTCGTTTACGTCATCATCATGTCGGAATTTCTTTTTTTTTTTTTGTGAAAGATTACATGAATGTTTGTCGCACACAGTAGCAGATACTACTGTTCACTAATGATGAACAGATCGCAAAATAAGATTTAGAACAGGGAATGTCGCAGGAGCCAACGTTTCGACAAGTGGACTTGTCTTCGTCAGGGCGGCGACTGCCTTCTCCAGCATTCGTTTATGTACGCCGTTGCACACTCCCCCGTCCTCAGAAAGAGAGGAGAAGAGCAGCACGTGCGAACAGTAAAGAAATGGGGGGTGGGGTGGGGACTGCAGGGGAAGTTGGGTGACAGGTGTTAGCGTGACTAATATACATGGGAAGAGGGAAAGCTTCAAAGAATACGCTCGTTGTACATATGTTGGAAATACATTGTGTGCAGAGGGCTAGAAAGGAGGATGAAAAAAGGAACACACGCTGGGAACAGGAGTTGCTCCTATGGCTTGTGTGCCCCTCTCCACCCCGTACCACCTGCGCCGCACCCGCAGTGCATCACACGGAAAGCTTGTTGCTATAAATGTAACTACTCTATTTAACGCCGTTACTCTCCTGGAACTGGATGGGGGATCCCCACCTGAAAAAGGACTTTCTGGAAGAAACATTGTTAGCTTGTGCATACCTTACACTTTTGCGGTCTTTGTTAACCCCCCACCATATCTAATGGACTCAAGTGTTCCCTTTGAAAGGTTTATGCCTGTAGGCTGGAGAGTGTTGAAATTGTGTATGAGATAGGATTCCCGTATTTTCCGTCCCTCGGCGAGCGGTAGTTTCCCGGAAGTATGTAGAGTTTCAGCTCGTCGAAATTATGAGCTGTCATATTAAAATGCTACACCACTGCCTTGAGCAGGTTATTCGCGGTGTCCGCGCGGTGCCCGTTTAATCTAACGTTAATTGGTTGACCAGTTTCGCTGATGTATTGCTTGTGACAGAGTGAACATTCCAACATGTAAAAACGTTTGAACTAGTGCAAGTGAAACTTCATTTATATGATGGACATAGTCACTTCCCGTGCTTTTAATTTTAAGATCATTTTGAATATGCTTGCAAGTCTTGCATTTCGGACGGGAGCAAGTATTACGCAGGCGGTGCGCTGAGGGTTTACTTTGGCATGTACTAACAGGTCCTTAAGGTTACTATTACAGCGGTAGGTGACTCTTTGTATTTCCGGAAACGCTTTTCTCTTTGACTTCGACCTCGGTCTGGAATCTCGACTCGAGACAACAGTCAGTCCGCGGCTGTAGCTTTCTGTCGCTTTCAACAAGAAATCTTGCGTTCAGAATCGGCATGGACGACCGCGATACTTGCAGTCACTGCGGAAGCGATGACACTAGAGAAAACGTTCTTTGTCGCTGTGCTCGCTACAGCGCACGCAGATTGTCACTGACGGCCGAGTTTGTCCGTGTTGTCAATAGCGCGCCAGCGGAACACACTGTATTACAATGCCGACGAAAAGGGTCGCTGAGGGAAATGTCGGTCACAGCTTTGTTGACGTTTCCTTGTGGTCCTGACTTATTAAAACGATTTGATTACTCCGTTCCCACCCCACTTCTTCTTTTTTTTGTGCCTGCGCTTCATTCTCACTTCATTTCTATTTTCCTCTCCCCTAGTGCACGGTAACAGACAGGAAGTTGGTTTCTGCTTAACCTCACTGCATTTCGTCCTTATCTCTCTTTCCCTCTCAACTACACTTACGGGCACGTATGAGGAAGTCTGAGTCTTAAATCATCGCTCACAGCAGAAAATTCCTCGCCTTTATATTAAATGGGAAATGACCGGTAGATGGACACATGGTAGCGTTCGCGTCGTGTTGGCTCGGATGACAGATGACAGGAAGTGAGCGTGAGAACGGCACAAAACTTGAAGGAGTACGCATAGAAGTAGCGCTGTATCTGTGCGTGTTCTTTCTTGTATTGTCACGCCCTGGCGCTGTTTTCTCATAAGTCATGTACCATTTCGCCTAACCATCCGTTTCAACTAAATGACAGAAGAAGCAGCGAAACAGCATCTCTGAATGCACCATACGAGAGGCAGCGTTGGGTTTGCTATAGCTTTTCATTACAGCGAACGGCGATCTCACCATGCACAAGCCACCGCAAACCTCAACCATTTACTAGTGTGAAAGACATGAAATACGTTTTTACAAGCAGCGGCTCCTCAGACGCACAGGGCCGGCCGACGCATTGCGTAATGGAGGACACAAACCTGCAAGAAAATGTCGCATACACGACATGTTTGACGCCGCAAAATATCCTTAGGCTGTGCGCCCTAATACCCTAAGGTGATATGCTATAAAATAGTACCGAGAGTTATTAAAGAACCACCCATCATAACTGGTCGGATGTAACACGTACAATCACGACTCTTGCGTAGACACCGCAGCATCAGCTTCTGTAAACGAGGCGAGCTCACTTGCAACCGCTTCACGCTTTTGACCCAAAGCCGCTCGAGCAGGCGTTTTTAGGAGAGACGCGGCAAACGCTTAAAAGCCATTTGGTGTCCGCTTAGGAGACCGTGTAATCACATTGCACTCAAACCTTCTAGTGCTTCCGTGCTATATATGGTGTGTTATATGAAAGAGTTGGTCGGAGTTCGTACGATTTTAGAGTGCCGTTTCACAGCCACCAAATGGTTATCGAGCGGCGTTTCGTTGGAGAGTAAAACTTCCTGCGAAAGTTAATGTTGCGAAAGAGGAGATTTTGTGAAGTAAAAAGAAAAAGAAACGATAAAGACAGTATCACACAAACTTTGTACGCCGCCTCAAAATCTGGCGGTACAGTGTAGAGACGAGTATCATTTCCTGTCTGCTGAAATATCTAAGCGTGTGCTTTATTATTTCTTGAATTTTTGTATATTTTATACGAAAGCTGTATTCCTTGTTCCAAATACATTGCGTTGATATGACTGTCGCATTTACTTCTATGTTGTTTTTTTTTAGTTTCTTGACCGTATTCGTCTAGCAAAAAGGCACGGGACACAAAGGAACGGTACCGACACAGTCAGGGGCTGATGATTTTAGCTAAGCTTTTCATAACAATATAGGACGATGTACAGGGAGAGTCGGATCATTACAGACTAGGAGGAAGATGAGGAACTGAAGGGTACATCAACTAAACTCATCTCACGGAAAATTACTTGACGGTACGTGTTCTGAGGCATATAGTAATCCATTTATTTTGCCACTTATATACGTGCATCTATCTGGTCCATCTGAGGCATATAATAAGCAAACAGGTAAACCATGAAAAATAATATTTGCAAATAATTTTTTGTACACGCGCTCATAAAGCACTTGAAAATGCCTTAAGCAATATTTTTATTCCACACACACAACTTATCAGTCTCCCGGGCGGTAATATCCGCCGTGACAGCGACGCACATTCAGATTTTCATGGAAGGTACGGTCTTAGTATGTGCTGCAAACCTCAGATTAGTTTGTCTTCGTTTCATGAAGAGCTTCCTCTGCAGCGACATAGTTCGATGCAACCCATTGTGCCATCGTATTACCGTGGAAATACTTAACAGGAGCAGTCCACTAACTTCAGTTTTCTGGGATGTCGCTGGGGGTCTCATCGATACTTCCTGGATCTAGATAAATTTAGAAAATGCACGATGCACGTCTTAGAAGCCAGATGTGCGAAATGGCGCATCATGTGCGCTTCCTAATAGTGCGTCTAAAGCGAAGAAAAAAATGTGGCTGATTCCTGTCAGAGGAAACGGTGTAACACGAACGTGGAGTGTGTGTTCACATAAGCAGTTAGATGTTTGTTGTACTTCGGGGAGAACTGGTACAGCACCGTTGACCTGGATGAACCCACGTTCACGCATCCCGTCCACAACATTAATGACCAACCCCTTGTTCTTTTGGTAACTGAAGCAGTTTACTTAATAACTGGCCGCAGTCGATATTTACGTAAATGCCCCGGCGACATAGGCAGCAATAATGTTTACTTGCGCCACATTTACCCGCCAACGTCGTTGCCGACTTTGGGCGATTAATACACCAATTTTCTTTCTTGCCATCACGCTTGCAGAGTAGGCCGCGGCTAGGGTACCTCGATACGCGCTACCCTGTACAGGGTGCTGAGGACCATTGGCCGTTGCAACGCCATTATGAATCACAGCGAGTGGTTGCGCGTCTATTTTGGTGCCGTGCTTCGTTTGAGACCCAGACCCACTCCGCAACCTGTTTATGAAAGCCAGCGCAGCTGAGTCGGAGGGCTCGGGCGATTCAGTATGGCGGGATGGTTATCATCACCGTGTACATATAAGCGCGTTTCCAGGCACTCCAGGCCGTGGACACGGGGAAACGCGGCTTCAAACGCCATCCGCGACGATAGGGGACCAGCGACGCGGCTGCGCGCGGGCGCTTGGAGGCGCACTTTGGAACCAGCCTGGAACGGTGCGCCATCCATGAGATGCGAATCGGCACGAGTGCATCGTACTTCACTTGGCCTCTCCTAGATGGCGACACCATTCCTACCACGTTCCAAAGAACGCCGCGCGCGCGTCAAGGCAGAGGGACGACAGGCTCTGTCTCATCTGCAAGAGGCGCATCCTTTAGTCAGTGCTTCCAGCGTGCACTGCTGCCGTGCTGAAGAAGGAGCGATGTTGACATAGAAAAACCAATTATTTGAGCTTTGCGCGTTGTAAAAATTTCACACATCATGTTGACTCATAATTATGTGAAAATGTTCGAATTTAGTGCTGGCGGCATCGACCCTTACTGTGTTAATATGTTTCATTTTGTATTTTATAAATTAATTCTTGTTATACTTTATGCACCACTAATCGTGCATATTGTGAAATGGTTCACCTAAAATTGTGAAGCCGACCAGAGAAAAAACTTCTGTATGTTTCCTTTCTTGTATATATAGCTGCTGCACGCGTGGCAGGAGCTTTGTCAAGCTGCAACAAAGCAGCTTCTTCTCCTGCCACCTATTTTCGTTTCGTCGTTGTATACGCTAAAGGGGAAATAAACATTAATTGATTGATTGATTACCTATATTTATCAAAGAAATTGTTGGCCGGTACTGGCGACGATCTTGTAATCTAGCTCATGCAGCGGACGGTTTTGTCCTTGAAGTTCTAGGTTTCTGGGCTTCTTCACTTTCCAAGGAGACGAAAAGTGCTGCCGATGCGTCCAAAAAGTGTCTGTTTGTAATTCTAAGACACAGTGCGGTCGAACGTGACACAGTTTTTGCCACACTTTAACATCTGGGGAGCGATCAAGATGTATCACCTGCGATTGTTCTTTACTACGCTATACATAATGTTATATTGCCAAGGCAAAGAAAGTCATAGATGGCAAAGTTTTCCCGAAGATATTTATTCGGCCACCTCCTTTAACCCTGCTCCTCTCTTGTTACGTGGTACCGCCTTATTCTACAAAAGGGCGTTAAATTTTCCTAGAAACGGTCATTTCGTAAAGTGTTCATTTTGAAAACTGAACCCACAGTCCTGTCCTATGTTTTAAGCTTTCGGTTAATACAAAGTAATACTTAGTGCATGGCAGTTCAGTTGTACTTGCCACCGCAACCACAGATAGACGAAAATACTTGGCCACTTGTATTTACAATGCGGTACAGATTTCTTTTAATTGCCCCGTTCTTTTATTCTGAGTATGGACGTTATCTCTTTAGTCTAATTAATTCGTCGTGCGAAATTGATAATTCTCGGGGACCGCATTTCACTGTCACACTTTCCTGAACGACTTATCTGACCCATGATTGTTGTGCTTATTGAATTAATACGGTGATCTGGAATTCTTGAAAGCACCCTCAAGAATAAATACACAGTAAAACCAATTGTTTTGCCTAGGTGCTATTTGTGATAAACAGAATTCTCAAATAACTATTTTGAGCACGAGTTTATTAGCAGATTTTGCTTTACTTATGTATCAGCTTATTGCTCTTAGGACGTATCGGGAGCTTCGAGATAACAGAGATTATAACCGTGATAACAGAGCATACCGTAACTAACACGACACGGTGAACACGAGGAATTTCAGGGTAACGTTTGGGACTTGCGAATCATATTCGTGCTATAGCGTTCGCTCTCTGGGGGTTCGTGTTAGCATGGCGACATAATTTCGCGACCACGTAAAGTTTTTGCAGCTAAAATTAGGTGTACCTACTGCATATCACGTTTCGAGAGCAGCTTAGCTGACTTAGCGTGATTTAGCTGTAAGTCAATAATATTATCAATTAGAAATCGCTGTGCTTATTTTTCTCCAAAACGTACCCAACAAGGAGCACTAGTGCCAGTGGAAGCCCTCGCATCTTTTAAATTTGCAAGACAGCAGCGTGGTGCCATTATTTCCTTTTTGCGTTTTACAGGGGGTTAAAAGGCGAAAAATGCATTTTACTCATACGTCAGAACACAGAACTGGTGTCTTTGCATATATTTTGGTAACGTGCATTGATGGGTAGTGTTTCTGCTGGCTCCTGAAGTAAAAGGTCTCTGGGGAGCTTTTTCGAGGAGGTTGCTCATTTTCTGTAATCATGGAAAAGGCAAGATTGATTCAAGGACATCGGTTCTCCCATACGGTGGCAACCTACTGCCTGCTGAAAATTTTTCTTTAACACAGTTAACTACAGTATGGATAGTAGTGTGTTTTCGAATACAGTCATGACAAACAACAATAATGTCGCCGGAATCATCATCATCATATTCTTCAGTAAACTATGGTCTCTTTTACGTGTTCCGCATGCATAAACACAGATGGATGTTCAGCACGTTTTTCTTACCTTACTGAGATTTTATTGCGTCACTCATGGGTTTTGACTAATTTAACGCTGGAAAAGAGAAGAGTTGTGCTAAATATATCATGTACACCTCGGTTGCGAATCAGAATCTCACGTCTATAGGAGGTGACATTATTCCTGCATTGGAACGATGCATGCTGCCATTATATTTTTACAAAAGAGAATGTGTTTCTCCACAATCTGCTTTAGGAGGTGCTATTGAATGCAGTATAGCCTACTTTCTGTAAATTACATTGAATACATTGCTATTACGATCGACCTAATTCCACGGACTGCCTCATTAGCCACCTCGAACGGCTGCAGTTCCCATTTTACCACGGTTCTTGCGTATGCTATTGCAGGCACATCTCTTTAGTTGCACGTTTACCGCTGATTCATTAGCTCCATAGACAAGCACACCCATATTGTGCACAAGCCTTGAGAAGCCCCACCATCTCGGCCCGGTTCGCTATTGCCGGCCTAAGCGGCGAATGCAGATTGTTCCTACTTACTTGAGTAGTTTCTCGTGTATTCATAATGAGAGGACGTTTCAGGTAATGACACTTTCGAGGGCAGGCTTCCATCCCCTCGGCTATTATGATGACGAAGACGTGATTGCAGCAATCTTCTTGTCAGCTGGCAGGGACAAGATCCCGTGTGCTCTACTCCTGTGTTCTCCCTCATCCAATCACAAATTGGATCGTCCAAGCAGAAAATAAGTTCTTGGCCAGTGACGATCTCAGCGTCTGCGCTGCAGACGACGAGAAAAGGTTGCTGTGATGGCAAGGCGCATTACCAGTTAACCTTCACTGACGTCGTCTCCTTGAGCGGGTGTAAATTTCCTCCCTATACTTTTCTCCCTATTTTGTGTTCCCTAAGGTGTTCGTTAGACATGGGCGATGCTACAATGACCATGTGGAGTACAGGTAAAAATACGCTTATACCAGTAGATCTCGCAACTCACGCAACTTACCAACCATCGTACATGGCGAAGCCTGTACACTGCGGCTATAAAGGCGTGCGGCCGTGTGGCCATAAAATATCGCTCGAAATTGCTTCAGCAGAGGCGCGCTGTCGCACACCAGTCCGCATTCATTTCGTATTTGATGTATGTCACGGGCGCCTGTCGCTTCTTTCGAATAAGGAAAAAAAAACAGAAATACGTGAACAGTTTGCTTGTGGCACAAGTGCACGAGTAGGGGGTGATTTGAGGTAGCCTACTATTTTCAACTTGATATGTAAAAGCTTAAACGAATATTGAAGAAGTTCAATAAGTGGAATAAGTGAAGGCACATAACTACTGATATTTATCGGGGAAAGAAAGAGTCATAGCCAGTACACTCAGCGACCAGCCACAAATATATAAAGGATATTATTTCGGTAAAACGTTGAGACGGTTTAGAAAACTTAGAGCGGTACAGATGGGACGGGATATATATATATATATATATATATATATATATATAGTATGACGTCTCGGTAGCGACGACGTTTATTAGGACTGCACACTCAGCAGCGAACCAGCCAAGGCCCACACACGATAATGATGATGCCGAGGCACCGAAGATGAAGCTCAACCACAGCAGGATGATGATGATTATGTACAGATGAGGAAGTAGTGCATAGTAAATGCCCACACTATTTCCCCCCCGCATGAAAGCGGCCATCCTGGCCGCAGCTCACGGCGACGGATAACGCCGCATGAAAAGTTTCATGCGGGAGACGTGGACGACCTCGGTGCCGCGATAACGGCGATCTGTTGGGGCGACAACCGGAGCCACACGGTAATTGACAGGTGATGTCTGCTCCAGTACAATGTATGGCCCCATGAATTTCGGCTGGAACTTCTCGCACAAACCAGGAGTGCGCAAGGGCGTCAACAGGAGTACCTCGTCACCAGATCGGAATGATGCAGCTCGATGGGATGTGTCATAAATTATCTTGCGGTCTTGTTGTCTGGCTTCTGTATTTATGCGAGCCCGCTGGCGACACTGGGCGAGTCGTGATATGAATTCTTCGCTGCACGATGTAGAGAGAGGGACGGGAAATTTGAAGAAAGAAGCCTCGAAGATGGAGGTAGGAGACCGTCCATAAACTAAGTAAAATGGTGAGTAGCCGGTAGTGCGTTGAACGGCCGTGTTGTAGGCGTGCGTAACAAAGGGGAGAAGCTTATCCCAATTTTTGTGGTCAGGCTGTATATACACGGCAATCATATCGGCAAGCGTGCGATGAAATCTCTCCGTCAGGCCGTTAGTTTGTGGGTGATAGCTAGATGTCGTCTTGTGGGTGGTGCCAGAGGCGCGCAGGACTTCGTTAAGAAGTTGGGAGAGAAATACCTTCCCACGGTCGCTCAGCAGGACTCGAGGAGCGCCGTGGCGTAGAATTATAGCTTCGAGGACAAAGTCGGCAACCTCCGAAGCTGAGCCAGTAATCACCGATGTGGTCTCTGCGTAGCGTGTCAGGTGATCGATGGCGGTCACTATCCATCGATTTCCAGCAGCAGTGACAGGAAGGGGTCCGTAGAGGTCGACGCCAACAACCTCGAATGGTGCAAGGGGACAGGGAATAGGCTGTAACTCGCCGGCAGGAGCGGATGTTGGGAGTTTGCGACGCTGACACGGTGAACAGGAACTGACGTACTTCGCCACACTAGTAGAAAGACCTGGCCAATAGAAGCGGCTTCGGATCCGATGGTAGGTTTTGTGAAAACCTAGATGTCCAGCAGTCAGGTCATCGTGGAATGCTTCAAGGACCGGTGCACGAAGACAACGTGGCAGCACGGGCACCCAGCGTTGGCCGTCAGGATGGAAAATGCGCCGATACAGCACGGAATTGTGTAGCCTGAAGTTAGTGAGTTGGCGGCGAAGTCGGGCGTTAGGTGGACGAACGGCGTCAGATATGTAGTCCATAATGCGTCGGCAATAAGGGTCAGCCCGTTGGCGAGAAGCGAAGGTTTGATCGTTGGCCGGAGAAAAGTCGTCTATTGAGGCTAGAGAGGAGACCGGAGCAGAAGGGACGGCAGAGGAGCTTCTGTGCGATACATTTGTCGAGGTTTCGGGAGTTTGCGCAGGAAGCGGGCAACGAGAGAGAGCGTCAGCGTCTTGGTGCGTTTTTCCAGGCTTATGGACAATGTCAAAGTCATATTCTTGCAGTCGGAGAATCCAGCGGCCCAGGCGTCCAGTCAGGTTCTTGAGCGAGGAGAGCCAGCATAAAGCGTGGTGGTCCGTAACAATTGTAAAATGACGCCCGTGCAAGTAGGGTCGAAACTTTTGTATGGACCAAACCACCGCTAGGCACTCCTGCTCAGTGATCGTGTAGTTCTTCTCGGCGTCAGTGAGTACACGGCTGGCATATGCAATCACTCTCTCTCGCGAAGAGTTGTCGCATTGCAGAAGAATGGCTCCAACGCCGCGGCCGCTAGCGTCTGTGTGCAAGAGCGTCGGTGCCGTCTCATCAAAATGGCAAAGCACGGGCTCCGATGTGAGTGCGCCCTTCAAAGTTTCAAAGGCTGCTTCACACTCTTGCGACCAGAGAAACGGTACACCAGACGCAAGTAGTGTGTGCAGTGGCGCAGCGATGGAGGCAAAGTTTCGGATAAATCGACGGAAATATGACGCAAGGCCAAGGAAGCTTCGCAAATCTTTGGGTCTTTCGGGGCGAGGGAAGCGAAGGACCGCCGAAATCTTCTCAGGGTCAGGGCGGATACCGTCCTTACTCACAACATGCCCCAAGACCTTAATAGATCGGCTGGCGAAGCGACACTTTTTCGTGTTCAGCTGAAGACCAGCGTCGGCCAGGCACTTTAGAACTTCCTCCAAACGTTGCAAGTGCTGAGGAAACGTCGACGAAAAGACGACAATGTCGTCCAGGTAGCACAGGCATGTTTTCCATTTCAGGCCACGCAGCACGGTGTCAATCATGCGCTCAAAAGTCGCAGGTGCGTTGCATAGCCCGAAAGGCATTACGTTGAATTCGAAAAGACCATCTGGGGTGGAAAACGCTGTCTTCTCTTTGTCAGCTTCATGCATGGGGATCTGCCAATAGCCGGAACGCAGATCCAGGCTGGAAAAGTATTCTGCTCCTTGAAGCGAATCAAGGGCGTCGTCAATTCGCGGCATGGGGTATACGTCCTTTCGGGTAATCTTATTGAGGGCCCTGTAATCTACACAGAAGCGTACCGAACCGTCTTTTTTCCGGACCAAAACGACGGGAGATGACCAAGAGCTAGCTGAGGGTCGGATCACGTTCTGTTGTAGCATGTCGGCAACGTTTTCCTCTATGATTTTTCGCTCCGCCAGAGACACGCGGTACGGACGTCGGCGCACGATAGATGTTCCATCTGTCTGAATGCGATGCGTTGCAACGGTTGTTTGGCCGAAAGTCGACGAACATACATCAAAAGAATTCTCGTATTTCTTTAACAAAGCAAGCAGCTGCTGCGTTTGCGAAGGTGTCAGGTCACTGCTAATGGCTGCAGTAAGGGAAGACGGAGAAGCGGTGGCACCGAGAACACAGTCGCCGGAGGTGGCAGGTTTAAGTGGCACAACGCAAACAGGCCCTGTTTCGGCCACGCAAGCCACTGTGGTGCTTTGTGGGAGCAGGATTTTTTCCGCCGTTGAGTTCGTAGCGGTGACGAGCGCATTGCCATTGTGAAACCGGACCACACCTGGTGCAAAAGCGATGCCTTTCGCGAGGCAGCGGGAAGACGGGGAAATCAAGACGTCACCTTTGTCAATGTCTACGATCGGAGCTGCCGACACCGCTCGTCGCTTAGGCAAGTGTGAGTTCCGCTTTCACGTATTTCTCATTCCCATGGGTTCATCTGCGGACACGTGGCGACTTTGACTCGAAATTGAGCGGGTTTCCCGGAAATTTACTGTCATTTGCTCCCGCTTCATCCTCGTGGGCGCCAACTCCGGCATCTATCTTTCTTCTTGAATTTATTTCACGTTTGTTTTTTACTACTCGATGCTCATCCATGTCGACGGCTTTATTTGCAGGAATATTCACATCATTCTAATTAAGTAAACAGCACGTAGTGTAAAAGGCGTTATTAACTCATACGGTGAATTGACATTCAAACGAACCTTGTATAATAAAGGCTGAAGGCGTAGTAGGCGTTGCTATGTTCGTCACCGCAGATTTCACAGAAAATGAAACTGCCAGTGCCATATATGGCGTGTTGGAAGAAACTGAAGCATTCGCTCTTTCCGGCCCCTCATAGATGGGGCATTGAAGTGGGGAAAGAAATGTTACCAGTAATATAGGAGGGCATGTACCGGTGCTATAGTGCTTAGAGCCATATTTCCAGGCGCTGAAGCTGTAGGCCTTGCCTTAGCTGCCGCGCAGGGGCGCTCGCACATAGGCTTCATTTGTGTTAAGAAAGTAGAGTGTACGAAAGCCACAGGGAAACCAGGGTGCTTACATATGGTTATTATCCGCATACACCAGGCGAACTAAGCATATCAATTGGGAGTACCACCCAGGCGGACTTTTCATTAATAAATAACTTTTCTAAGTTATGCTCATCGTAAGTCTCTCTTTAGCAAAAATTAATGAGGCTTGCCTTGGCCTCGCAAGGCTAGTGGAGCAGCGAAGCTGACGGTCACTTGGGAGACAAACCCCGACTAGCCGAGGCTTCGGAAAACGTCTGGCGAAGCTGTGCGAGGCCTAGCGACCACTTCTTAAACTTTCGCACTGAGCTCAGCAAAGAGACGTTCGAGTTGAACCTGACCCGGCGGTGGTGGTGGTGGTTATTATGAGAAGAAAAGAGACGCTTATTGCTGCAGCCCAATTTGGGATTTGGGAGCACGGGGCAGCATCGTGGGGAGGGGAAAATGAGAGATGAAGGAGGACATGAAGGGGTTATAAAGGATATCGCGGCTCGTTCAGCGCGGCCGAAGTAAGGCGGCGGCAAGGGGAGGGAAGGGAGGGGGACCTGTGCTCAGCGGTAGGCTGCGATGACCGTCTAGTCTAGCAGTTCTACCAAACTCTGCAGCGCTGGTAGATGGGGCGAGACGGGGAGAGCAAGTGGTGGAGTGCGGTGGCTGGAGGTCGCTGACCGCGGTAGTCTGTGACTACCTTGGAGCATTCCTTGGAGCACCGGAATACCTTGGAGCATTCCGGTGGCAGACACGCCACGCGTGGCTTCGGCTTGAAGCCTTCCTACCTCTTAGGTATGCTACTATATGCATGCTTATGCTTTGACGCCACAAGAAAACGGGTGCGCTCGGGGCACGAAGCTAAGCTGAAACGCTTAGCTTTGCGAGACGCTGTGCACCGAAAAAATGGAGGCTATGCGTGAACGCTGAGGGCATTGGCCAAGAGAAAAGACAGGCACGTGCGCAAACAGCAAACATTGATTGATTCTTTTTTTTTATCTGGGGGAGGATGGGGCGGGGGTTATGGAAGGTGGCGTATTCGAGGGCCCCGGAAATTTCGACCACCGGGGGGTTCTTTAACGTGAACTGACATCACACTGTGCATGGGCCGTTGCCACTCCATCGAAATGCAGCAGCCGCGGCCAGGATTCGATCCTGCGACCTTCATATCGGCAGCCTAATGCCATAGCCACTACACTACCGTGGAGGGGCATTGCACAGAAGAGCACGGGTACACTTGGGGATGATGATAGTTTTGCTGCAGGCCGCACCTTTTACGGTCAACTAGAACAGCTTCGCTGTCAAAAAGTTGGTGTACTTTGATTGCATGTCTATGATATACCGCTCTGAACACATCCTCTTTCGCAGGTTATATTAGAATGCATCTTGAATTTCATGAAGTATCTGTCTACTTTGATTACTAATTAACATTTATAGCCTCTGAGCTAAATACATTATCGCCGTCGTATGAGTTATAATTTGCTGTTTCTGCCGTTTGGATAACGTTCTTCATTGCCGAGTTATACGATTTTGTGCCAGGGAGTTTATCACTGACCGATCGACGAATCGGCAGGGACAAATCACTGACTGATCAATCAATAATCGCTCAAGGCCTAAACATTGTGCCTGCTGGTTGCAGCCACCCTAAGTTACTTCTGCTCATAGTCAGAAGTATTCCTACTGCCGCAGCAGGTTTAGACGTTTTTTTCACTTCTTTGATATCACAAATTTCTTAGTGAAACCTCCATCTTGTGTATTCACACTGAAAACACATTGGCCAATGTCAGAGTCTGCGGTCCTCTGTATCTTCATCTCCCTAGCAGGATTACCTAGAGCATGACAAGTGAAGTGTATGCTTTCTGTGTTGGCGTTCCTGTATTTTTTTATTGGGGAGCTATGCTCCGATGTTCAAGGGAAAATATATGCAGACAGTACGGAAAAGGAAACTTGAGCAGAAGGCACATGTGTGGACTTTAAACACCCAGAGGCATCCAAAAATCAATAAGAAAAATATAATGGTGTGTTTAAAAGCCAAGAAGCAAAGGACTTGAGAGGGAAATGTTGCTCAATTGGCCACCGTTGCAGTTGACCCCTATATTTGACAAATGGTCACGTGATTGTTGTAAACAAAAGAAATCCCAATTAAAGATGCCTGTATCTTTTACTTGTTGCTGTGTTTGTCACTCTACATGTCCATTGTGGTTAAGGTGCAGCAATTAAGAGACAGTCTGCAATCAGTATGCGCTATGTCATCACGTTGAACTTGACAGTGTGGACGGTACTGATGTGTGAAAATTTGTAACTTGTGAATTTCTTGTTTACTGGACAGTTGTACTGGAAAAGTGACCCCACATATGTTATGTGGTGTGATGCGATATGTGCACTGGAAAAGTGACCCTATATGTGTGATGTGATGTGATGTGATATGCGTATCCGTGCCCGAGTGCTTGTATAGATTAACTTTTATGAACTGTACGTAACTTTGTGATGTATGCCACCCTGTAAGAGAAGAGGAGTAGCCGGCGCCCCACATGGGCACCAACCTCTCCTTAAATTACATTTATTTAAAAAAAGACTAATTTTCTAATGAGTTAGCAGATATTTCTTGGCACATGAAAGCTGGATTATGCTATGGATCATAGAACACATATTTATGTTATTACGTACTTCACATGGCAATAACTTTGCGTGATACATGTTATACGTGTTTCGCGTGCCGCGTGAAACATGTTTTATAATTGTCTCGCGCTGACTGAATATGTGTCATTTTGTTGCCATAGTCATCACTGCGAAACAGGTTTGGAATACTAAGGGCTTAGAGAATAGCTAGAAATCGCTCCTATTTTTGCCAAATCTCTCGGAAACTCTCAAGTAAATCAAGAGAAGTTGTTGAGCCGAAACGACAATTTCTAAAGTTTAGGGTGCAATAGCAACACAACCTAGGCCCTTCACGCTGCCCAAACGGCATGAAGACTCCAGAAAACAAAAAAGAATCATTGTCCCAGATCGAAGACTTTTAGAATCTTTAGAACCAGTGCTGAACTTCAGGTGTGAAGCGCAATTGGGGCGAGTTGGGGCTTCATGAGTATAAGTAGAGGTGTCTATTACAGAATCCAAGTACCGTCTTCATGGTTTCTTCTGACCTGAGCGTCGACATCGATGACGACTGCGTAAGTTGTTGAAAGGGTTGTGATAAAGGCTTCTTTAGGTCTGCGTACAGAGCTGCAAGAGCTCTTTGAAGAAGAAACTGAAGCTGTTCCGTAACATTGGTGGCTTTAGTGATTTCCGCAATTTCTGCTGAGCCATACATAAATGGCCACAGAGACAGGGCCTTCGTGCGGGCCTGATTGCAGCACATATTCGCAGATCAATACAGCAATTAAAAGGGAAACGCGAGCACCTACACATGTATTTGTGCGCGTCTGTTTTTTTATTATGGGGTTATCTTTTCAAACTTGAGCTGTTCCTTTCGTACTCATTTGGATTCACTGTGTACCACAAGGCAATGATACGTTTCTTGATGTTCCTACCTCAGCAGAGCCATTAATGCATGACAGCTATCTTAAAAAGACGGAAAGATCCTACAGCCATCCTTTAGTGTTCTCCACGTATTGATGACGCCCAAACCTCTTTCATGGGGTTTTGTAGAGTAATGGGTTTTCGCTGAGACAGTGACGTTTTTTTTCTGAGTCGAGCTCATTACTATGACCTACCACCATTGATCGATGTTCCTTGTACTTAGTGCAGATGCCTGAGCACATCCCATTGGTTTTTAACTGATAACCTCCTTACACCGACCGCGTCACAGTGATTTTTTTCTGAGAAAGTCTCACGACTAACTTCCATAACTGCTTTTTTGGTAAGCCCTCATTGTATACCTATGTCCAAGCCCATTCCATCGGCTTTACAGTGTTCTTGCTCATTTGCTGAGTGTTTGTCAATTTTTATTGTTCATACAAGCGACTGCGCCCGCGCAGTTAATTAGAATTTTGTCACCTTAATACACCTCCCAAGTCCTTCTACAGGTTTCTGAGTGTTACTCTGTGATTTTTTAACTGTGTCACAAGCATTTTTGCTGGCACGCGCTCATGGTTTACCACCATCCTTTAGGATTCTTTCAACTTTTCCATTTCAGCAATCATTCCATCGCTTTTCCGTTGTTAAACGTTTTTCTTTGAGTCATCGTAATTTTTGCAGAGTCACGCTCATATTGAGCCAGGCTTTATTCCTATGTCACAGGACTGTCATCATAGCCTTATTTGTAGCGAATATGACAGTCACTTCTCAATTCTTCTACACTTGAAGTTTAGAACGCATTTTTCTCTTTGATGCTCATTATTACAACTTAATTAGTGCCTTGAGCATGCGTAACTATATCTGTTCGTTATGTAATTACCGGGCCCGCGATGGTGGTCTAGCTGTTATGGCACTGGACTGCTGATCCGTAGGTCGCGGAATCAAGTCCCGGCCGGAGCGGCTGCATCTCGATGGAGGCGAAACGTAGAAGCGCGCATATTCTGTGCGATGTCAGTGTACGGTAAAGAATCTAATGTGGTCGAAATTTCCGAAGCCTATTAAAGAACCCTCAGAATTAAGCCGTGGTGTTGAGACACAAAACCCCATAAATCAATCAAATCAATTATGTGATTTCCAATCTATGCACATGTTGTTGTGGTGTTTGTAACGTTCAGGAATTCGAGATCATGAATATTTAGTATACATCGATCCATTTTTCCACGTTAACTTGGTCGTTATCTTAAATAATTTAATAACTGCCCGACCACGGTGGTGTCGTGGCTGCGATACTCGGCCGCTGATTCGAGGATCGCGGGACTGAATCACGGCCGCGGCGGCTGCATTTCGATGGAGGAGAAATGTTGAGGCCCGTGTGGCGAGCTTAGTCCAGGTTAAAGAACCCCAGGTGGTCAATATTTCCGGAGCACTCCGCTACGGCGTCTCTCATAATCATAGCTGGTTTTGAGACGTCAAACTCCAGAAGTCAATCAATTTATTAATTAACAGGGTAATTATCGTGCTGTTTATTTTATTTACATGTGCTGCCTATCGATAGGTATTTAACATGATCTGTTCTGTATTCCCGTTATCGTGTTATCGATTCTTGTACAAAGTTTCAAGAGGTGTTCTCCGATTACCGGCTCCTCCTTGTGAAGGTTAACTGAAAATGAGACATATATGGCATTTCCTTTATTATACCGCACGATTAATTTCTTTTCTTGCTTTCACGTTTAGAATCTGCCTAAGCTGATGAAAAATAGTGACAAAAACGCTCGGTATGTGTTAGTTCTGTTATTATACCGGAAGTCCCCCTCAGTAACGCACGTTTGCGCTGCAATATGTATGTTCACAATATTGTCAAAGGTAGGCCGAAAATGAACGAAATTTCTGAACTAAAAAATGGCAGATCTCACGTGCTGTGGAAATGAAGGAAATGCGAAGCATGCATCAGGAACGTAAGATGAATCTGCATTGTTTCGCTATACCGATTTTGGTACATACGAAGTTAACGAAACGGCCGAAGGAGCACCAACACTGTAGCATGTACACCATGCCACTCATGACACGCATGTCATGATTTTAAAGTTATGACCTGTCATTCACTTTCGTCATGCATTCGTGTTGTGCCATAGCAATGTTGGTATACATCCCATTAATGAAACGCGTGGCATGTAAATCAAGCCGCTCATGACATGCATGTAATGATTTTCATGTTCTTAAAACGTGTCACCCATGGTCGTCACACATTGTTGTCTCGCCATACCAATTTTGATATATATCAAGTTAACGATACGGCCGCAAGAGCACCAAGACCGTGGCACATAAATCATTATTTTCATGTTATGATCTGTAATATATGTTCGTCATGCACTCACGTTGTGGCATACCAATTTTCGTATACATCCCATTAACTAAACGTCCAGGAGAGCACAAAGTCGTAGATAGGTAGATAGATAGATAGATAGATAGATAGATAGATAGATAGATAGATAGATAGATAGATAGATAGATAGATAGATAGATAGATAGATAGATAGATAGATAGATAGATACGCTCAAAGTCGCCGAAGGTCGCTAAGAAATGCTTCGCATTTAAAATATAGACGTGCAAGCTCTTTCTCAAACTTAGCGTATGCATGCATTTCGTGGCTTCCGCATCGCCTCTAAAGAAACTGATTTGCTGCTGACTTCGATGTTGGGCACATGTCTTGTTTACTCGCTCAGGTATGCACCTGCCGGTGCATGCTGCGCATGGTAAGCACCCACATACTTGTTTGGAGGCTTCTTCCCGGTACACAACACTCGCTTCCTGCTGTCGCTACGTAAACGCGCAGACCGGCAGAGCGTGCTGCATAGTTTGCTTTAAAGTCTGCGCGAGCAACATAAACAAAATGGGTCGGCTAGTTTCATGAACGCTTCGTGACAATAAGAAAAAGGTCATGGAAAAGCGCCTCGTAAGCGTCAGTAGGAAGATGGCGAGTGAGGAGCGGAATCGAAGTGCTGACCCTGCTTTTCAATTGCGACAGCGCGTCGGACGAGAAGAGGCAAACACGTGCTGAAATGGCACAACAGCCTTGTCGCATCCGATTGGCGAGGTGATGTTTTTTCTCGTCCACTGTCTCTCGTCAGGTTTGCATGTGAGAAGCATGCTTTACGTCATTTTCATTTAACTCAGGCGTTCTTCTGTGCTTCTACTCCCTATAAAATGTATACTGTCTCTGGTATATTGGTACTTATGGAATAAGGGTGACAGGAAGAACATCGACCAGTGGATTCAAAAAACGTGCACCGATTATATACAAAGATCTGATTTCATGTGTCAATGTTCTGAACACACTTTTTAAATGTAATGCACAGCGTGGGGGCAGTAAAATATGGTTGCGCCACTGACAGTGCGACTGGCGTTAAGCACTGCAATTAGTGATGTGCTCTGAAGTGAAGCGAACTTAAGTGAACTTTATTTCCTTTCGTACAAAAGGAGGAAGCCTGGGTTAAATGCTCGAATGCCCGACGAAGGCCTCGGCTCCCCTGTACAGTCTGACATAAGTAAACACATACACAAAACTGGAAATATAACATTAAAATAACAATATAAATGCAAAATCAGCTGCACTTGCAGATGTCTTATGACACCTGCAAGTGCTCTCTAGTTGAAATTCTATTGAGGGTCTCGGGCATGCGTTACAACAATGATCGACGTGTTTGTGATAACTGGTAGTGTGGCACGGAGTCGTCAGGCATGTTAACCAGAATCTGATGTCTAAAGAACGGCGTTAGTAAGAACTGACTCTGCAGCAATGACGTCCGTTTTATTGAGATCGGGTCAGAGCTAGGGCACGCCAACGTGCGTATCATCGAAGGCGCTTGCAGGTGCATCGCCGCGTACTCTGTTACTTCTACAATGTAATTGAAAATCGCGGTACCTATGTGTGCGGAGTTTTATACATTGCTACAAAAGCGGGTCGCCAACATTACGTGGCTTTCGTCTTGAGCAGCCGATACTAAGAGACGGTTTCTAGGGATTACTAAGTGTAAGAAAATGCTATCCAGGAACAACCAACACTTCACATGATATCACCCTCCCACATCGTGTACTTCACATGATCTATTTTGCTACGCTTGATTGTTCGCGCATCCACGTGATGGTTGTGAGTGGCTATATCTTAGACTATAAAGTTGCACTTTGTTAAGTTGTAAGTGTCACCTGTCCCGTGAATGTTCTTTCACTCCGTGTGTGTGTTTTTTTGTTTTGTGCTCGTGAGTCTCGTGTTGCCATCGGACATTAAACTTTCGTATTTCCTAACTAATAATTATTTCTTTGAGCATTGCATCAGTGGCGTCTATTCCTTGGGAAATAGAGGTAGAGCCCTAGAACTTTATTCGCACTTAATTGATGAAGAGGGAACATATCCACATATTGCCGCCTTTTAACTCCTCAGATAGCTTAAACTTCCATCAGTGTTGCATTTACAGGCACCTTATGGTGATCTGTGCCTCAAAGGCACAAATAGTGAGACGCTGGGACTGGTAGGCGAATATACCTGCTTAGGGCGCATCTTTATCCCAGACCTGTAAATTGGAAATAAAAGTAGAAAGTAGGTGGCAGCGGGAGCATTTACCCTGAACTTTCAGGTTATTACGGTGTATATTGAGTGGTGCGGTGTATAATGTGTATCAGCCACCTGTATCAGCGACTACTAAATTATAGCTCATTTTACGAAGGAACGTCGGAACTTCTGTTTCCTTCCAGAGAAATGCCCACTACGGTGCGCTGATGTGCATATAACAAGCATGTTGAGTGATAACCGTGAATATTGCTTCTTCCATAGGTGTGCAAGTGGATAGCACATTGATGAACGGCAGCGGAAGTTGCAAAAGAAGCGTCACCAGAACAGCGGGTCCAATAGATTTATTTACAATACGCACGGTGTGGAAAGAGTCACCACCGACTAGCAACATCGTACTTCCTTGGAATGTCGGAGAAGCGGTTCCATTCCTACCCGAATGGAGGTGTCGGGTAGCAAACTTCCCTCATTACAGCAAGTTTTTCATTGCCTGTCTGCTCGTTAGGCCCACGCTTCAGTCGGAACGTGAACAAACGCTATGTTTTTCACTTTTTTATAGAAGTGGTTAATAGAATAGCTTTGTGCCTTCAGTACGGCGCCGGCTACCCTTCGCATAGTAATCCAAGCAAAAGTTCAGAAAAAAAAGAAAATAAAGAGAGAAACTTCTCACAGTATGTACACACTAGCAACACCGGAAGTGTTGGCACCATATTTCGACAGTGCATGGGACGAAGTTCCTTGCGGAAGTTCACGGAGGAAGAGTCGCTACGCGCTTGCGCACATAGTACACGCGTGTTAAATAGTTGATATGGACGCCCATGTGCTATAAGATATTCAAATACAAGCACTTACACATATTATAAAATATTCGATAACAGAAAGAAAATATAGTAGAGTACATAACAAGTACGTCATTCTTCACGCCTTAAGAATAAAGCGGAAATTACTGATTCGACAGGATATTTGCATCTATATATGACAAATGAGCTTGGCGGAAACCCCAAGGTGGAGTAACGTTAACGAAAAAAGATTAGCATCCACCAGGTTCTAGCACTAATACACAAGGAAATCCCCACGGATTTCTCAGAAATGCAAGGTATTTAGTAGCCCAAAAATACAATTAGAGCCAGATGGTAGCTTTCGTGGTAAGGGTCCATGACACAATTGAGTAGAGACGGACTAAGAACACCGCCCTGCGGAATATCACCTGCGAAGACGTGACATTTTCTTTCACGTCAATTGTTTCTATAAATATTTTCTTTTCGCTCAAGAAATTTGATATCTATCGCAGTGTTCGACCACATATGCCAAGATATATTTGACTTACCGTGTCGAATGTTCTCTGAGTGTCTAAAATTACTGCAATTGTCATATTTCCGCCGATGGGTTCATGTGCAACGCATGTGACAATGTCTAATACAGCATCCTTTACACTCCGCTTTTGTAGAAAACCTGCCATGTAGTTCATAATCACATTGGTGTGTTCGCAACAGCATTCCAGTCGATTGTGTACCATCTTCTCCATTAACTTACAGAGACATCTTCTGAGGCTGACGCGTGAAAAAAAGAGTCACGACAGTGGAGCCTTACCTTGTCTGAGTACTGCCTATCATCATCATCATCAGCCTGTTAAGGTCCACTGCAGGACGAAGGCCTCTCCCAACGATTTCCAATCCACCCTATCCTGAGCGAGTTGGTTCCACTTTATGCCCGCAAACTTTTTAATTTCATCGCTCCATCTAGCCTTTTGCCTGCCTCCGTTGCGTTTTCCCTCTCTTGGTATCCATTCCGTCGCTCTTACTGTCCTCCTCATGGCATGTCCTGCCCAGTTCCACTTCTTCCTTTTAATTGACATAATAATATCGGCTACTACTGTCTGTTCTCTCATCCATTCCGCTCGTTTTTTATCTCTTAGCTTTACCCCTATCATTTTTCTTTCCATTGCACGTTGGGGTATAGGCAGTAAAAGCTAGTTTCATCTCTAGCTTTTACTGCCTATACCCCAACTAATTTCCACGAATCTGGGAGAGGCACTTGTATCCAGATATCATTACATATCTCCAGAACACTTTCTGCCTGCTGGTTCATTGTGCTGTTGGCCATCTGAGCCTGCAGTTGTTTTCCTAAGGAATTAACCTAAGAGGTCTTTTCAATTTGTCCAAAGCGATTCACAGCGAAGTTGAGGGTCCTGTGACATAAAGCAAATACAAACCTTGTGATCACAAACGGCTAGGGAAATTGCAAGTTCTGGGCAATTAAATGGTATTCCTGGTCTTGTTATAAGCTAATAGAATTCGTTCGCGACAGCTCTTTGTGGAGTTTTCCGGAATGTCACATGGGCCCGGAAAGAGTTGCTGTCGGTAACTGGGCCACTAAGTGATTATACAACTCCGTATTCTTGGAAGTGGGGTAAATGGGGACAAATACATGCAAACTTCGCGCCATCGAGGTGTACCAAATTTTTGTGAGCGTCTGTGCAAAGTTGAATGAACTTTCTGCGGTCATCTTATAGTCCTCAAACCTTCCGCTGCTACGCTAAGCACATGCTGCTCGTCTCCTGATTGCTCTAAGACTTTCGTATTTCCCTTCCTACTGCAGAGTAATCATTTAAAACAACCACCTGTTTTGTGCAATTATTATAAGACTCACACAACACGTCTGTAAAGCTTTCCAAGTTTGGATGTTGCCCCATTGTGTTAATTATGCAGCGAATAAGATATTGCCAGTTGCTATACATTGGGTAGCGGCAGGTCACTGCAATACGTATGAGCCAATGCTTTACTTAAATTGAAAAAATGGTCAGTGTCTTGACATTGAATATCTGTCCACCACTCAACTCCATCGAGGTCATGCGAACACAGCGTGACATGTATACACAGATGGAGTGGAGCAAGAGGACACAAAGCTGAGCGAGTTGGTAAAGATAAGTTATCTAAGAAAAAGGCGCGCAAAATACGGACATAAGAGGAGTGGAGGACATGAAAGCCGACTATCAAATGAAGAATACACGGAGGCGAAAAAGAAAAAAAAAGACAGGCGACTTATCTGCGCATGCTCAGGAATGATAGCGCCACCGGTCAGACGGGTACACGTGCTGGTCTAGAAGGTGAGCAGAGGACTTCTACCTCCTAAGCCTTACCTCTGTAGTTGTTGTAGATGCGCAGTTTTCATAGCTTGACTCTGTGTTTGCCCGAACGAAGTAAATACAACGAGGCTTAATATTGCCATTTATGCAGGAGATATCTCAACGAGAGCTCGTTGTGAGTTTTCGCGCAACTTGGGAAACGTACACACAATAATTGTAGGTGTCCCTATTATCTATGTTACATGTTGGCGCTAGCATATCGAATTTTGTGTTATGGCTAAACTTGGCGGATTCTTGAACTTCAAAGGTGATTTGATTTCTGCTTTCTTTCTTAGCACGGAAGTGCTCTACGTCGGGGTCGACAAATACATTGCAAACGTAACTTCAATGACGTGAAAAAATGCACTTGCTTGTAGATAATGGAGAATGATCTCGCATCACCGCGATTCGAAACTACAACGCATCGCCATGTTATTGTAGGTGCTGGGCGCTCCACTCACCCCGCTACTGTCGGATATACGGAGCAAACGGCCCTTATGTATTCCGAACATCATTTTACAATTCGCGTCTAATTGATGCCCAGCTGAGGCAAGGCTTGGAAGTAAACGCAAAATTGTAAGGATGAGTTGGTATACATTTATTGTGCAAGGCTAGTTCAGCGCAAACTAAGAAAGACGCTGCTCGCCACGGCTGTTCGATGCGCGTGCCCTATGCGCGAGCTCCTAGACTGTAGGCTGCGTCTTCTTCGAAGGTACACCATAGGGCTCCCTTATAGCGAGATAGACGGAAGGCGATGGAGTGATATTTAAGTGTATTAGATGCGGAGCATCTCTTGCTCGCGGGTATGTCACGCGTCCGGCGTCCGCACTCACACTACGCATGCGCGACTCTCTTCTCTCTTCTCCCTTCCCTCTCTCCAACAGCTGCTGCAATAAATAAAGCGGGTAGAGAGCGCGCGCGCGCTTCGCTTCAGTAGTATCTCCTCCATGAAAGAAGTTGGTGGTGTTGAGTGATGGAAGCAAGTGTTTTGTCAGTGAGTGGGTTGACGCAAGTACACATCAGCATCAACGCACACTATGACAACGATCACGCGATGCATGGTAACGAACCAAGTTAACAACGTAATAACACGCAAGGTTCACCGCAAAGGTAACACCGAAAACACTGCAAACCTGTAAACACCGCCGTTAAATGCAGCGTTGAAACTCCCAGCGATGCTCTGCATCACCCCATGGTCACCTTCGGGGAGATGGTGAATTCTTTAGCATTTACTCCGTGGGATAAACGAAGGCGTTGAGTTCTTGATGGTGGCCGAGTAGTTCAGCTGATTTTCTTCGCGACTGACGTGTGTGTTACGGCGATGAAACGAAGTTGTATTATTCACTGACGTCTTGACTAACTCGAACAACCTTTTTAAATCACCACAGGTAGAAGGTAACATTATTACTTATCCCATTTTTAATCGGTTACTATGAAAGCCAAGTCTTTATTGGTGATGTCGTAAAGCATCTTAACTGTTGCCATTAATAATATTCTTGCTTGATAATATGTTCAAAAGTTTCGATTTTTGCTGGTTCACAATAAAGCGCGCAAGATATTAAAAGTACCACTAGGATCGCGCGTGCGCGCAGGGCCATTAGCAACCTCAAACGCGCGAAGAACGAACCATCAATATTTGTATGCAGACCACACGCGTGGAGCCGCGGAAAGGGCGAACGTCGTGGTCCCTAATATTTTCTTTTAATACCTACTCTTCCACGTTCGTCATCGATGGGCCTTTGTGACAGTTTTGAGGGTTGTGATGGCACTGCGCTCAAGGGCCTAGACACGCTTTACCTTCGAAATATCGCGCAGTTTCTTTGAATCCCAAAGTAATTGAAACGGTTTCATTTATTAAAATAGAAACACATTGTTGGGACAATACATAACATACTTTACAAGTTCATCAATGAACGTGTTGCGTTTAAAGAAACCGTTTAAAATATGGACGATTAGTTCATATTAATTGGTGAGCTGAGTTCATCTTTAGAAAAAGTTGCCCGAGAGGGAGAAGATGACAATGAATACTCCTTGCATTCAGGTAACGCTAACGTGGATTTTTTAAAACACGCGTAGAAAACGTGGGGCAAGTAGTTAGTTTAAACGTCCCGCATATAAAAGCAGAACAAGAAACGAGTACATTATGGCAACGACTTCTCATTCAACGATTCAAAGTGCTCCAGAAAGGGGCTACAACGGTAAAAAACTCCACGCATCTCCAAAAAAGTCAATCATGACAAGTGCGTGAAGTATTGGGGATCGCTCGGTGTTACCGTAAATCACCCGTGACATTACCCCCTTGTATCGAGAAGAATGTTCAGGCCTTTTCGTGTCGGAAGGAAGACCGATTGATTCGTGGTGTTTAACGTCCCAAAACCATCTCTGATTATGAGAGACGCCGTAGTGGAGGTCTGGAGAAATTTCGACCACCTGAGGCTCTTTAACGTGCACTGACATCGCACAGCACACGGGCCTCAACATTTCGCCTCCATCGAAATGCAGCGGCAGCGGCCGGGATGAAGGACGGCTTGAGGAAGTGGTTACGCGCCATTCCGTGCAATGGATTCCGTACCAACACCATATAACCAACGTAAGGGGCCTTTGAAATTTTTTCTTTATGTTTCCTTTTTTTTCGAAGTGCAGGTTTCGGGTTCCCAAGACTGACAAACGTCGTGCGTGCGAATGGTAGCGAAGTCATCGGCAGGTGTTCTCAAAGAAAAAAAAATCTTTTTTCTCCTCCTTCCCGCTGTCGTCCCGGCTGCAGGGACCGCTGGGGATCTTCTTCACCGGCGTCGCCGCCGCCGGGAGGCTGCCCTCAAAAGTTCGGAGCTGGAGGAACAGCTCTGGGCCGTCCAGCAGGCCAAAGATGCCACCCGAGTCCAAGGGCTTAGAGCCGCCATCCGAGGCCAACGGCCGGCGTGTACAAATAGAGTTTACTTCTCTGTCAACCCTTGTGCCCAACGTTCTAGTAATGTTTCTCATGTCTGATGTGCACCACGTTGACTATTTGCTGTTTGGTTGGCGCAGCTTTTCTTTTTTTTGTGTTTGTTAAATACTGCCACGTTGACGTGCCGGTCTTGCTTGTAGACAAAGATGTAGTGAGTAGGAAACTAACTTTTATTCAGACGAACCTGTACTCACATGCGTACTCTGGCTAAAGTACTACGACGGGGAAACTAACATGCGAGCGTCAGCAGTAAGAATGGCCACTTATAACTGCGATAATAAACGCACCAAAGCACGAGCGTCTCGCGGCGCGTGAAACATGGCAATATGTTACCTTTGCCGGGCGCTGCCTTTGCATAAGTGTATTAATCAGTGCACACTCGCTTGTATGCTGGCAAATGCAAACGCCTTTACGGAAGACCACTCACCAACGCCTTTAATACCATCGTATGTAATATCTGTTCTGCGCATCTGTGGGCAGATTTCTCGTTCTTTGCCATTAAAGGGTCAGCCTTTTAGGGGCGAAGCTCCTTAGGCTATAGGCTAGTCCGGCGTCGTTGTCGTTGTCGTAGCCACCTCTAGGTCTCAGAGAGCTCGCGCGCCGGGAGGCTCGCGCTCGCCCTCGGCGCCTGCCTCCCTGCGTGCGAGCTCTCTCGCTCTTCCATCTGCTGTCTTGTGAGAGAGAGGGAGAGAGCGAAAGGCGCGTTGACCATGGAAACGCTCTTTCTTCGATGAACGAACGCGTCCTCACCCGCGAGAGACAACGTTGACGCAGGCAGCGTCTTCTAGCGAGTTTCTTGATTGAAAAATACCGACTGCTCGCGCTGGAGAACTGTTCACCGTCCACCCATATATATATATATATATATATATATATATATATATATATATATATATATATATATATATATATATATATATATATATATATATATGGGTGGACGGTGAACAGTTCTCCAGCGCGAGCAGTCGGTATTTTTCAATCAAGAAACTCGCTAGTTCTATATATATATATATATATATATATATATATATATATATACATATATATATAGGCATTGGATCTTGATTTGCAATGAAGTGCCGGTGGGAGATTTCACTTGTGCGTAGCTGAACCATAAGGATTCGTAGCGTGCGCGTTAACTAAAGTAATCCGGAACTCGGCACGATCTACGACGTGGGAGAGCAGGAATCTCATAACGACGAGGAGCATAAATGACATCGCGTGTGTGACATGCATGAGTGGGAAATGTCACGGGTGATTTACGGTAACACAGAAAGATCTCCAGCTGCGCCCACTCGTCATGGTTCACTTCGTGGAGATGCGTGGATTGATCAAATGATGGCGCGGAGGCGCTCGCTGCGTGCTCTAGTGTGATAGGAGAGCGCTAGATGGCGGCTGCGGATTCACAGCATATCCACGGAGTGAATCATGATGAGTGGCGCGAAGCTTCCATCCGTCTGTCTGTCCGTCCGTCCGTCCGGACAGATGCGGACAGATGAAGGGGCAACGGAAGCCACGGCTTATGTAAACGGTAGCAACCACGGCTCTCGACCAACGAAGAAAACACGGCTCCAGTACGAAAACGGAAAATCACGGCTCACGAATAAAAAATTTCTTGTATATATACACACAGTGTCTGTCACGTCTTTGATGATGTACTGGGCAAGATTGACGGTTTTTACCGATGTATATCCGGAGCTTCGCCCACTCATTATCATTCACTCCGTGGATATTCGTGGATTTTTTTTTATTATCTTGCTATACAAGTCATATTATTCTTAAAGAGTGGTGGTGTTTACATATCGATTACCGTAAGGTTGTGAAGGATATTGACGTAACTCGTAACATTTATGGGTCATCCTGTTTCTATGGCAGTCGGTGCTGCCGTAGTAATGTTTACTTATACTGGCTGATGAGTCAATAACACGCCTACCTTGTATTGTGCAGGTTTGTGACGTTCACTTCGGCCCATCATGCTTCGAGCGAACATCTTTGCCGATTGGAAAATGGAAAAAGTGATAGAGGTACCATATTGCCTGTACCACGTCTGCACCGTGGGTCTGTTCCCAGCTTATTCCCCGGGTGTCTTTTATATTTCACAAAGGAAAAGAAAACAGAGCTTGAGAGAAGCGCCGGACATGAAGCGATCCATACGAGATGCCTTAGAACATGCACGTGCCATACTGAAGCTTCGGTTGCATGGTATAAAGCAGAGGAAGAAGCGTAACAATTTTAAACTTGGCAAACCAATGAGAGCATGCGTTAAAGCAGCATCAGTGCTTGATGTATGGACTGTCGTACGTACAGACACGTGCACAATGTTCCTGCATATCGTAAACGAGCGCGAATTATGCTTGGAATCTTCCCTGACAGTGTTTGACACTCTTGAAATTAGTGGCTGCGGTGAAGGAGTTTCAGTCAAAGGGTTGAGAGGAGGTGCTGTTCCAGACAATGTTCACGATCTCGGATCCTTTTTGCAAGTCATAGGCGGTTTGCTGATGTTGTCATCTAAGGAAGAAAATGGTCGTTTGGTAGATGCAATGAGTGTTCTCGCTAACAAGCTGAAGGGCAATATCCACGCCAAAAAGGAAGAAACTCTCGAGTTTTTGAAGCAACATTGGTTAATATATGCTAAGGTGCGTGCCCAGCACAGTTCTAATCTAATGGTGTTCTCATGTATGTTGTACACAGTATCAGCACATGTGTATAAGTGGGTTGACTTTACCTTACCCAAGCACATTACGAAATGTATGCACTTCTTACCAGCTAAGCCTACAGACAGAGTCATTAGGGAGCAGTTTTCAACAATATGTTTCACACCGATTTAAGCAGCTGCAGCCTCACGATACTTGCGTTACGTTGATGTTCGATGAGATCCACATCAAAACTTTATAGACTATAAAGCAGGGAGCATATGTAGCGGTGCTTCAACTTCCAGTGAAGCAGCAACATCAGCTCACGCTTAATGATCCAAAGCCTGCTGGCTTCATTTCGAGAGGTGGCCTTTAATCTTCCAGTGAAAACATTGACTCGTGGTGATCTCCACGTTATACTGAAAAGAATATTTGGCGTCTGGAAGAAATTAGTTCAAGGTTGTAGCGGTTGTGTGTGGCAATAATTCATTGAACCTAAGCAATAGCGATGTTTAGTGAAGTACACAAACGTCAGATACTGTACCCCCACTCTACAGACCCGTCCCGGCCACTCTTTTATGTTGTTGATTCGGTGCACTTGCTCAAGTTTACGCGGATCATCCAGGGAAATGGTGACACAAACTTCAACACGCATCTCGATCTTTATAACAACAGCGTACCCCCAGACAGCGTGAGAACTGCCTCATCCAAAGATTTCCGAGAGGTTTAATAATAATAATAATAAGTGATTTTATTTCAGACACAGAGTGAGTCTTGGATGACAAGGCAAAAGGCAGAACATTGTCTGCCTGACTTTGTCTGCCTGACATTGTCTGCCATTGTCTGCCTTTAGACACCGGAACCCTCCCAGTTGTTGAAGTGTGGGTATGGCTCTCTAAGGCATTCAATGCAAGCAATTGGATCGTCAAAATGGCAAACTTGCATTGCAGGTATTTATTCCTCATGTTGCTGAAGCACTTGTAGCCCACCATGAGGTCACTTCCCTCTATCATGTGAAAAAAAAGTCACACTCTGAAAATCATCATACGGTGGTGGAGCATTGTATACATAAAAACGCCGAACAAGGGCGTACACTACTGTAACATCTTTGAGGAGCCAATGTTATGCATGACAGATAACCCAAAGTTTGCATTTCTAGATTCCATTATCTCGTGGCTTGGTGTGTTGGAGTTCTACAGACATGATACTGGTGGGCTCACTAAAGAGATGCTGAATGCTCTGAGGCTGTCTGCACGATCGCTTTTGGTGCTTTTGAAGTACTGCATTTGAGAACTAGGCCACAAGTACGTACATTTTGGAAAAGTTCAAAGAGACAGCGTGCAATGCCGCTTTGGCTCGTACAGTCAAATGGCAGGAGGGAAATTCAACACATCAATTAGGCGAATTTACGAGCCCGAGCGGAGGAGTTGTACACCATATTTGTCAGTGTAAGCACATAAGCTCAGAGGATGTGAAAGCCGCCAAAGACACAAGCCCCGTCATAGGCACTTGCAGCAACTTGTAGCAACTTTAGTCACAGATTTCGAACTTGGAGGGTTAAGTGGACATATGCCCGTCATAGCATACGTTGGTGGTTAATGCGGCCATGCAGCGATGAAAGTGCTGAAATGTCAAAGCTAAGACAGCCTAATTGTTGACATAGAGGAGGCTGAGCTGGGAAGTGATCCATATTTGTTATTGCTCGATTGGAACGAGGTGGCTTGACGCTGCCGTACCAGTTTGTTACCATACTGAAGTTGCCGTCAAAAGGCTCGCAGGTGAAACCAACTTCTCTAAAGCTTAAAAGGTGCAGCATCAAAAGAAACTTGTTAGGCAGCTGGTTTTAGAGTCCCTGCCACAGTCCAAAGAACTCACAGAATGCGCAAACGGCCACACATATGAGCTCGTAGTTACACTAATTGCAAGCTGTGCCACAAAAGTGTTACGAAATAATTCATGTAAGCTTGGAAAATAATGATCTTGACCGTGCTAAAGAGAGGAATTTGCGAAGAACAGGAAGGAGCGCGTCTTCATGGAGAAACAATCCTAAATGCTTTTTAACCTCTGGTCGAACGTCCGTTTGTCCTTGTGTTTCAGGCGAACTTGTAATGTTTGAGAATAAGTGCAAATGAACATTGCAGGTCAAACATCGCTACTGTACCATGTGTTGAGTTGAAATCGCAGCAAGAGAGATTAAATGCAAATAAACATTTGTGGGGTCACCTTGTAGCCTATGTTCGGTTGTCTGATAGAAGATAAGAGTGTCGTGACGAATATTTGTCAGTGTAAGCACATATGTTGTCTACATAATGATGAAAATAAAGTGGTAACGGCTATATCAGAATTCAGAATTGTCTTACTAGCGGCTGAACGTCATAAATATTATATTATCCCGTGTTTAATAGCCAGCACGTGTTTAATAGTCATGAACACAAAATGATGCTTTAATTTACGGGTCGCTTATTCAGCTGCGCAGAAGGAGAGGGCTCCGGGGTCACCACGAGCACAACAATAGAACACGTGTTTTTAATCCGCCTGTTTTTTAGTTGACCGAGACAGTCGTACTACTGGTGCGTCAAGTGTGCCAAAGAAATACAAAAAAAAACAGTACGAAAGCGCCCATATATGATACAGTGTTCACACGACGCCAAAATAGGCGGTATGCGAAATAGTTTCGCTCGCTGGTTGTGCGATGTTAGCTGCTGAATACATAAGCCAGCTGACATACAGAGCTGCGAGGGGCAGTTATCTGTCGTTGAAAGAGCACGCGAACATTATCAAGCGAAGATCACGTCTAGCCACTGTGAGCAGCTTTGCTAGATTGTACTAGAATATTTTGAGTGGCGCGACCGCCGGCCGGAGAGGGGCCCTCTCCGCATGGAACGCAGCGGCGGCGCTGCAGTCGTCAGACCTTGGTTACTCCGGCCGGCCGGCACGGTCGGCTCGCCTCGCGGGCGTCTGCTTGCCGGCGCGCTCACAAAAATGTTCGCAAGAGTGGCGCGAGTTTATATGAAAGGAACGTAAAAACGAACCGTTTCATCACACCTGAACTTCATTACCACCCTTATGGCAATTAATTTGCGCCGGGAGAGCGCCTGGCAGGTGTAGATAGGTTTATTTTGGTTTTATAATGAAGCGCGAATGGATCACTCGAGCAGCGATGCGCCACATGCAGCTTCATCAACTTTTAACTAGGAGATCGATGTCTTTTCATATTGCTTGCCTGCTTACTTCCAAGGTTTCTGCTCAAAACGCAATGTTATTACCTATGAACACGGCGAGCGTGCGAGCATTGCAATCATCAAATATAGTTTTCAATCAGCCCGCAATTCTACTGCACGCTAGATATCGGTGCTCATTTTTGGTATGGGCATTTTTACTCAAACACAAAGAAGGTTCTACCTATCGCCTACTTGTGAAAAGTGAGATATTGTTTTGCTGCGTGTCCACATCACCCTTTCGGTGTGACGTACCTGATATAAACATGCTGTACCAAGCATAATTATTCACACCGTTACTTTCGTTTCCTATAAATATAGGTAAACTGAAGAAACCATACACTCACTCCTATAGCTCAGAAATCTTAGAATGTTGAGTAATGAAAAGGGTGTAGTGTGACAATGTTACGTTTAGGTACTAACGTTCAAGTGTGGTGAAGAAACTTTAAGGATCAATTAAGGTATTCTATGAAAAATTAGGTCCGTGCTGTGTGAAGTCGTCAGAGATAAACTATTCCAGTCCGTGCTGTGTGAAGTCGTGAGAGATAAAGTATTCCATTCAGAGATGATGCGAGGGAAAAATAGATATTCCGAAGAACTTGCTTTGGTACTAAAAGAGATTAAAGATTTAGTATGGTGATGTCTCCTCAGCTGCGACCGCAGTGGTAAAGCATACAGCTCAGGGAAAGACTTTTTAATTAGTCTGAATTTTCTGGCACACTCAAAATCTTCATACATGGTGCTCTTTAATTAGGTCCGAAAGGTCAGTTCCGCTACTACTTAGAATATAAGTAGCGAACGGCGTTGCGCTTTAAATTTTCTCCGGTCTTTGTACTACGATTTATGCAGGAGTCCCAAACTGCGCATGCATGTCCATGTCCTGGTCTGAAAAACAATATGTATACTGACAAATTAGGTTTTGCAAATGTTTCTTTTAGTTATTATCTAATGGAACCAAAATTACGGACTGGTGATGCTCTGGTGAGAATAGTGTGACCTTTCCAAATGAGAGAGTGAGTAATGCGACACCTAAGTACTTGCACTCAGATATACCAGGGAGCGATTCCGATTGAAAACCGTAAGTAAAGAAGGTCTTGTATCGTGTTCTTTTTTTTGTTCTCATAAACACTCGTTTATCTTCAGCTACATGCCGTAATGAGAGCACCAGAGAGAAATGTGTCCATTCCTCATAGTTGTTGATTTTGTTAAGATGGACGCAATAGTCTGCTAATAATTCGATCTCAAATGGTGCCCTAATAAGTTATAACTTCCATCAATATGTCGTTAATATGTATTAAAAATAACAGCGGATACCGAACGCTAGTCCAATGTACTCAGAAGTAACGAGTAGCTCACGAGAACAATCACTGTAATGCTGTCAATGCGAACGCATCTATAGATACGTAGAAGGTCATCTATTAAGAAGAAAGTAGGTAGACGGGTTGAGACCCTATGAATTAGTATTATACATGTGGAACCAGTTCAGTAGCGCACCCAGGATCTCTGCCAGGGGGGGGGGGGGTGGGGGGGGGGGAGGGGAGAGGTTCAATCTTTCACGAAGGGCCCGGCATGCGATTACAAGTTGTTGCGTGTGTAAAAAAAGTAAATAAAATTGTAAAAAATAATAACATCAATGATGATGATTATTTTATTATTTTTTCGGCGTTTTGCTGAGACATTAGCGCCACATTCTTCTAGGACACAGGTGCAGTTACGGAGTGGGAGGGGGTTAGGTCGGCCTCAGGGGGGTTACAGTTAGCACCATATGGGGGGTTACAACCCCCATAACCCCCCCCTCCCCGTCGGTGCGCCACTGAACCAGTTAAACTGCTATCTTAAAATATGAAAAATGACGCCGACTTCGCCTGACATAACCAGCAAAAATATACAAAAACAGAAATTACAGAGCTATTAAAGTTGGGTCATTTTCAAGAAATCTTTACGAAAGATATGGCTTCGATATGAACATAACTATCGGTAACGAACTAGCTAAATAATTGTGAGACGTATTCAATAATTTTACAGGATGAGAATAAGGAAGTTGGTAATTCCGGGCAGTAACTTGTAACAGTTCAGTATTAGCCAAACGTGACCCTGTACTCAGCATAACACAGACCTAGAAGGTCTTGCCGTTTTCGACATTGGCCTGCTAGAGCAGACTGAAACTTATGTTGCTCATTTCGAGCTCTCTTCCCGTACTCTCCACATCTTTATGTATCACATCGGGAATGACGGACATCCGTGCCTCCACTCTTACGACGTTTTCCTTGTTTTTTTTTCTTATTCTTCTTATTTTGTACAGGCTGCGTTTTTGCGATGTTATTCCCATTCTAAAATATGTGCCGTCGTCACCTATGCCAGATTTTTGCAATATATCCCACAAAGTAATTCACTGCCTGATGTTTTCCTGCACGCCAATCATGTATAAGGGAGTTCTGATTAAAACTGCTTTTATTTTCAATAAAATTAACGCCTCCATCGCGCCCCGCGAGAGGGGATCGTGCAACGAAGCTGCGAGCGCATCAGATGCTTGCAAGGCGCACCGAACGGATCTTTATTTTATTTTATTAGATGTATCTGTGAAAACGCCAGCCAGCGTGACTGTGCTGCCGTACCTATGTTTATACAATATTTATTGCAATGTGCATGGCACAGCACGCACGCACACGCGAAAAAAAAAAAGAATTAGAATGAGCACCACACTCTAAGCCGCAAAGGACGAAAACCGGAGTAACCGCTGCAGTTAGTCCTCGCGACCAGCGGTTAGTCTGGGGAGAGAGTAACTGAAAACGATGCGTGCCGTGCGCAAATCTCATGGTCGAAATGTTTCGTCCTTATTTTCAAAGGGACTAACTGAAGGATGAACGGTGGCATTTCGTCTCTCTACGCGTCGCTGTTAGTCCCTCTGGCATATGCTTCGGCATATGCGATTGTTTTTTCATCCACCGCCGGTGGTCGTGGCCTGCTGCAGCGAAGCACGAGGTCGTGGTTGCGATTGTCTGTCGAAACCGCTACATTCCATGTGGTGGTGGAGTTGCGGGGGCAGAGAGAGAATAACTTTAATAAAATAAAGGAACCCCAGTCCTGCCCCACGGAAATCGAACGTTTGTGCAATGTGTCCTCGAGCACATCAAGGGGGCCCTGGTGGTTAGAATTAATACGGACACCTCCGCTACATTCAGAAGAACTGGACACTGCGAATTCGACACAGGACAATAGACAAAAAAAAAACACACTGAAGCAAACAGTCGAACGGTCGAATCCGTGCTATCCAATATTTAGTACTATGAACCAATTAGCGTCGAGCTATGAATTTCGTTGATATATGCTGCATCGTATATTGGTCGAGAGAGGAGGTCAATTTGTGCAACTAAGATAAAAACAGATAAAGCCTGTGACGTTTATCAACTACTGAGGGCACGTAAAACTTTCACGTACCAGTCAAGGGAAGCTGGTAGAGGTAGAAACAACTTTATTTTGGAGGGAGCAGGGGCAATTTGCAAAAAGCACAAACAAGAACGCGTCCGTAGGAGAGCGCTCACCCCTCCGGCTGAGGGGCGCAGACGGCGAGCCCCTTTGTGTACCGAAACTCGCATCAAGTTAGTCACGGTAGACAGTCGCGGTGCGTGCCTGCACGTGCAGCGCTGTAAAAGATGGTGCTTGTGTTTACTCTGTGTATTTCCGCGACCAAAAAGTAGTCCGTTGCTTGCGGGAGCGAAAAACAATAAATGCCTCGGTAGCAGCCTCACGTCATAATATAGTTCTGATCAGCTTAACAAAACACGCTCGTAATTGCAGGGGAAACAATCGAAACGCGCGAGTCTGTGTTTGTGTAGCTCGTTTGTGTGTCGGAGCGATACACCTCTCCTTTTCTTTACGGGCTACTTGCGTAGCCTTCCCAGCGTTGCAGTCAGTGGTGGCGACAGGACACTGTCAACATGCGGCAGAATTTTGAGAAGCGTGCGCGCGCGCGGTCGTGGTGTGAATAGGGTGGCCGAAGGGTGATGTTACTAAGATGGTGTTTTCTGCAAGCACACGGACACGCCGAACGAGCCCAACAGTTTTCATCAGAGATCAGCGTAGCGAGGAATCGACAGCCCGTTGATTTTTCTATGGATTATCGGCTCGCACGCCACGGATAAGACCACGTGTTAGCAAGTACTCTTACGGCTCATCGGATTTCCTATCTCTTCTAATCGCGCGTTAAGTATTGCTCATTCTCCATGTATGTTTTGTTAATAGGGTTTTCTTGCGTGGTTTTTTTTCTTTAACCCTCTGGCCCTTTCGATTTTCTTACCAAAGAGGCACACGTGGGAGACGTTTATTCTTTTCGTTGGAATCTTACCTTGATCTTAGCGGTGTGTGTGTGTAGATCGTGCAGATGTAAAACACGCAGGACGTTGTAGCGCTCGTAGTCTTTTCTTTTCCTCCCATTGCATGCTTCCTCATGCCCCTAGTCTGCAGTGTTGTGCGTACCTATTGAGGTCATGTGCTTGTTATGCTCGTAGTCTGTGTGTGCCTACTGCAGACGCAAGTTTATGAATATGAATCCGCAGCAGATACACGCAGGCTACTTTTTTTTTACAATAGACCTTTTTCAAGCACCGCAGCGCCACCCATGGGCGCGCAAGTGCTTCTTGGAAATGTGTGTACAGCCGCCCATTTTTTTAACCTGAACACGCGAGCGTCGACCGCCGAGCTGTTCAGCGCCACAGAGCGGAGCGCGGCGTTGAAATAAACGAGAATACGCGCATGCGCGCTTTGAGCAGTTCTCGGCAGCTGTCGTCTGCTAGGCTTTTCCGGGAAGCAGACACCACGCCCGCTTTTTCTGAGCACCGGTATCGTCATTCTTCTTTTTTTTTTGTATTCTGAACTCTGCTATTCAGTTGTAATGGAAAGGTCAAGTGGTCGTGCTTCCGATGGAAGAAATATAATTACACCCCCTAACTACGCTGGCGCATCCGCATCAGCACTTTTACACCGGAGTGGTTAAGCTTTTAGTTATGTCATGCGGAGTCGAAGAGATTCATCAGTGGCCGGCGCGCGCTCTGGCTCTCTTCGTCTTCTTCTTCGTAGTTTTAGTTCATGCTTATTCAAGCCTACCCGTTCTAATTAAGCAGTTGATGTCATACACACGCTCGCTAAAATCACGGTAATGATGTCATGGCTAATTAGATCATGCTAATTATGATCAAGTGTATTACGAACTTACTGTTAAATTCTTGCTAATTAGCCACATGTTAATTAGAACCATCCTAATTAGGGCCTGCATCTCGGGGACCTTGCTATTTCAGAACTTTTCAATTAAGATCATTGTAGTTCAAATTATGCAAATTTGGGAACGTGTTAATTAAAAGCTTACTAATAAGATAGGTGAGCGACACGCTCCGTGGTTAATTCCATCTTGCAACACTAGTGCACGCTGCTTACATTGTTTTCATCGGTTATCGCTTCTTGCTGTCTCTTCGAAATACCGCTGGAAAAAGAATGGAAAGTTCAACGAGATACGACCTTCCTTTGCTTTGTTTGCTGAAAGGCGTGAGGTGATAAGCGAGATATTCCGATCAGACGTCATTGGTATATCGCACTTCGCGGTTATAACGCCCTTTACCTGCCTTCTCGAGAATGCGCTTTCCGTAGTTTTAGTGATGCCAGCTCGGGTCCCTGAGGAAAAGAGTAGCTACAATACGGATGTCGTTGAAGGCCACATCCCAAAGAAATATCGGGCGTGGTGTCCGGTTCCCGGAAAAGCCTAGCAGACGACAGCTGCCCAGGACTGCTGAAAGCACGCATGCGCGTATTCTCGTTCATTTCAACGCCGCGCTCCGCTCTGTGGCGCTGATCATCTCGGCGGTCGACGCTCGCGTGTTCAGGTTAAAAAATTGGGCGGCTGTACATCCAGCCGCCCAGCAGAGCGAAGCCCAGCCTTTCCAAGCGCGTCTTTCGCTCCGAGTGAGTGACATGGGAGCGAGGCTAAACGCATTTTTTGCGTGTTTTCTTTTGTAAGCAGGCGCATAGCTGAACGGGACAATGAAAAAGGAGGGGAGCAAGGGGGTCATTCGCGGGGGTCGGACTGGTCGTACGGGGTGTGCGCTGGCATGTCTCGTCAACGTAGTTTCCCGGTGTCTCGGCAGTGTATACGTGCGTTTGCGAGTGACCATGTGCTTTATCTCCACTCCGCGTGTGCGGAGAACACCGAGATGTGGACGCTGTATTCCTGTGTAGGTGTTTGTGTCGGCATTCCAGTGTGGTCCTACGCAGGCAACTGCAAAATAGCGATGTGTTTGCGAGGACGAAGTAGACCAACGGGCAGTGTGTGCTAAACGAACGAACTGTGCCCAGTGCGTGAACGAAGTCTGTTGCGGATATCTCTTTCTAGGTACTGTAATTCATTGTTTTCTAATTAAACAGGTATGGTTTTCCACTTACCGCGTGGGTTTTTCCGGCTCATTTTGTTACCCCTTCGTGCTTGGTGCGTGTACTTTTCTTCTGTCCCGCTGGGCTCTGTTCCCGCTACTCGCTACTGTCGCTTGGTTCCCTTTTCAATAAAACTTCACTTTAGTAAAACCACATTTTGTTGACAGTGGTCCTTGATGTATGCTAGCTCCGCCGACGTGCCATGTCCAGCTGTGTCGGTCCAGCTGTGTCGGCGCACATGCGATCGCGTACACTTTCCTTCGATGCTCTGTAATCTTAACTGCTGCACGAAGAAGAGAAGATTTGCGAGCGCCTAGATGTTCACACGGACTGCTGTGTGTGTGAACATGTGTGTGATCTCTTTTTTCTGAAATGCCACTTTGTAGTTGTCATCGTTTGGAAGCACATGGCAAATTAGGCCATCATCAGTAAAGCAACTCAAGTATTCATTTGTGATTGTATTACAAAAGACATTTGAATTATAAAACATGTCAATACAATAACAAACGTGTTGCCCACACCTTGCTGCAGAAGTAAGGCGGCAGACCATTTGTGTTTATTTAATAAATTATGTTCAAACCCTTCCTTTTTTGTTGTCATTTTCACCAATTGCTGCATGCTGCCAGAGGCCTAGGCCGATGGAGACGAAAAGCCATGTGATATTAAAGGATGAATTATTTCCCTCAGTGGAGGAACAATTCATCCCTGAAAACCAGGTTTTGCCAGTTTAAACTGTTCGACCAACAGGATGAACAGTTGCTCTGTGGGAAAGGGGGAGCATCTGCAGGGATGAACATTTAGTCTGGTGGGAGCATGTGTAATGAGGAAGTTTTAGTCCTATGGGATGAACATTTAGTCTGGTCGGAGCATGTGTGAAGAGGAACAGTTAGTCCTATGGGATGAACTCAGTCTGGGGGGAGCATCTGCTTAGATGAACATTTAGTCCTTTGAGGGAGCAAGTGTGAGGAGTAACCGTTAGTCTCCTGAGGAGTAACTGCTAAGGGATGAACAATTCGTCCCTTCGCAGTTAGTCCCCGAGGGACGAATCGTTGGTCCTTTAGGGAGTAATGGTTGTGGCAATGCATTTACCCCCCAAAAGGACGAACCACAGACCCCTTTTCGTCCTTTGCGGCTTAGAGTGCACAGCTCGGGCCACGCTGGCCGTGCCCGCCGCGCGCCGGCTGCCCCAATGGTTAGGCACGCCAGCGCCACCGCTGCTTTCCATGCGAGAGGGGACACCGGTTTGCACGGCGCGCCCGCTCCGGTCGCGCCACTCAAAGTATTCTAGTACACTCTAGCTTTGCCGCAGCGCGGGCGGAGCCATCCGCCTCCGCATTGTGACATACCGGCGTCGTGTCACGTGACACGGAGGCCTGGAAGTTTTCTAAGAGGCGTTGGCACATCTCTCAGGTTCCTTTGTTAATGAACGCTTGCTTCCATGAAAACCAAGACTAAAATTCGCTTCAAAGTTCCTGGCAATGTTGTGATTTACGCGCGGCTGTATATATAGGGAGTTAACCGCGTTGGAGACGCTACATTAAATCTTTACCATAACAAATGTACGTATAACACCCGCCTGCTTCCACAAAGGCGTGCGAGCGTCCAAACCACTCCCATGAAAAGAAATAAGGTAAACGTAAGACGAAGCGAATGTCCAGGGCATATAAGTACCTCAAGGAGGGTAAGATTTCTCGTGAACGAAAATGACAGGTGTTGAGAGCTAGCTGGATGCTGTTGGCGAGCTGTGAAAGTCTCCGCGGTGTCGACATTGATTTAATAACTGCTGCTTTCCGTGTTCCTCGTCCCTTGAGCAGTCGCTAGACGGACATTCTCCATTCGTAATAGAAGGGACTACACCAGAGGTAATAGATGAAGCGCTAAGCCCGTGTATTGAAGGAAAATAAACCAAGCAAGCGCCACTACAGTTGCAGCGGGAGCATAGTGAGGCCATTCATTCCTTCCGCACAACCACCAGCCGTGATACTTGACAGAGTTGTTGGCTGTGCACGACTGCTAGAAGTGACGGCACTGTATTACAGCTAGCTATAGAAATAAATCGTAGGGTTTCACAGTACCGGAACGAAGACGTTTTCCTGAAGTCCAATTCGGCCGCAGGCTTCTCCACCTTCGGTGGCTTGTATGCAGCCAGTACACTTACTTCTTTCTTGCACCTCACAAAGCTGTTATTTATGCTCTCTGAAGGACAGTTGCCTCCGCCTTTCTGTGACAGCTAATGTCTCTGCGTCGAATTTGTTGTCTAGCGAAAGCTTTCTGCATATCCCCTCACGTGTATTGTGTCTACAAAGTTCGTGTGTACACACATCCACGCCTTCATTGGACTTCTTCACGAGTAATGCAGGAGTCAGGCAAAAAAAAGGCGAAATAATATGTCACTGTTCACAACGTTGAGCGGGCTCCTGTAGGGCAGAGCGAAAAAAAAAAGTTCGACAATCCCTAAGCATATTCTTATGAGATGACAACGCGAAAGCGTTTCCTGTGGCTAGATTGTTCCCGCAGGGGATACTGGAAACTGGTGTTGCCGAGTTAAAGGGACTGTCTACCGTCTTTCATCGCTCTCCCGTTTTTTGGCTCAACAGAAAGCGTACCCTTCGAAGTGTCCCAGCGTGCACTGGTTTCTCCAGAAACTCAATCGAAATTATTAAAACACAATTTTTTCATCTACGAAGTCGCTCCTTTCCTAGTGTAGGCATGCTAGAAACACTGGGTACCGCGCGTGATGCGTCGTCGTCTCCCTGGAAACCCTTTCGGGCGCGGGAGGCTTCTCAACAAGAACCGGTCTCAAGGTCGACATTCCAGAGGTGACAAGGAGGAGGAGAGGCGAGAGAGAGTCGACTCGCGGGGGTGCGCCTCGGACATGCAGCGCCGCATGCATGACAAGCACAGTACTACGCGTCTTTACCGGCAGAAGAATTCGAAGGCAGCGCACCTGCGCCACCGCGAAAGCAGTGAAAAAAAAGGACAAATTGCTATTGCACGCTATAACAAGGTGTCTCATAGGGTGATGTACGCTTGTAAGAAATACATAAAAGTTTTCCAGAAGAATATGTATGCCTGCGTAGGCTGGTTCTCGTACACTTGGAAAATGACGAACACGCTGTTGGGTGTCGCTAGCGGCGTTTTTTTGCTCCACTTTCAGAGCAAAATTAAAAACCTAACTCCTTTCCTTTTTGTGAGGTGAAAGCGTGCTCGTTTCCGTAAATGTGACGCACGATCTGCCCAATTTTACCACAATCTTAAAAGACAGAGTTGTTGGCAGAGCACGGCTGCTGGAAGTGACGGCACCGTATTACAGCTAGCTATAGAAATAAATCGTAGGGTTTCACAGTACCGGAACGAAGACGTTTTCCTCAAGTCCAATTCGGCCGTAGGCTTTTCCACCTTCGGTGGTTTGTATGTAGCCAGTGTACTTTCTTATTTCTTGCGCCTCACAAAGCTGTTATTTATGCTCTCTGAAGGAAAGTTGCATCCGCCTTTCTGTGACAGCTAATGTCTCCGCGTCGAATTCCTTTGCTAGCGAAAGCTTTTTGCATATCCCCACACGTGTATTGTGTCTGCAAAGTTCATGTGTACACACCCACGTCTTCATTGGACTTCTTCACGAGTAATACACGAGTCATGCAACAAGGCGAAATAATATGTCACTGTTCACAATGATGAGCTGGCTCCTGTAGAACAGAGAAAAAAAAGTTCGACAATCCCTAAGCATATTCTTATGAGATCAGAACGCGAAAGCGTTTCTTGCGGCTAGATTATTGTGGCGGAGGGGTACTGGAAACTGGCGTTGGCGAGTTAAGAGCGCTTGTCCCCTTCCAGTCGTGGATTCCCCTTTCTTACGCTACAGCTGCAGGCGGTTGCTGCGGCGGAGCCGAGCGCGCTCCGAGTGTTGCTACGGCGACGCCACGCAACTGGGCGCGCGCTTTTGCCAACCCAGTGCAGCATACGCTGGCGACCCAAGCGCACATCGGAACCAGGCCCCGACCCATAAAGTAATTCGAAATGCAATAAAGTAATTCGAAATCTAGGCGATCCATAGATCACAGCTCTCACGGACTATATTTTTCATTGCTTTGACGCTGGCACGCTCGCAAGTTCGTGTAAGAATAACAACGTAATCTTTATTCCAATACCAAACAAACAACTGAGCACTTTAAATCTCAGGCCTATATCACTACCTTGTCACAGATACACTTGAATACGTCATGCTCAACCGATTTTATAAGCGCATGGAAGACCACAATCATTATCCATGAGAAATGATGGGTTCTCGGAAATGTCTCCATGCCAAGATGTCATGGTTCGACTCAAGCATGACGTCATTACAACCAATAGCATTCTAGATACGCACGAAATTCTTAGTCTAGACCTCCAAGAGGCCTTCAACAACGTCCTGCCATCCTTAGAGAGCTCAATGTCTTTGCATTTGGCGGGAAGACGTATGACTATAAAGCTGCCTTCTTAGCTAACCGAACCCCAACCATACATATAGGTACCGGGAAATCCGCCTCATATGATTTGGACAGCTTCGGCACTCCTCAAGGCTTAGTGCTATCTCTTTTTCTTTTTAACCTGGCAATCATGTCGTTAGCGCGATCAATGAGGTCTATACCAGATCTCAACTTCTCGCTGTACGCCGACGACATCAATCTTTCGAGAATTAGATGGGGAAATTCAGAGTACTCTGGACGGCCTGGTCACCATGGTCGCTGCCTATGCAGAAGGTATGAATCTCACATGCTCTCCTCAGGAATCTGAGGTTCTTCTTCCATCTCAGTGGGGGACTGAAAAACGCATATCTAGCATATAGACTATTCTCAGCACTCCTGTTACTAGAAAGCACAGGCTCTGGGTGCTTGGCTCTACACATTCAAAGAAACCGCCTCAACACACACGCACTAATTGCACTCCACAGCACAGTTGATCACACCCTACGTCTTCTTGGATGGGTGCCTAATAAACATGGTAGACTAAAGGAGGCTGAACTCCTCCACTTGATCCACACGTTGGTTATCAGTAAGACTACACTCGCTACACCTTATCTACATTTTCGTAAATCGGAATCGGATCAGGTAGACATCCTCTTACTGAAGGTATATAAATTCGCTCTGGGAGTCCCTATTCGGACCTCCACGCAATTACGCATGCCAAGTGTCACCTTCAATAAGCTTAATCGACTTATCGAAGGCCATCTGACAACGCGAGAGAAGCTTCTCAGATTTCTCGATATTTGCACGCACTATCGATCAGGCCGTTTGTCAATACCAGCGCTAACGCGCGAATCTCAGCGCAGGCGTGAAGTTTTCTGGCGACAGCTGCAGACTCCTACCCTTCTCTCCCCTTACATCCTCCACCGCATCCATACGTCTGCTTATTGCCTCTCCCTCATGCAAATTCTGTGTCTGTCCTAGAGCAGACTTTAACCACATCATGTGGAGGTGCCCATTGCATCCCCTTTCCAGCTTCCCTTAAAAACTCATTTCTTCTCAGAAGCAGTGGGAGGCTGCCTTGCACAGCTCGAGGCCCGGCATTCATGAGGGAATCTTGTAATGGGCTGAGATGGTGAAGGAGGCCCTACTTCTAATAGTCCTTCTCCCCACCCTCTAACCCATTGCCCCTTCCCTTTAAAGGGGCACATAAAAATTTCACTAATTTATTCATTCATTTCGCGCTCTGCTTCGCGATTTAGCGCGGCGTGAAAGGCTGCCGTATTCTCGGTACACAGTTGGTGCTTGCGCAGGACAACTTGGGAATGTTCCTGTGTCCGGACCGAAGCATCGACCCGGCGAACAGGAATTCACTCTAGCTTCTGCTGTCGGTGCTCTTTTCGAAAGCTGTGCGCTGTTCCGGAGTTAGTATGATCCGTCGCCTGCCAATGTTGAAGTTGTAAGTTGGAACTGCTACGCGCGGGCTCGGCGGCACGGCTGCGACGGGATGAACGACGTCACTGACGGCGCAGGGGCGCGTTCTGCGCTAGCGCGGGGAAACGCGATCGGCCTCAGCAGCAGATGTACGCGTCCACTACTATGGTTTGCTTTACTGCTCCTCTCTACCTCTCTTCATGCTATGCTTCGCGACGCTACACTGACGGCGCAGCCAATGGCACGCGTGCTTGAGTATGATGCAGAGAATCGACAGTCACTGGACAGCACAGCCAATGGAGAAGTGTCCTGTGCACAAGAGAAGAAACGGATTTTGATGTCGCCTAGATGTATACAGCTTTCGCTGTAAAACGCGATGATCGCTAACTCTGCAGAGCCTGGACTAAGGGGACGCCGTTATGCCTCGCTATCGCTCTACACGACTCAAACACCGGGAGGCCCGCATCATAGATGCCAAAATAGATCCATCGGACCTTGTGCTCGCCTTGTCTCGAGTAAGCCCAGTCGGCTTCCTCTTCGAGCTGTGGGCGTTTATTAAGCACCTCTTCATCATCTGTATTTTACCATCACCATGCGTTCTGCGTGTCTTCTTCATCGCTGGTGTGTGATCATCATCATCGGGTTTGTGCCTATCGGGTTGGCGTCATCAGGTGACCTGCCGAGCTACTGAGGGGAATAAACGTCGTCCAAACCGAGGCTTCGTACGTGGTGGAGGGGCGGGGTACGATACCCTGTCCTCTACCGGCAAAAGTTTCTCGATGCAGCTTCTTCCCGGTCGCCGCTTGCGCCCGCTGTTAGCCACCATGTCGCACGGACCAGCAGCCCGGCGCCTTTCCGGCCGCCGCCCCGACATCGCAAGCCCTTCCCTCCTTGATTATCAACAGCCTACCACCGTGACCCCCATCTCTTCGCTGGTACGCGAGGCGAGGATGTAGAAGACTGGCTCGACGATTATGAGACAGTAAGTTCCGCAAATCGGTGGGATGATCCTCTCAAGCTCGGCCATGTCTCCTTCTACCTCACCGGTGTGGCGAAAACGTGGTTTTTCAACCACAAGGGTGATTTCACTGACTGGGAACCGCTTCAAACAGCAGCTTCGCCAGGTGTTCGGCACACCGTCCGTCCGGTCAACTCTCGCCAAGAAAAGTCTCGAAGATCGCAAACAACACCTGGGTGAGTCGTATACCTCGTACATCGAGGATGTCCTTGCGCTCTGCCGACGTGTCAATTCTCTCGATGTCGGAGTCGGACAGGGTGCGCTACATCCTAAAAGGCATCGGACCAGTCGCCTTCAATTCCCTCGCCGCCAAGAATCCGACTACCGCCGCTGACAGTCGTCACCACTTGCCAGCGCCTCGACGAGCTGGAATCTGTTCGCCTACCGCCTGACATTGACGATGTCCGTCCTGCAGTGGACCAGGATCTGCGGGCACTCATACGCACGCGATGGACTTGCAGCACATAACAAGAGAAGGGTAGACGGCGCTGTCACGTTCAGGACGCTCGTCGCATTCTTCGCGATGAGAGTGCTCAAGTGCGGCCACAATGAGCACGCTCGGTGCCAAAGCAAGAATAGAGGCCGCGGCGGCGCGTACCGTGGCGGCGTTCACACACACAAAAAAGAAAACTGCCGTAAAACTAGAAAAGTCAAAGCTATACGCTGATTGAGAGGCGTTGCGCACGGAGAGAGAGGGAGCCGCCGCGGAAGCGCAAGCTAACGTATTTGGAACTGTTGCACAAGAAATCGAAGATCATGTGTCGGGCCGCTTCGCCATGGTCAGAAGACCGCGCTCATCGTACGCTTGACATTGTGCTTCAACAAGGTACAATACAAACCGCGCCGCGCTCGGGATCACCAGGACAGGAAGGTGGGGAACATCGTGGTTTCCCAGGCGCTACTGACGCACGCGAACTAAGGACGAGCGCAAGCCGTATCCCACCCGTATATCGCAGAGCGGCGAGAGCAGCTCGATTTGCGAAGAATTGGAGTTGTGCGCGACCACCGCGCTCGAGGAATACCAGACAGAGGGCTCAACCTGACCCCGTCACAACCCGGCCTGAACCCAAGGCTTTTGGAGTAACACAGTAGTGAGCGCTTCGATATCGCTGTTGAACATTTAGGCCCCAATGGTCCACGCACCACCTGAAGGCAAGGTTACTCGCACGTCGGCTTGCCCCACCGCGTGCAGGAACCTCTGCCGCCCACCCATATGAAAGCTATGGCGAAATGTCCAGTGCGGCGACACAGCTCGGTTCTCGTACAGCTGCAGCTCGGTTCTCGTACAGTTGGACGATCATCCTGAAAATTAGCAATCCTGGAGGGCAATTTTTAATGGAATGGTGCAAAGTCTCGACTTAACGCGAACGAAGAATTTCATCATGTCATGTAGGGGCTTCTTGTGGAATCAGGCTACACACTCCCCCGAGACCATGTCGCCAACCTAAAAGCTGGTCTACGTCTCGTTTTTGAAGGATAGAGGAGTGTTACGGCCTAACCAGAAGTGATCGAGGAAGCCCTTTCAAGAAGGTTCGCCATATTTCCCATGCTCTCGGATAAGGGCGCGCGCAGGCTGCTAGAGTTGGGATTCTTGCAGCTGTAATTGGAGTGTGAAAAGGCTGGTCCTCTCCTCCCCGGGCTCAGCTACTTAGATACCGCAAGATGGATGTCGTCCATTCTGGAAAAGCTTCAGGCTCGTCTGCAGGAATCATGGATTTCTAAGGGTTTCTTCTGCAAAGAAGACCACGGCGTGGGCTTTCCTCCGTTTGCCTTCTTCTCCCAGTTTTTGTGTAAACAGGCAAAAATGAGAAATGACCCAAGCCTGGCGCTCAATTGTGCAACTGGTGCGGTATCGAAGCCTGAAGGAAACCGGAAGGCACACATTTCTGTTCATGCCGCGGATGTGGAGCTCACATCGAAAACATCTTCCACGTTGGGCAAGATGACGAGCTCGACCAAATATTGTCCGTTGCACACGAAGCCGCACATTTTGCAAAAGTGTCGAGTATTTAGGGAGGAACCAGTGGATGAGCGCAATCTGTTCTGAAGCAGTTCGGCTTGTGCTTCAAGTGCTGCACGGCCACAGAACATTTCGTGAAGGACTTTAAGGCCGTTATCACTTGCGCGGACTGGGGAAGTGATAAGCACGTTAACGCACTCCACGGGGTGTCCTTCAAATGTGCGTTCCCAACCCAAGCGAGCCGATAAAATCGACAAAGTGAACTCTGGACCGCAGCCACACAAGCGAGCCTCAGAAGAAGGTGAGAGAGTATGTCATTCTGGATGACCAGAGCAACAATTTTTCAATGTCTTCGGGCTAAATGGTCAGTCTGTTACCTACACACTCAAGATGGCTGAAAAGTTGGGACTTGAGGATGAAGAGCGTGTGGCTTCTTCGTTTAGGGCATCAACGGAGACACGGTGGTCTAGTGGTTATGGTACTCGGCTGCAGATCCGAAGGTCGCGGGATTGAATCCCGGCAGCGGCAGCGGCATTTCCATGGAGGCAAAATGTTGAGGCCCGTGTTTTGTGCGATGTCAGTGCACGTTAAAGAACCTCAGGTGATCTAAATTTCCGGAGACCTCCACTACGGCGTTTCTCATAATCAGAGCTGGTTTGGGGACGTTAAACCCCGCAAATCAATCAATCATCAACGGAGAGTAGAAGTTACCACTCCCAACTTTTATAGAGTGCAACAAGCTACCAGACAACAGGAGTGAGATTCCTACGGCCGAAGCGGCACGGAAGCACGCTCACCTCAAGGCTATAGGTTAACGAATTCCCAGCCTTGAAACAAATGCATAAATTCTACCTCTGCTCGGCAGAGACATTTTGCGAGTTCATCAGCTGTAAATTCTGGCAGCTGCGAAATTGTCGGGTTGATTCATCACTTGCTCAAACATTCGACCTTAGCTGGGTTATTGTGCGAATGTATGTATGCATCATCATCATCATCATCATCATCATCATCATCAGCCAATTTTATGTCCACTGCAGGACGAAGGCCTCTCCCAATCCTCGCCATCCTTGCCTGTCCTGCGCGAGCTGATTCCATTTGATGCCTGCGAATTTCTTGATTTCGTCCCCCCATCTTACTCTCTGCCGCCCGCGGCTGCGCTTACCCGTCTCTTGGTATCCATTCCGTCGTTCTAACTGTCCATCGGTTATCTAGCCTTCTCATCACGTGGCATCGCCAATGCACATCCGACTATATCAGCAACTTAAAGAACAACATATTCGAAAAGGATCGCCCTTGCATCTTAAAGCCTTGCTCCACCCTACTCCCTTGAAGAAGAAAACCTCTCCGCTAAATCAAAGGGGACGCGACCCTCCCAGCTTTTTCTTCCCTCATCATCCATATAAGGCTGCTGTGGTGACGTAGCACACACGTTATTCGAGGTGACCAAGGAAGACAAGCAACCTTCTTTGTCTATGAAGGACAGGAAGTTTCTGAGCACCACGAACAACCAGGATGCGTGCCATGTAGGCTTTATAGTGAATAAATCTAAATTGGTGCGACGTCCGGAACACACTGTTTCTAGGCTCTAGCTCTGCGGCGCAGCCTTGGCAATGGAGCTACCGGAGCTGGTGTAAAGATAAATGGATATTATACTGAACTTTTCATTCATACTGCGAAAGCAAGGTCGTCCTCGGTTATAAACGCAGTGAGACGAGCACGTTGTTTTGTGTACGTCAGCAACCGGGTGCCCTCCGATCATCCGCTGGTATCTCTGCAGTGAGGTTGGCCATTGCAACCGTGACTGCGTGCGTCGCAGCCCAAGTTCAGAAAAGTTCACTGCGGATAGCCGTGGGCAGGACCCCGCGTAAATCGTCAAGCCCCTCTCCTGTCTCTTGGCCTGTATACAGACATGCCAACATGGCAGGCCAAACTAGGTGAGTCCCAAGAATATTTTGAAGTAAAACACGTTCTTGGCCTATTTGTATGACATATTTGAAACAAAAAGGTTGCGCGAAGAAAGACAATCACAAGGTAGGGTACAGGGACAAGCCCTGTACCCTACCTGGTGATTGTCTTTCTTCGCGCAACCTTTTTGTTTCAAATATTTTGAAGCTTCAGTGGAAATGGTGCAGATTTTAATTTCATGGCACCGATTTTGCTTCCTACTCATTGCCATTTGAATACGGCTACGGTAGGGCAACAGCCCACTTGTTATCTGACGGAACTAGTCTCCCAAACCACGGGGAAATATCAGTAACTGTGACTGCTTTCGGGGAAACTGTAAGCGTCCCTTCAGTCGTGGTAGGCTGCAACTGGTGTTCCATTATGGACGTGCGCATGGACGTTACCCGCAAAGGGGTGCACAATAGACCTGCTCCGCCCCCGACATGCCTGCCACCACCATTGAAAATAAAGCGCTGTCCACGTGTGTGCTCTCTATCCGTAAGTTTGCCAACCACGCCGTCTCAGAAGCTCGCTACTTTTTGAGCAGCGTCACGTCGTCGTTTTGTAAAGCTTCATTTTGCCTTCATAAAGAAACACACGACCTGATGGCACGGATATATTATGACTTCACGGTTTAGGACGTTTATTCGGACGTGGTACTCGGCATCAAACCAGCCAAGGCCCACACACAATAATGATGAACCCCAGGCACTGAAGATGAAGATCAACCACAGCACGATGGTGATGAGAATGTGCAGATGAGGAAGAAGTGTATAATAAGCGCCCGCACTATCGCTAATAATTTGCTTCAGTCGAGCACCCCCCAAAACGGACGTGTTGTCCAACCACCACCACTATTCTTTCCTGTACTGGCAACATGTGCTGTGACTATGCAACTGTCATCTGCTGCGTGGGTGCCCTTTCGTAGCGATATGGACACATGCTTAGATGCAGATGTCTTCGTTAACTGCACCATCTGTTTTCGACCGAGCAATGAATTTGCCATCCGACGCGCCCTAATGCGCTCTTTTTCTTCCACGTTTTCTGTACTGGTGTACGATCTATGAGACATCCCGCTGCACTTACGCTCTGGTGCTACGCGTATGTTAGCATATGGGACAACCCTTGAGCCCTCCTCCATTCTTGTGACCATTCGTAACGGTATTTCTCCTAAGAGGAGTGAGGTCTCCATAGACTGAAATGCGTGCCATTTCGCCAAAACTTGACGTGGTCCCGTAAGTTCGACATACAGGCAGTGCTACTAAAATTTCGCATGTTCTTGGCATAATGATTGAGCGAACTTGGATCTATTACTCTTGTTAGCCACAAAATCAACACTGGCTCGAAAGAAAAATTACCTAAATGCGAAACACACGCGGTGTGCCCTCAAACTTCAAGACAACGATTCTCGGCCGTTCATCGCACCGAGACGCAGAATATCTTTCACGCACCCTTCTCAATACAAATTATCCTGCACCGGCATTTGGAGTGCTCGACCTTCGAAATACCGTAATCAAAGGACGCCGAAATCTCCGAGATTGTCAGGTGCCTCTCTGGTGACACAAACACAGCTAATCACCACGTCGAGAAACTTTGCAGTGTATAGAGTCCAGGGTGGCGTCCTTTACCACCGACGTGGGGGAATGAATCCTGCGCTCCTGTCATGCCTGTGGCTATGGGACCCTCAGTGCTTTTCATGTGTCACGACGCCCCCTCTGTTAGCCGCCTGGGCAGGCGTAAGACCCTGGCTTGTATTAGGGAAAATTTTGATGATCTGGTATGCGCGCCACTGTGCACATTTATGTGTTGTGCTGCACCATTTGTCAAGGCCAGGCCATTCCAAACTATGCAGCCACATATATTATAACCTTTTTAATGAGTGCCTGATACACCGGCATGGCACGCCACAGTTGCTAATTTCATACCGTGGCAAGCCATTTGTGCCTCGACCCTTCAAAACATTCTTGTCTCAACATGGAATATGTCACATTCCAAATGAGAAGATGTCATGTCATCCTACATCTCAAGCACGCACGATGACTAGAATGATCACATTGCTGCTGGGGTGTTCGCTCTAAACACGTCCCAGCAAGAAGTTACACGCGACACGCCATTTAAGCTGCTCTACGGGAGGACGCCAAGGTTATCGCAGGAACACCTTCTCGGTTTGCAGAAATATTTGAAAGAACGTCCCGGAATACTCGACTCCAATGGGACTCTGCAACAAGCTCGCCTCCGAGCCCGGCTGCCAATACTGCATCACCAGGACACAGCACTAGTGTACCTCGGGGCTGCGACTACCTCAGGGATCCAAGACATTGTCACTCCGGTTTTCTAGCCCTTGCCGAGTGGTAGAAGATTTAGGTCTTGTGACATTTCCGTTTAGCCGCGATTATTGAAATTGGTAACCACCGTCGTGAACGAATTATAGGGGCGAAGCTCCTTAAAGTCGAGCCTTGTCTCCCATTGTGTGTCGTAGCTACCCTCGCGCTCGCTCTCGGTACGTGCCTCCCGGCGCACGATCTCTCTCTCTTCGACAGCGGCAGTCATGAGGGCAGTCACACGGTGTGTGTGCATGTGTGGGCCGATCCCAGAGGCAGTGCCCCAAGACAGTGTTATCTGCTGTCGTGAGAGAGGAGGAAACGACGCGCGTTGTCTATGGAGACGCTCTTGTCAGCCGCGTGCTCGGCGGCCACCCAAAATACGCGGGTTCGATCCCGACCGCGACGGTCGCATTTTCGATGGAGGCGAAAGTGCCAGAGGCCCGTGTACTGTGCGTTGTCAGTGCATGTTCAAAGGAACCCCAGGTGGTCGAAATTTTCGGAGCCCTCCACTACGGCCTTTCCCTCCTCTCTGTCTCTTTCACTCCCTCTCCCCCACCCCCACGGACGCTTAGCCGTGCTCCCTACATAGTCTGCAGAAATTAGTGTCCTTTCCTGACGGAACTACAGTTATCATCGCAGTGGTAGCGCACCAGGCACCTCTCGTCGTGCCGCGGGGGGCTGTGAGATCGATTTCCAGCCCCCCAACAGAATATTTTCTGAATATTTTTCTTTATGGTTCTTTCATGTTTACTTTACTGCATTTTATCCGCTACGGTAGTGACGTATGGTGTCGTGGCGGACCCCGGCACAAAACACTTTCGTGTTATAAAAGGCTTGAACGGACTTTCAGCTTCCAATATTGCACCTATGTTGAAACGCGAAATTTGCCAGTGGGTGGCACTGAAATTGCATGACTTAGTTCCCACTTACAAACCACCATCTGCTCGGTACGCGCTCATTTTGCCTCGCAGAAATAACTCGAATTCTGCGCGATGGGCAGAAATTCTATGCCCACTGTACACCATGAGAATGCCGACTCGTTGACGTTACGTTACCCCCAAGACAATACGACTGAAAAGCTTGTGCTCCATAATACAAGTCAGAAACTCCCAACTGGGCGTTTTTCGCTTTAATGTGTAAGTGCTTCGGCATGATGACGCGTTTCAGAGTAATAAGTACCTTATTCAATAACAAGGAACGATGTCATCTGCAAAGATAAATTGCTCTTGACAACTACGCGCGCGGGCCATGCTCCAGCTAAGCTAATGTTATGCATTATTAGTGGAAGCCCGGCGGTAGCACGACCACATTCTGTTTTTGCCAAAATCTTGCGCCCTGCGTTACGGGCATAACTTACCGTCAAATCCGTGCGCGCAGATTTATGCACGCTGTGGACGGCACCCGGGTAAGTGCGGTAAGTGCAAAAAGCATTCCCTTGTGAAGTGTGTCAGCTGGTAAGTATTAGTGAGCCCATCGTTGTATCTGCCTCCTGTGGTTTCGGACGCATCCGCTTTTCGATCATATTATCAGCGGCCACCACCATGCTTTTGTGGCTTCCGCTTCCGCTTATATTTATGCTAATGGACCGCACCTGTGCGATAATGAAGTCAGATGAAGCACGTCCTCTTACTATGCTATTCGATGCAAGCTGTCAAGCTGAGCTGATGGAGGCGCAGCGGGCAGGTTGTAATTATATGCATATGCGGGAAGATAACACTAGAGTTAGCGTATAATAAATGCGTCGCTTCAGTTCATGGAGATTTATATTACTATCGATGTTAAATACGGCTTTGAACGTATGGAAAAGCTGGAAATGACAAAAAGATATTCCAGTACAAATGAAGATAGTGGCTCTTCAGCCACCTGGCATCAGCTGAATAAAAAAAAAGCAATACCATTCTATGCTGAGTGTGAGTGTTGACTGTTTAGATTTTAAATGAAATGTCTTATGGAGGTATTTTGCTAAGCAGGTGTGACTACACGCGGATGATCTCCGATGGGTTTTAGGGTTTCATTTATATACTGTGCTAACTACGCTACGTTGACATGTCGCTTTTTGTACATTCAGTTTTTCGATCGACAAAACTTGTCTCCCCTTTGCTTTTGATCGTACTAGTATGTACAGTCATGCTTGACTACTGAAGAAATTTATTTCTAGGCGGGCAAATTAAAAGAAGTATGGTCACTGTTTCCGTTCAAACATTGCCGCTAAATATCACGCGCTGGAGGGATGCCACCGTATGCCCGTGGCAACCGTCCTGTGCAACAGATGCATGTATATGGAAGGGAGAATTAGCACCCACTGCGCAGAAATTTTGGTGTGAGAAAACCGGAAGTGAGCCAAAATCACAGTTCTTTGCGATCATTTGTAGACGACTTTGGAATGTGTTATGGCTTCAGTAACAACCAGAGTTATCTTTTTTTTTGTAAATACGACGTGAAGAATGCTCTAGCTTGAAATCTTATTGCTTTGTTGGCGGTTCCCACCTGCACCTCAGAATTATTGCATGTTTTCATTCCCTAAAGAAATGCTGCTAGTCATTGAGGTACTATTTGCCATGGTTCTTTGGCAGAATATTTTGTTACTTCACTCTTCATTTGTTCATGGATACTGTGATTATTACAGTCCTTAGGCTGCAGTCATTAATTCGTTGCATGGACACGGCTTCGTCGTGTAGAATTCACAGGCCAGAGCTTCACAAACTACCACAGTGTATCGATGCTGGCTTTTTGTATACAAGGAAAACAACAAAAAAACAGAACAAGAAGGATTTTAAACGCGAAGCATTTCTTAGCGAACTTCGGCGACTTTGAGCGTACCTATCTATCTATCTATCTATCTATCTATCTATCTATCTATCTATCTATCTATCTATCTATCTATCTATCTATCTATCTATCTATCTAGCCGCCTACGACTTTGTGCTCTCCTGGCCGTTTCGTTAATGGGATGTATAGGGAAATTGGTAGGCCACAACATGACTACATAACAAACATAAATGCAGATCATGTCATGAAAATCATGACATGCGAGTCATGAGCGGCATGACTTACATGCCATGGTCTTGGTGCTCTCTTGGCCGTTTCGTTAGTGGGATGTGTACGAAAATTGGTGTGGCACAACATGACTGCATGACGAACATAAATTACAGAACATAAGATGAAAATCATGACAGGCTTGTCATCAGCAGCATGATTTACATACCACGGACTTGGTGCTCTCCTGGGCGTTCCGTTACTGGGACGTATATGAAAATTGGTATGCCACAACATGACAGCATGACGAACATAAATGACAGATCATAACATGAGCATCATGACATGCTTGCCATGAACGGCATGATTTAATTCCATGGTCTTGGTGCTATCCTGGCCGTATGGTTAATGGGATGCGAGCGAAAATTGTTATGGCACAGCATGACTGCATGACGAACATAAGTGACATAAGATGAACATCATGATACGCTTGTCATGAGCGGCATGATTTACATGCGACGGTCTTGTGGCTCTTATGGCCGTTTCGTTAAAGGGATGTATACGAAAATTGGTATGCCGCATCATGACTGCATGACGAAGATAAATGACACGTCATAACGTGATAATCATAACACGAACGTTATAAGCGGCATGAAATAAATGTCATGGTTATGGTACTCTCCCGGCCGTTTCTTGAATGGGGTGTATACTAAAATTGGTATGCCGCATCACGAAGCATGACGAAGATAAATGACAGGTCATAACGTGATTTGATTTGTGGGGTTTAACGTCCCAAAACCAGTTCTGATTATGAGAGACGCCGTAGTGGAGGGCTCCGGAAATTTCGACCACCTGGGGTTCTTTAACGTGCACTGACATCGCACAGTACACGGGCCTCAACATTTCGCCTCCATCGAAATGCAGCCGCCACAGCCGGGATTCGATCCCGCGACCCTCGGATCTGCAGCCGAGTACCATAGCCACTAGACCACCGTGGCGGGGCAGGTCATAACGTGACAATCATGACACGAACGTTATAAGCGGCATGAAATAAATGTCATGGTTATGGTGCTCTCCCGGCCGTTTCTTGAATGGGGTGTATACTAAAATTGGCGTGGTGCAACGTAACGTGACTTCATGACGTTCAAAGTGACAGATCATAACATGAAAATCATGAAATGCATGTCATGAGCTACATGGTTTACATGCCACAGTCCTGGTGCTCTTATGGCCGTTTCGTTAACTTCATACGTACAAAAAGTGGTATGGCGAGACAGCAATGGAGGTCCATTTTACGTCCCTGGTGCGTGCTTCGCATCCTTGATTCCCACTGCACGTGGGATCTGCCGTCTTTTTTGTTATTGCAATAACTCCTCAAAACATTCGCTATTATTTTTTAATATATTGCCTCATTTTCTGCGTACGTAGTATATTATTATACTTGTGTCGCGCTGTCGTTTGTTTTGTTCTCACGTAGGAAGATGTCCCTAATCACAAACTGTAGCTGTTAAAGGATAATTGTTATAAAGAAAGAGGGTTAACAATGACTGTAATCTGGACGCTGAGAATGACGTGGCAACAGCAGAATATGTGGCGTAGAACTCAGTGCCGTCCGAGTTGATCGTTGATAACGAAGGAAACTGTTCCATAAACGCGGACGCCTGTTTCACCGCTGCTCTACCTATCACCAGTTTCGAGCAAGAACGGCTGAAATTCAGTGATTGTTGACGCATAATTTTTCGGGTGTGCGATAAATAGCGAAGACACTCTTCAGTCGTCTGTCCGGTGATACTTGCGTTGCTAGGCGATTTGCGATGTTTCACGAACAATAAATTTATTGTGTAGCCATTAATCTACAAGTTTAACACGTTCCTTTGTGTTTTAATGCACCACCGCAGTAGCTTAGGTACACATATAAATGATAAGTTGGTGTGGGGAATACAACCGTTCGAAATGCATGGATGTTCCCGTTGCAGCATAGCACTTCTGCATTTGCGTGATAAGCTACAGTAGATGGGCGTAAGGGAACACTTTATTTTGCACGTTTCATCGCATGTGACGTTTAGTGCGAGCACGGATGATTTTTCTAGCGAAAGAAGCTCCCACGTTGCCGAGCGACTGAAGTGCGTTGTTTTTTACCAAGGTTTCTTGTTTTACGCATCTCGAAGAGTAAGAAGCATTCCGCAGAAACAGAAGACCAACGAAGAACTCTTCTAAATGTCCTCTGGTCCCACTATCGGGCCGCACGTACTGGCGATCTTTTGTGCTGCCTTAGCAAACATTCACAAAACCTTTACCGGAGTAGACGGTTGCCAGCATGCGCTCCAGACTACTTACTTTATGCTGTCGTCTTAATGATGGGGCCAGTCGTCTAACAGTTTTCCTTCCAGAGGGTAAAACGAGGGGGGGGGGGGGGGAATATGCCTGCAGAGAGTCGAACGAAAGGATTGTTTTTAATTTGAAATACTGCCGCAGCGCTGAAAGTATAGTTAGCAGTTTCGTTGAGAGTAAAACTGTAAATTGAGAAGACAAGAGCCGAAAGTGTATCGGTTGTCAACATCGTTTCCTGATGAACTCTTCTCTCTTCACAGAATAAGCTAGTATCGCGCCTACTGTCCTAACGTTCAGTGTTTTGACAAACACGTCAGGACTATAGCTTACTCATCTTGAAGTAGTTTCAGCCAGACGAAATGTATAGTTGAAGATTTACACTTGAATAGGAATTTATTATTAACCGCATTGTTATGGGCAATTTCTGTGGAGAAAAAGTGGGCCGGTCCCCAATGCAGTGCACCGTGTAAGGTGTAGCAAATTTAAGGTGCCACTCGAAGTGGTGGGCTCGGTCTCCGCCGCTACGGCGTCTCATCTCTATATTCCCTCAGCAGCCGCGCTTCACGTGTCAATTTAGTTGGCCCTTGAATGAGAGAGGTTCTGTGAAAGTCAAAAAGCTGTGGCCCGTACCCGCATACCGTGAGCCGAGCAGTACGGCTATCAGCTACACGTGACTGCATTATCCTTCTTCTTGAGGTACACTACGAGTATATTATGTTAGAAACTTAAATATAAGTCATTCACGTCGTCACACATTTATACCCTACCTCCCAAGTGTTGGGATCTATGATGGGAACGAGCTGAGCAGGAGAGCACCGACGCGTGTGCGGATAGATAGATAGATAGATAGATAGATAGATAGATAGATAGATAGATAGATAGATAGATAGATAGATAGATAGATAGATAGATAGATAGATAGATAGATATGGTCAGAGTGACTTAATTTCGCCGAGAAATGCTTCGCATTTAAATATATCGCGTACAAATCATGCGTTTACCTTTGGTTCAGGACCGAGCAAACTACTGGTATTTTTCGAAGAGCACAGCTCTACGATGCACCGAGGGGCGCTTTTATGAGTTGACTCTAACCACCACTTAGAGTGCTTAAGAGAGATTGCGTGCCTGGAAAAGAAAAAACAGTTATGCGACACGAAAAGGGGAGACATGGATGGTACCGGCCGCTCGTTTAAACTCTTCAATGCAACGTTTGTGCCATACCTTGCCTTCCCTTCTCAATCACTACACATTAACTAATTTTGATCTATTTTGTTGTTCATCAGGCAAGCTACGCTTGAAATTTGTAAACGCTATTGATTACTAATATGTATATATTTCGTTTCTTTTATTTTTTATTTTTTATTATCTTGTTCAAGCGTTTTGTTTCCAAATGATGTACAGTCTTGACAATGATGTAACTTTTTTTCTGATTTCTCTTTTTTCAAATTGTATGTAAATACATCTGTCGCTGTGCTGCCGTGAGCCCTTGTAAATGGGGGCGGCGGGCTCGTCAAGCTGTCGGAAGACAGCTTTTTTTCGCCGCTCCTCTGTCTGTGAAATGGACAGGAAATAAAGCTGATTGATTGATTGATTGACTTGCAACTGTATCGTCAAATGGTGGTATATGCGAAGTGCGCCGGCGTGGTCGCTTTACTGCGGGAGCGATGGACGAGGGTTCAAGCACTGACGAAGCGGTCGCATTTCTCATGGTTCCATGTAAGGTGAATCTTGTGATGTGAGTGCAAAGTGAAGAACCCTTGATTTGCGATATTTACTGAGCCCTCCACTACGAGATTCCTTTCTTCTCCCCACCCCTACACGCCCTTACCAAAACTCCCGAAAAGGGCTGCAGAAAACAACCCCCTTCCTTAACTGAACCACAATCATCTGCTTCGAGCAGGTCATGTACAGTGTTGCAACGAAAAGAAAGTGTGATTGCATTCGTAACCAATGGGTATGTGGCATTCTTGTATGTGTATATGCAGTGGATGCCTGCAGTTATCTACGAAGGCGGTTTTACATAGTGTGGGAGAAGATGGTCTCTTCCACACTTCTGCGTGAAAGCGGTACGTAATAATCGATCGCGGCCGTGTATTCAACGAGGTATATGGTAACATTGTGAAGTGCAAAAAACTGTGTATATTATTTTCATAGACCTCGAGTTACATTCGATTGTGTGGAAATAACAGCAGACTGGAATGAATTCTGTCGTCAGTGGGTACAGCAATACATGTATACACAATATATACAGGCGCTACATAAGACAAAATAAAAATAAAAATGTAACCACAGAAAAATAGCGCTTCCAGTATTGTTCACAGCATGCTTATTAGTTTGAGGAATGACTTCTTTCAGATAAAGCATAAACAAAATATATTAAGTATTACAAAACAATATTGCTTGTGGGCGACATAGAGCACTCAAGTAATAACAACCGCAAGTCGCTTTAAATTATCTGCAACAGCCACCTCTTTTCAGAAAAAATATCAACGTAACAGATATAACATGCTGCAGGGAGACGGGAATGAAAGAGAACACCCACGATCATCATAAGCGCTAGCCATTAAAATTCTTTACTACCGGGGACAACCGTTACGCGTAACGATCTTACAGCAACAGCAGTAAACAAATAGATAGGAGTTGGAATTCGGCAACCACATTAAGCAAGCAATCTAAAACATAGCCAATGCATGTGGAGCTTGTATTGCACATTGCGTACCAACCAACCAAACAGTCTGAACTGCAGTGCACTGCTTCATCTAGATAGTTCTTTTTGAAAGAGACAACCATAGTAGTGATAACTTAAATTCCGAGAACGAATTTTGTGACTTTGGCTCGAATTCCTTTCGTACCACTGGAGCGGATGAAGTCGACGATTCCACATTGAGTTGAAAGCGAAAAAGTAAAATTGTCCTCTCGCCAAATATTCTAAAAAAAATGCACAAGCACGGAAACTCTTCTTTTAGGCATTCATGTTTCACGGAGATATACACAGTTGTTTTGCTATTGTTTTAACAAGGATATCAAACCGTCGTAAGCGTCATGGTGTTGGGATTCGAATATTAAACGCGAACACTGCTATAATAATGATCTTTATTTTCGTTTTCCACCAAGGCGATGACAGTACAGGATTTCTCAGATGTTGGCTATGGCAAAGCATAATCATTTGACTCTAGTATCAGCGTCCACTGCTTTTTGAATTCACTTGTGTGCTGCCTTACGGTGAAGTACGCAGGATGTTTTTTGTGGAATTGCTGCTATTCGATGAGGTAGTAAATCTGACGTGGTTGAGTGCTATTGTCTGAAATCATTTCCACCAGATATTTCTTAATCTTGATAAACTTAATTCCTTCCTAAAATTGCTGACGACTGCATTGTCTTCAATTACTGAATTCGTTTATAGTAGCTCGTACTATTTTCTGCTCTCTCAGATGTTTCTCCAAATCTTGACAGTTTCTGCAATGGCAGAAGGTCCTAGTGTACTTCACGATGCGAGAGGCTTGACACTGAGTCCACAAATTTGCGCAACGGAAACGCTGACAGCAAATAAAATCAGCATTGGGAAAGCAAAACTAAAAAGGACACGAGGCAAGGACACACACTTTTAATTCCGCGTAATAACGCCAGAATGATAGCAATCGAAGCATGCTGTCACGCATTTTCCCAATGCATTGCGGAAGGCTTAAGGTACAATTTTGGGCGCCGTGGTGGATGTGCATGGATCATGTGGGAACTTTAGGAGTAGCACAAAGTAGAGAACAGATTTCCGTTTAAAAGGCGATACCCCTATCGAAAAGCGATGATGTGTTACGACTCTAACATATGAGGATTTTCCTTTATGCCCATGATACCTAACTCAGTGAGCTTCCAGATAGCGAATATCATGCTCGCGCATACAAAAAACGAACAGCGCTAAATGGATCACCACGATCACTGTTGCACAATGGTGGGGTGCTAGATATTACAGGGACGTAGGGATTTCAACGGTCGCAGGGCAAAGAAGAAAAAAAGGAAACATTCATTGAAATTGCAGGCCACCCGTGCTTCAGGCATGTCCACTCAGAAGAGTCACCGAGAACGCGGGGGTCAAAAGGCGCCGAGCGGCGGAAGGAAGCCGTCGCAACGTAGGATTCGTGTTCGCGTAATGTGACGCCCATGAGAGCGCCGGATGCTCCACAGCTAATGAAGGCAGTTTCTCGCCAAGAGGTGTTTGCAAATGTGCCCAGGTGTCAGACTGCTTTCTTGAAGCGCGCTCAGTAGCTTGCGTTTCATATTACGCTGTTTATCGCTGTACTTAATTTACTGACGACGCCACGCTCGGATAAGCAAACATAGCTTCGCCTGTGTACATTGTTGTGGCAGAAAGAAAGGATGGACGGTACACAAGGGCGTAATAAATTGAAACGCCGAGCTTGTTCCTTAGTCGCAGAAAACAAAAACGCGAGCCATGGAATGCTCAATGAACTCGTTGTAGATAAGCTTTTCAAGATAATAGATTACGCAGGTAAATAAAGCACGCATTTTTTTCCTTGAAAGTCCAGACCAAAGGGAAATACGCCGTGCGCTTTCAGCCCATGCTGTGCTAGAGAAATACAGTGGGTAATACGCGTCCCGTGGACTTCCAGTTGGCGGCGGCTCTCTCTTTCTTGAGACGGTGGACAGCCTGGGAAGAACTTTAAAGGCCGTGACGCGTACGCATGTCTATATCGGATTCGAATATTGTCGCTGGGGGCGCGGAAGCTACTACAAGGAATATATCTTGAAAACTTAGGTGAGAACCCACACAAAATTCTCTCTGATATAATATTGACTATACGCATTTCTTAGCGAACTACGGCGACATTGACCGTATCTATCTATCTATCTATCTATCTATCTATCTATCTATCTATCTATCTATCTATCTATCTATCTATCTATCTATCTATCTATCATGCATGTCATGTATCATGCATACATGCACTACTATACCTACTGGAAAACTCAGTCCCACTGGGTGCCAGCATCCAGTGCTATTCCTATCTATCTATCTATCTATCTATCTATCTATCTATCTATCTATCTATCTATCTATCTATCTATCTATCTATCTATCCGCCTACGACTTTGCGCTCTCCTGGCCGTTTCGTTAATGGGCCGTATGGCACAACATGACTGCATGAGGAAGATAAATGACACGTCGTAACACAAAAATCATGACATGCATGTCGTGAGCTGCATGATTTACGTGCCATGGTCTCGGTGCTCTTGCGGCCGTTTCGTTAACTTGATATTACCAAAATTGGTATGGCGAGAAAATGTATGACCACCATGGGTAATACGCTCTAGGAACATCTAAGTCGGGATATGCATGTCATGAGCGGCATGATTTACGTGCCACGCGTTTTGTTAATGATATGTATACCAAAATCGCAATGGGACAACACGACTGCATGCCGAACGTCAATGACAGGTCATAACATTAGAATCATGACATACATGTCATGAGCGGCATGGTTTACATGCCACAGTCTTGGTGCTCTTGCAGCCGTTTCGTTAACTTCATATCTACCAAAATAGGTATAGAGAGACAGCAATGCAGATCCATTTTACATTCCTGATGCGCGCTTCGCATTTCGTTGATTCCCACTGCACGTGGGATCAACCAACTTTTGTTGGTACACATACATACATACATGCATACATACATACATACATACACACATACATATATTTATACGCATACATATAATAAATAATAATATTTATTTCAATATACTGCAGGCCAATTGGCCCAAGCAGGAGAGGCAGTACACATAAAAGAAATAAAATACACGGATGGCATAATGCATGTAATGGTACAAACTAGAACTAATACAGAACAATAAAGGCTCGAGAACAAAATCAATGGGTGCATAAAATTACTAACACTCATATATAGTGAAATGAAGAAATTCAGCACTAAGGAAACATTTCATCTCACAAAAAATGCGCTCTTGCCGAGCCGGAACGAAGTGTGGCGACATAATGACTGAATATGGAGGTGTAGCTGCATCATAAACACACTAAGCAATCACAACTCCTTGAAGGAACGTGCTTAATAATTGTGTTGTAGTCTCGACCCGTGAAGCCCATCAATTATTAATAATTGCATAGTAGATCGACGGGTGGATCTCTCAATCAGTCGGCACGGAAATAGTGTTTCTCTGCCGTTCCACGCAATGCAAACATTAGTCCGGGTTGGCCCTCCAGGATTGGTCAATTGTTCCTTCACAGGTAGTCACCCTGTCTTAACGGGAGCAGGGCCAATTAGTGAATATTTTTGCTTGTGACACTTCCGTTGTTCCTCACCCAAGATGCTCACTCGCCACTGACACATTCTGTCTTCAGCTGTGTTGTATACGTGTTCTTGCTGCGCAGAAACATAGAACGTAATTTTGCAACCTAAAGACATAACCAGATGCGATAATAACTGCGTATGTGTGCGTGAAGAGAAGTTGGTTTTCCCTAGTTTGTGTGTGTTTGAAGGCGTACCAGCTGCATTAACGCTGTGTCATATCAAATTGCGGATATCGATCTTTACAAACAAATAACCAAGCATAATTTCAAGGCTTTGACTATGAAGCTCAATGAAGAAAAAATATGTACATCCGCTTCATTCTAGAATTCAAGTGAAAAAAATTTCTATTTGTCAAAAAGCAGCTTCACGCCCCTAGAGAAGGTCGCCGTCGTCTTTAGTATCGGAAATCAATAACTGTGGCGGACTATCGCAGGCACCTTCCACGCCAACCATAAACGGCACAGACACCCGTAATCGATTTGGTTGCTGCAAAGAGGTGTGAGATCGATGACGTCAATTGTTACGGACAGATATGTACACAGAGCCGTGAAGTCGGCATTTATGCCGTGGCGGTCCAAGTACTATTGCGTGAGTGCAAATGTCACTTTTCTCAAGATGCTGGCGGGAGAGACGGGCTAGGTTTTGCGTGACAAACCGAAAAAGCTACGTTTCAGCAATATGGAAAATGAAGCGACGCTTGAGAAAAGGTTGCAGCCATCAAAGATAAATTGCCCTGCTATTTCAACAACGCTTAGTACACCGTGCGTTGCGAAATTGGGACTAGGAAACGGTGGCCTGCGAAAGACAAAGCTACTTGCAGTTCATTCCTTTCAAGCGATATGCGGAGTGGTATGTCGAGTGATATGTGGAGCGATATGTGGAGTGATAAATGAACAGAAATAAAGTGCGACTTTCCCACAGTGTGCGATTAAAGATTACATTTCTTCGCGCAGTCGGAGCTACTGGTTTTCTTTCTCTGCCCTACTGAGACGTACTGTTGGGCACTGAAATAATTTTATACGCTTCTGCAACAACTCCCTGTCGATCCCGTTTATTTCTGGTACTTCCAATTATTTTATATGACTCTTACTGAACTTAGAGAACATTTCAGGCAGCGGCCACAAGCAAAGTTACAGTAATGATATATTGAATGGTCCTGCCAACATCAGTCTGACCAAAACATGTTCAGCCAAAGGATAATCGTTCTAACACTTTGCTTTAGGATCTGCACGCCGAAAGCGCTACGCATCAAAGACTCGAGATGTTCGCTGCACATACAACAGTAATGATGTGCGGAAAAACACATTATTCCCTCTCTGGCTCTGTAGGTACTCCATTTTGCACTTTACATTACTCCGTATGCACTTCTTTGCCAAAGAGAAGAGATACGATTTGTACGTCAGAAGAAAAAGAAACCCGAGACTGCAGCACAGAGACACCATAAGCTACAATTATTGTTGTTGTTTCCCTCAATTCAAGCTACAATTTGCGGGGTCCTTTCATCCTCTTTGGTGTTCTGCCTTCCCTGCATCTCCTCCCTCTCGTCTTCTCAGTCCTCTCTTCACTTGCTTCTCTTTTGTGGTCATCTGCTTCCTCTTTTTCTCTGTCGTCTTGTAATTCTTCGTCGCCCCGTCTTGTTCTTCGTTTTCTACTTGTTCAGTGTTGTCTTCCTCTTCTTCATAATTCTTATCCTGTACTTCTGCGTCACCGTCTTCGTCTTGTTCAGCTTACTTTTCCTTTTCTCCGTGCCGGCCTGTTCCTCCTCTTCTTCATCGTCGTCATCTCCTTCATCGTCTTCGTTGCTGGATCCATCTGCTCCTTGTACTTTTTCATCTTCGCCAATGAGACTTCAGCCAGTGGCTGAATACACATGACGCCCTAGAACAACTACCAACTTCGTACTCTATGACAGCGGTGGCCGGGAACACAAAGTGCCCAGCCATTTATTGGAGTCAGGTATGGGAATACATTAAGCGCAAATACATTAAGGAAATACATTACAACACAAATACATTACAACACAAACACAAAATACAAAATACATACATTACATACAAAAGGAAATACATTAAGCGCTCGACAAACCTCGCTCCGCCGTCATTTCATCAGTATTGTGCGTGGACTACGTTGGCAGAGTCGCTGTTCAGATTTGCAGTACCCATGAACTTGGAAGCCCAGCAAGTGTGTGTATATATATATATATATATATATATATATATATATATATATATATATATATATATATATATACATATATATATATATATATATATATATATATATATATATATATTCTCTCGCTACTCGCTGCCATGGCGACGAGTGGTGCTGCCTACACATACATAAATACCCATCTTGGATTACACATGCATAAAATACCCTATAAACTTGACGGAGGGACGATCGCCTTCGTACCTCAGCGGTAGAGCATCGGACACGTTATCCAAAGGCCGTGGGTTCAGTTCCCACCGAAGGCAAGTTTGTCTTTTCTTCCGCTTGAATTCCTACGTACTTACCCCACAATTACGATACCACATTTAGTAACTTGAATCTTGAATTTCCCCTATGCTTTCCTAGGCTTCAATGTTTGTGGATTCATTAAGTTGTTAACAAATAAACCAGCCCTTGACCCCTTCCCTTTAGTTATATATATATATATATATATATATATATAGCTTCCTACTCAAAATATATAAATTGTTAATGAAAAGTATTAGCAATGTTTGAAATATATCTGAATATGTTGTATATTTGTGGTTTGTGTATTTTTATATGCTCGTTAGAGTGGTTATTGAATTCTTTTTAAGGTTTTAAAGAATACCTGGAATCGCTATGAACCTGTATGTGATAAAACGCCTGTACACTTTCATGTATACCCACCTGCCAAGATCTGGTACCAGATCGCAGTACCTATAAAAAAATAACTATATATATATATATATATATATATATATATATATATATATATATATATACACGAGGGAACGATACATTTCACCTTGAATGCCGCAAAGGGCAGTGGCTATGTACTAAATTTTGCAACTTCGAGGCCGTTATGAGCTGTTTCGATCACGTAAGCAAAATTGTCAGTTCAGGTAACAGCGTATTCCCCAACATTGTCCGGAAGAAACAATTCCACTTTTCTTACTTCTACAGGTGAATGATTCTCAAATAGCGGCCCGATGCCCAGGTGAAAAACCAGTAAGAATTTCCTCAAGGAGATATGCATTACAGTGAATAGTTGTATTAAAAAGATGACAAAAGGAACTACATTTACCAGTCCTTCGAGTCTGGATCGCACCGACGAAAGTCCTAGTTGGCTTTCCTATATACGTGGGCAAAGCTTCACTGTGCAACTTCTTCAAAACTACAATAGGCGGGCCCGGCTCACGATAACAACAGGAACCTCGAAAAAAAGATGTGATTTTTTGTATTTTTTTTACTTCGGATTTGTCCCGTTTGTACTGAGTGCAAGTCCTTTATTCAGTCTGTCGTGGCCGAGATAAGTGCCTGAACATGAATAGATCCTTTTAAGTCTTTCGGCTTCCCTTCGTACAACGTCGTCTCTTGAAAAGAGCCCGTTTTCCAGCGCACACTCGGTCGTTTACACTGGAGCTCATGACGAGCAGTCTCCCTTTGCAGAAGAAATAAAATAAATCGCTGCAATCTCTTCGTCGCATTCTGGGCAGCTGCGTCAACTTAGACTGCAGGCTGCAGAGCTGCTACTGTCGCCGGGTAGAGAACTCGCCTTCGGCGTGAATTCAACTGGAATTCTCTTGGCTACACTGAGTGGGTTCTTTTATAATATTTTTTTTTAGATTGGCGCTTATTCACTTCAAATCAAGCAAGGAGGCAGCACGAGCTCACTGCCCGCGCTAAGCGTAATGTTCGTAGCGGGAGTATTGCTTTTGAAGAGCAGTAAAATCCGCCTTTTGCTTACGCAGTTCAACAACGTATCGTTGTCGCGAATCTGGCTCACCGCCGGAAACTCTAATGCTTGGCATACTTTGAAAAATAAAAGCATTTCGCCATTGCACATTGCACGCCCGTTTTCTCATGACGGGGTCGTTTTTTTCGTACCTCGGACGAACGTGCGTAGGGGTAAGAACGAGCCGAAACACAATCGGGCGCGTTTTGCTGCACGGTCGCAATTTACTGCCTACGTACAGCATCACCGCCATCTTAGAAACATTCTTGGAGAAGCGTTCTGGCGCTTTTTCATGAAGGGGCAGACAATACGCCCGCACCAGCCGTTTAAACACCCTCGTTTTAGGCACAGGTCTCTCGCCATTTCGCTTGAAGAACTGCAGTTCAGGGGAAGCTACAAGAAGCGAGGTGCTTCTGGAATGTGAGCGACCCAGGTCACAGGGAGGCTGCCCTAATTAACCCTAGCGATTTGTTCATAAACATGCGTAAAAAACAGCAACGTGAAACCCTCGGAAGTGCGATGCAGTGATGCCCCGGTGTTTCCCGCAGGAACACATCGGTAGCTACGCTGCATTGGTTCTGATCACTTCTTTCGTCTTGTCGACAGCAGGTGTGGGCCGATCCTGGAAACTGTGCAGTCAGGGTACGTGTAGGGTTCTTGTGTCCGAAGCCATTCTAAGAAATTTCTGTTAAATAATGAGATTAAGTCATCAATATTCCACCACTATTACGTCATCAAATGACTCAGAATCACGTTACTTCAATTTGAACGGGTTTTGATCAGTTCACTTCTTTCTTACATTAGTAGCACATTCTCGAGGGCTAGTTGATTCATATTTTTACAATGTCTTAAGCTGCGCAATATGACGAGGACAGGAGGAAGAAAACACACATCTCATCACCAGCGCAGTGGTGCCGTGGTGCGCTCCTGGTGTTCTGTGTGTTTTGTTCCGCCTCTCTTCGTCTTTCTGCGCAGTTTAAGACGTTGTAAAGTCTTAAGATTAGTTTAACAACTCGCTTTACCCTGACGGGCGATGACAACGACAGAGACCCGGACAGCCCCAGCGTATAAGGCGCTTCGCACCGAGCAGTGTCATTGCCATTTCAGATGCGGAGCATCTCTTGCTCGCGGGTAAGTCACGCGTCAACCGGCGTCCGCACTCACACTACGCATGCGCGACTCTCCTCTCCCTACCCTCTCTCCAACAGCTGCTGCAATAAATAAAGCGGGTAGAGAGCGCACGCGCGCTTCGCTTCAGTAGTATCTCCTCCTTCTCCGATGAAAGAAGGTGGTGTTGTGTGATGGAAGCAACAACACTGGAAACCTGTAAACACCGCGGTTAAATGCACCGTTGAAACTCCCAACGATGCTCCGGATCACCCCATGGTCCCCTTCGGTGAGATGGTGTAATTTTTTTAGAGTAGTAGTATTGCTGCTTGACAGATATAATTGTATAAATGCTGTGAAACTCTCTCGTACATACATAATGCTGATGTGCTTTCGCCGTGTTAGCTTAATGGACAAAATTCAAACACTTTACAGCGATACGTAAACCAGAACCCCGTGTCAATTGCGAGAGCAGCTGTTTCGGAGGAGTAATTGTAAGCAGCGATTACTGACAAGAAATGGCCGGTGACACTGAGAAGAACTGGCCGGTGACAAAATAGGTCACAGATGCGTGACCCACAAAAAGCAGCGTGTCAGAAGCGATATAAAGGTATGACAATTCAGCTATTCGTACGGTTGCGAGGTTACTTGATGCAATACAATGAAGTTACTTCAGGGAAGATAACATGACAACGGTGCTATTATTGCTACTTTATAGGTAGGTCGTCAACTTCATTGAAAACGATAAAATTGGGTTAATAATTCTCATCCATGATATGGTTGCACATTGGACAAATGTTTTGTTTTATTATATTCAAATTAATATTCTCTGCGAACCTTTTTCAGGGTCGCCACAAGGACTGCCATATATCCTTCAACAAATCCACTTGTATCTCTACGATATTCTTAACTAGAAGAGAAGCTCAGGGGAAGATGGATGCTTGAATCGATGAAAGATCGCTAAATACGATTCAGAACAGGAAATATCGCAGGAGCCAACGTTTCTACAAGCGGACTTCTTTTCGTGAGGTCCCGGACGAAGAGAAGTCCGCTTGTCGAAACGTTGGCTCCTGCGATATTCCCAGTTCTAAATCGTATTTTACGATATTCTTAAGGTATTCGTGGCGTGTATGAGAGGATTGCACTTTCTTAGAGCTCAAAAATTATCTAGCTTTTATATACTGTAACGATGACGTGTATGTCAGACGCACCGTATTTGGAGCATATATGGTGAAGAAGCCTGGAGAATGAAAACAAAAATAAAGACTTGAGATCCAATTAAGAACAACGCAGCGGGATATGGAACTTGAGATAAGAGGAATAAGGTGAAGTTATGGAAAGCTAACTTGATAGCAACAGCGAAGCACGCGGGGGCCGTGCATATTCTTATGTCATGTAACAGAAAGACATGGGCCAGGCCAGCGCAAGTGGTGAGAGTGACAGAGTGGATACCATGAGGGGGAAAACGCAGCAAAGGCAGGCAGAAATTTAGAAAATTTAAATGAGCCGATGAAATTAAGGGATTCGCAGGCATAAAACAAAATCAACTCGCTCGAGACACGGAACACATTGGGAGAGGCATTCGCCCTGCAGTGAAGCGAAAATAGGCTGATAATGGTGGTGGTGGAGGTTGCTGTCGTAGTGGGTGTGATGACGACAACAACAACGATGATGATTATAATTATTAGATGCGAAGCAGCTTATGAACGAGGCCTGTCCCCGTTTCGCAACATTGTCTGCCGTGGCCACGCTAGTAGTCGTAGCTGTGCCCGCGCTCGCTCCACTCCGGCGCGTGCTCTAGTTTGAGTGCAGACCGCTAGCGGCGCTGCGTTGCATCGATAAAAGTAATCGCTCCCTGCTAGCGCGTGCTCTTCTACAGCAACTGTCATGGAGTACAGTTCGACATTAACGAAGATACGGTGGATGATCGCCTCGCGGCGGCGCTGGCTCGCAAAGCGGCTGCAGCGCGGCAGCGTCGTCAAGCCGACCTGGAGCTGAGTGCTCGAGAAGCTGAAGCGAGACGACAGCGCCGGCAAGCGGACCCAGAGGGCTCGCGAAGCTGCAGGAAACGGGCACGTCGAGAAGCCGAGCCGCAGTTAAGGGGTCGCGAAATTGCAGCGGAACGGAAGCGCCGGCAAGCGGACCCGGAGGCGCCGAGGGCTCGCGAAGCTGAATCGAGAGATGTGTGCGATTTACACTTTACGGACCACAAGGCCGTTATACTCAAAGCGAAACGTTCTTCGGAGCTTAAAGTCATCTACGATTATGAATAAAGAGCAACTTTACAGAACTCCCATGGTTGCTTCGCATACTACTCAGGGTTCCCTTGCGGGGAGATGTGTGCGATTTTTTTTTTTCATTCTCTGGGTTAAACTGGTTACTCAGGGTGCTTTCGTCTTCCTAAATCTGAGTACGCGGGTGCTCCTCCACTTCGCACTTCATCGATATGCCGCATCTGTGGCCGTGAATCGATCCCGTATTCGCGGGCTTAGCAGCGCCACATTTTCCACATTTCACCTCTCAGCTTTAACGCCCCGTGCATCTTCTTTAAGTACATAAGGCAAGCAGTGCTGCCATTGTAAGCTGGAGAAATCATTTTGAAGGCATCATAGTAAATTATCTGCTAAAGAATACATAGCTTCATCTACAGCGAGTTGTACGTCCAACTCCTTACAGTATCGTTTATTGGATTTTCGGAATTTAATTGATCTACGTCTACATCTGCAGGTATCGCACTTGATCTACCATCAATGAGGAATCAGAAATGTGCTCATAATATGTGCATTATCAACACCATTATTACAATAAGCTTCTCCGCAACTGCTAGAAAAAAAGGCTTCTCCCAGTGTTTTCCCATCGTCCTAGTCCTGAGGCCGTTGCTCTGAACTTATTCCTGCAATTATCTTCATTTCATCGCTTGACCAACCTCTTGCCTCATCTGCTACGGTATCCGCCTGGGGAAATCAACTCCATGCCGACCCGTTGTCAATTGATCGCATCACGTCTCCTGGCGAGGTCCATTTTCTTTCTCCTAACAGGTGATAAGGATATCAGCTTGGCTGTTTTTTTCTCCCTTAAACATCCAGCTGTCTTGCAGCAAGCATTAAAATGTAGCAGTGCGCTTTGTAGTTATATAATTCTCCTTAGCAGATGTACCGCGGCTAATTACGACTGCATTTCTTCCATTGTATGTATATATATATGCAACCTCCTTCTTGGATATACGCAGTGTGCAACGCTGACCAGACGCACTAGTTCTGCTAACCAAGCGACATTTACACCGAATGTTGCCCATAACTAGACTCGCGACGATATTTTCTTATTCAGGTACATTAAAGGCGCAGAGGGCATTGCATGGGGCGAGTTACAGTAAATGGAGCAAAATATAGTTAAAGCACACAATGAACAAAAGACAAGAATTGAAACAAGAAGTAAACTTGAATCGGTACAGGAATTACCACGAATGACAGTATTATACAGCACCCGAGGTTGATTGAGTTGTGGAGTTTTAGGTCCCAAAGCCAGGTATGATTATGAGAGACGTCGTAGTAGAGCGCTCCGAAAACTTCGAACACCTCGGGTTCTTTAACGTGCACTGACATCGCACAGCGCACGGGCCTCAACATTTCGCCTCAATCGAAATGCAGCCGCCGCAGCCGCGATTTGATCCCGCGACTGTGGGATCAGCAGCCGAGAATCATAGGCCCTAGACAACCGTGGAGGGGCATACAACACCCGACATAATAAGAAATCTAAGAAGCACAAGTCAAAGATTCATAATATACCTAAAGCACTTAACAATAATCGTCAAAAGTATCACATGAAAATTATAAGAAACAGAACTGAATAAAACAAGACAAGCGAAATAATAAGCAAACATAACGGAAGTGAAAACAAATTACATAATAAAGCCATCATAAAGTGTAAGTGTAATTCAACACCAGTGCAGGGAGGATAATGTTGTTTTGGTTTTCTAGTTTTTTATAGTTTATTTTTAGAAGGGAGGAACGCGTGTTGTCGATAACCATTATCTTGGTGTTCTAGAAATGACGTTAAACTATTTACAAATAAGTCATGATTCACAGTGCCTGCGATGTCAGCGGGAAGAAGATTTCATTCGCGAATGGCGAGGAGAAGTGACGAGTAAAAGAACAGATTAGGGCGGGAGAAAAGAGGTTCGTTTTTATGCTGGTGATCGAATCGCGAAAATACATGGCAAGCTGGCCTCATATTTAAGAGAGCGTGGGACAACTCATTGTAGTAAAGCTCATGAAAGAGGGTCAATAATACCAGCAACCTGCGTTTTTCAAGAAGAGTTAACTGAACATTTCCTTTCAGTTACACGTGATGTTCGAAAGTAGCTTTTTCTTAAAAGCGGCCGTATTTTGCAGAGTCCACATTGTGCTCTAAGTAGGCATGATGCGGACTCCAAATTACGGAGGCGTATTCAATTTTATAGCGTACTAGGGTGTTATAAGAAAAAAACTAGATATTGACCCTGTCCAGGCCTATGCACGAAGCCATATTATGGAAAACAGCTGCTAAGTTACACGCAACATACAATATATTCTTATTGAGTACTGCATTTCGAGGACATCGACATGAATTGCACGTATTCGTGAGTCGGAGTCTGCTCATTGACAACGCGCTCAATCAAATTCGAGTAGCAGGGCTCTCTTTTCAACTGTGGCTTTCAAAGAGCTTCGACGTGCGTCCGAAATGCATCGAATCTAATTCATTCTATACAACATCATTACTGTCCCTAAATCTGTTATTTCTGGTAGCCTCCGTTCAGCATACTAACATATCTCTGTTCACCGACACTGTGCGCAGCATGAAGCACTTATACTGCTGCCTACGCACAAGATGAACCGTTTTTATGGACGACTGGTCTTTTTCTGACAAGCGAACGCCGCAGCACTGACGTGAGCTAGAGCTCTCGTGACACTTATTTGAAGCAGTTTTCCTCGCTCTATTCCAAGTTACTCTGCTGCAGCAGAGGATGAGAACTCTGGACGGCAAGTGTTACCTTATAAACCGCGCGTTCTTAAAAGTACTCGTCTTAGGCTGAGCCCAACAAATAAGTGGACAATGAAAACAATTTCGCGTGCTTTTGAACAAAGTTACACAATTATATCTCTCCCTGGATGGTATCTTACAGGTAAACTTCATAAAGCTTAGCTAATGGCGATTTACAAATTTGCCTTTCCTCCACCGCAAGCCGTTCCCGTACTCGCTGGATTTATAAGAGGCAGCCGACAAAGCCATCAAATAACACAGCAGTTCATTGCTCCACAGTGTCATTCCACGGTGCCCGACCCAATACAGATTAAATCGCTGAATAAGTGTATAAAGCAAACTGTTCCATGGCACCAGCGTGTGTGAGGCCATATGTCGTTTATCCTTCCTATCGCATATTAGCTACCCTAATACCCTTAGCGAGAGCGCAGCTTGTAGAGTAAAATAACTCCTTTTCTTCATGATAGATAGTCAGAATGATGGCCTATACATGAAGAGGATAGCTTTTTTGATCGCTTGCAAGGATTGAGCTTGCACAGCCATTTTATACCCGTACACACGTTCTGAGAGAAAGTGGTTATGGATCCCGTGCCGCAGGGAAGTGTTGCAACAACCTATCATCAGTGCCGCATAATAAATTTCTTTTAACATTACTGATAGCTGACACTGCACGCACTGAGAGGGCATTGAATTTTCTTGCCCCATTTGGTGTTCTCTTTATTTTATTGGGCAGACAGGCGTAAGCCTATGGGCTCACTGGGTAAAAATTTAATAAAAAAAAACGAGAAATCGAAAGTCAACAGGGCGTGGAAACTGCATGGGGAGTTCATCACACCGCAAATATTACGAGAGCCTGTTGCTCAGAAACATTTCACAAATGTGAAAAAAAATATTTTGTAAATGCACACTCTTCTGGGAAATTTTGATCCTATAATATAAAAAGGACGTTGCGGACGCTCTGCAGCGCAAATCTGTCTGGTATTACCCTTCAGTAGATCCTTTTTTTTTGCCCTCGTTCACATTTTCATCCTTATTGTCTTTAGTATTGCACTGTCTGGCCTTCGTATGCTGTCGGTAGGCGATAGAGAATTCAGCATACTCATGGTCGGCCTTCTCTCTTACTTGTCGTCAGAGGAACCCAGTCGTGAGGTATGCTTACGATATGCAGTTGACAACCTACTGCCGGCGGGGAGCTGGCAGCTATAACGACTTTGTCTAGTGCTTCCTGTCGCTTAATAGCGGAGCTCTCCAGGAGCTAGCAGTATCCGCCGTCCATAACGCAACATGTATATGCCGACCTGCTGTTGCGCATGGCCCACTACAGACGTTCTTGCCCTTGGTCTACTGCTACAATATAGTGATTATTCGAAGCCCAATATAGAGAGAAAGAAAGCATCAAAAAGTAGGACATACATCAAAATTGAAATCGAGAAACAAAGAAAGCAAATGTTCGTTGTTATGTGGGGTTTAACGTCCCAAAACCAGCTCTGATTATGAGAGACGCCGTAGTGGAGGGCTCCGGAAATTTCGACCACCTGGGGTTCTTTAACGTGCACTGACATCGTACAGCACACGGCAAATGTTCGGGTTGCGAATAAAGCAAAAGCGGAGTCTTTCTTGAACGTGATCCACTACACCCAACCTTACTCTCAGCTCACTGCTAACAGATAGTACTAGTGATAGTTCTACGTCGGCTGATCCAGCGAGCACGTGGAGTGGCGCGAGCCAGTGGGGCCATGAACTAAGGGTTCCTCCCTACGAGGAAGATCCCTAAGTTCGTTTAAATAAATGTTTTCTCCAGAGTGTCGGAACGGAACGAAAAACGAAACGAAAAACGAAAAAAACGATATTTTTGACCGGAACGAAAACGTAACCGGGACGTTATTTATGACTTCGTTCCGGAGCAAAAACGAAATATTTTTTATCGTTCTTCGGTTCACGGGAAAACTTTGCGACCAGGAACAACCGAGGCCATGCAACGTTAGCAATAATACATAATTCAGGGTTCAACGTCAGCTCGCATCTCGGGCAGGTATTTCAAAGGAAAGATTGTTGTTTTGTGGGGTTTAACGTCCCAAAGCCAGCTCTGATTATGAGAGACGCCATAGTGGAGGGCTCCGGAAATTTCGACCACCTGGGGTTCTTTAACGTGCACTGACATCGCACAGCACACGAGCCTCGACATTTCGCCTCCATCGAAATGCCGCCGCCGCGGCCGGGGTTCGATCCCGCGACCCTCGGATCTGCAGCCGAGTGCCATAGCCACTAGACCACCGTGGCGGGGCTTCAAAGGAAAGATGTGTTGAAATAATGCAGGAATCCCAGAAAGTGGCAACCATAGCTGTTTGTATTAAGTTCAAGCGGAGTTTCGCGTGCCTCTCACACAGGCCGTCGTGGAGAGAGAGGGCTTTGTCGTCGCTTATGTGTTGAAATTTTGGGACGAGCGCAAAGAGTGGCAACCAGAGCTGTAGATGTTAGCACAAGTGGCCCTTGGTGTCCCAGCCACACAACACAAATCAGGGTTGAGAGGGCATTTTCGGCACTCAAGTTCGTTTTGTCAGAGCAGCGGTCTCGCTTATCGGCGAGTACACTTGATGACCTGTTGCTTCTGAAATCGTGTGCCCCCCCTTGACGAAAACTCGGGATTCAAACTCGAGGAAAAATAAATGCCAAGTCTTTGTTGTGTCCTTGCTTCGAAACTTTTTGCGACTTCCCTCATAGTCACACCATGGCTTCGGGACGTAAAATCCCGACAATTATTATTGCATTTCTATGTATTAGTTCAGTATTTTTGCTGTTTTTAAAAGTACTTTTAATATTACGTATTTTGCTCCTTCATATTATTGAAAAAAAGAAAAAAACGTCATGAACCGTTATGGAACGCTTATTTTTCGTTCCGGAACAAAAACGGAACGGAACTTTTTTCTGTGGAACGAAACGAAAACCAGAACGAAAAACATTTCGTTCCGACACCCTGGTTTTCTCTCTCTCTCTCTCTCTACGTAACTGTGAAAGTGAACTTGGCAGCCTTGTCACTTTCGTCACGCTCGACAGTAAAACAGCTTCGCTCTACCAAGCAGCTTTTTGCTCCTTGCGCTATAGCACTAGTGCTGTGCTCACAGTTCAGACAGCGAGGAACTCTATGGAACATTTTACCAAATGAGTCGTTTTATTAGCAAACGTCGGGCTATATCCAAGCAGGTCGCTGTAGATTTAACAGGGTGTTCTAACTTTAAGGCTAACTTAAGAGAATCAAGCGCAGCCAGTCAAGTACACTCTAAATTATCGCTTCTACTTTTCCAGAAGCTCAGGCGAAGATCATGGGGATCGCCGGCAGATGGGCGCTGAAAGGAGCCGACAAGGAAGTTTGTGCACATGGGACGCGGTGGCGGCAGCCATGGCTGGAGCTCTGCCATCGAACCGGCTGGGACCGCCGCCTTGGGCTCACCGGCTGGCTGCGAGTGAGGCTTGGGTAGGGTGGCAAGATTGGGGACGTGTAAAAAGCAGCGGCGGAAACGGGTCCAGAAGTTGCGTCGATGCCACAACAGGCGCTTTACGCAGGGGCTCATGGCATCGAGCAGACGACGTATACAGAGCAGGAATGGTTGCGTTCTATGAACACTGGTCACGAAATTTTGCTTGCTATGCTTTGCAGCCTTAACCGTCTGTTTCTTCTTTTTCTTCTTCATCAGTGAGTGCACTAATGAAGCCTACCCTGCATTAGTGAACTCGCAAACATAGTATTCGTATCTCGTACAAACACGTTGCAGGCCGCACACCGAGTAGCACTGCGCACGCCAGAGTAATATCGCTCGCCGTACTTCGCGCACGCCACGAGGCACTTGTGTCATGCCGGTATTCCCTATTGTAGTTATGCATCACAACTTATTCATGTCACTTTAATGCTTTTATACAATAATAATTTGCTTCCTCTCGTATTTGGATCTTATTCACCGGCTGCTGTTTAAAGAGTGCGCAATTTTTGTAAGCGCAAAGAAAAAATTTAACAGTTGAAAAGGCCATTCATTCAAAAACGAAGGATGTTTATTTCAACAATGTAATGAAAAACAGTCTACACAACACAGGGCTTTGTCCGCATGGCTTTCTTTTGTTCCTCCTTTTGGTTAGATGAAATGCACCTGAGTTAAGCGACAAAAGCTTACAACACATCGAGTTAACGTAACAGCATGCTCACTGCTGTTGAACTGTGGCATTGGCCCAATCTTCTGCCACACGTCTGTGACAGACTGTGCGTGGAGGCGGGGCGCGCTAATAAAGTGCGGCCAGCTTGTTATCAAGGTACTGAATCAAGTCGTACAGCGCAGGTGATGGATAATGGAGTCCAACAAGGTCCCACTGCAAAGAAGCACTCGCGACAGATTTGAGGTTACATTTTCCCTAGTGATGAGGCAAGCTGCCTTGCATGGTTCGCAAACGATGTAGAAGATCAGTTTCCTTCTCACATGCCCGCCATGTAGTATACAAGCAGGCATCACTTCTGTCGGTGACGTGAGAAATGTCGTCCGTGGATGTTTCCACCACATCTGAACGGACATGAGTGTTGACTCCAGCATCGGCATGCTCACTGCTAAGACGTATCACATTCTCTACGGACAGTAGGAACTCTAGCACACCACGAGCCACAACCATTATTTGGACTTCTTTATAGGCTGGGTAACTGATGAACAAAAAAAGACAAGCAGCAAATGCTTCTCGCATAGCGCTGAGTTCTCTTGATGCTGCTTATCATCTCTCGGTATCGCATGAGACTACTTCTCAAACCTCCTTGCACTCGGGTGCTCTGAACAAAGATGCTTTGTACAGCGAAGCAAATCGCCTTTGTCCAGCAAACCACAAAACTCCACGCATCTCCACGAATTGGACCATGAGGAGTGGGTGAAGCTGTGGATCGTTCTGTGTGGCCGTAAATCATCCGTGGGCGTGCCCACTCATGCATGTAAATCAGTGACAACGCGTGTGCATATTTACACATGCGTTGTCATTTATGCTGCTCGTCTTTATGAGATCCCTGTGCTCCCACGTCGTAGATCGTGCCGAGTGCCGGATTAATTTGATTAACGCGGATGCTACGAATTCTTATGGTTCAACTACGCACAAGTGAAATCTTCCACCGGCACTTCATTGCAAGTCAAGATCCGGTGCCTATATACATATATATATATATATATATGGGTGGCCAGTGAACAGTTCTCCAGCGCGAGCAGTCGGTATTTTTCAATCAAGAAACTCGCTAGAATACGCTGCCTGCGCCAACGTTGATTCTCGCGGGTGAGGGCGCGTACTCCCTCTTTGCGAGCTGGTACAGCATTCATCGAAGAAAGGGCGTTTCCATCGAAGAAAGGGCGTTCCAGAAAGGGCGCACCTTTCGCTCTCTCTCTCTCACAAGACAGCAGATGGAAGAGTGAGAGAGCTTGCGCGCCGGGAGGCACGCGCCGAGGGCGAGCGCGAGCCTCCCGGCGTTGCATGGCGTTGCATGTTGTTGTGACTGGTGTAGCTTACACGATACGACGATACGTGATAACTGACCCACAGCTTAAGGAGCTTCGCCCCTAGAAAAAGTGTCATCATCGTTTGTTCAAGTCCTCAACATTGCGCGTGTACTTCTATGGAACGCCCAATATGCGGATTTCGCACGCGTTTCTTTTTCCTCTTGCGCACATGACCTCAGCCCACTACCACTCTGGAAAAACTGCTACTGGCGGCCTTAAGCAGAAGAAAAAGAAAACAATATGCATTGATTTGTCTGATGCACAGCATCTCGACAAGCTATGCATTTGTGCATAGTGTGTATAGGAAATAGGTGCCTGTCTGTCACCGTGTGTGGTTCTACGCTGAGAGCGGTGAGAAACATTGGGATATGTTCGCTTTGCCTCACAGTGCTTTCTGAGGTGTTTCCCGAAGCCTCGGACCACAACGAAAGGCGGCGTACCGGAGAAAAACCCCGAACATCCACGTGCCCATCGTCTTCGCAAGCCTTCCGCCACTAGTGCAAGCTTTACTAATTTTTAACACTAAAGTAAACATAATATTCTGCGTGAGCAGAATATTATATGCTGCCCAAAACTCGTGCGGTACGTTCCGGCACTGAAACGCGTATACGTGAATATATGAAGCCCAGCATCTGATTCTTATGTCGCATCTCTCAAGTGAAGTGGTCAAGCTTGTCTCGATCGGATCTCAGTTATTATATGCAACAGGCTGCCGAATGGCCCGGCCAATATCAACCATGGAAGTGTGGTGTAGTCGATGTTGCCTCCAGGACGCCTGAAATGGCTCAATGTTTCCTGTGAAATAATCTTTCTAGCCAAATATAGTGCCGAATTTGCCATTCCTCAGGCGATGCTGAAGAACGGCTAAATCGGCACCAGATTTGCCGGATAAAGTTATCGGCTCAGCCGACGTGGGCTCTAAGGTGCCATACTTGGCAGAATGTTGCTAATAAATGGTGATGGCCTAGCTCATATTGTCTAAAGGATAGCAAAATCGGTGCCACAGTTGCCGGAGAAAGTTATCGGCTCAGCTGATGTCGGCTCTAAGGTGGCATACTTGGCACAATGTTCCCGATAAAATCCGACGGCCAGCCCATATAGTCTATAGAATGTAATTATCGGCTCCATAGTTGCCGTTGAGGGTCATCGGCTCAGCCGACGTCGTCAGTAGCGGGGCATATGTGGCCCCATGTTGCCAATTAGTCGACGGCCTGCCGATATCGTCGGGGCAGCGGCTATAGTGGCCCAATGTTGCCAGTCATTGACGGCGGCTTAGCCGGTACTTGCTCGCTGCCGGCAACTTTAGGCCGTGGATGGGCCACGCTTTGCCGCCATAAAACCAATATCGGCCCTATGTTGAGTGCTGCCTGTCTATGGTACGGCGAGGAGGTGTGCAAGGTAAGTGAGGGTGAGCACCCTCACTTACCTTGCACACCTCAGGTAAGTGAGGGTGAGGGAAATTAGCAGGATAAGGCCACCAGAGCCACCTTGAAGTATAACAATGGAGTAGTAAACTAGAGATTAGGGTAAAGAGTGATGTTAGAGAGAGGAAGAGGGAAACGACGAGGGAGAGGATAAGGCATAGCATGGCCTCGTAGAGTACAGTATGGCGAGGAGGTGGGAAACGGAAGTGAATGTGGGGAGGAGAAAGGAGAACGGTGAGGCTACCAGCTCTGCTGTGACCTAGGCTTGCGCCGGCAGTTCCGGTTGCCAACTACCTTTTCAATAAGCGGCCATATTAAAGCAGTCAGAGGGAGCATGTGCCCTCTGACATTCGCACCATTTATTAGTGTTCTTTATTTTAATCGCCATGGTGGTCTAGTGGTTACGGTACTCGGCTGCTGATCCGAGGTTCGCGGGATCGAATCCCTGCCGCCGCGGCTGCATTTCTATGGAGACCAAATGTTGATGCCCGTGAGCTGAGTGATGTCAGTACTCGTTAAAGAAGCCGAGGTGGTAAATGTTTTCGGAGCCCTCCACTGCGGCATCTCTCGTAATCATAGCTGGTTTTGGGGTGTAAAACCCCAGAAATCAACAGTTATTTTTATCCCTTTCGGTCAGTCTATGTTAGCAAACTGGATGTGTAGGTGATTGGCATTTTTCCTTTCCTTCCAGCTCCTCCTTAATATGAGGTTGATAATTTGGATTGAGAGTTCTTATCGTCTTCAGCGGCATCTATGTCCATCAAAGCTATAGGTTTTTCACGAATAGCGACGGTCGTCCCGTATTTGTACTTCATGCGATCAATGTAGGGCTGCTTGTTTCAGGAGCCCCCCGCTACGGCATGCCTCATAATCGTACGGCGGTTTTGAGGAGTAAAGCCCCAAAAATCATAATCAGTAGTGCTATCTGCATGGCATAAGCTTTTTGCTGCATGCCAAATTTGCGAATATCGACATGATGTCTTTCTTCGGAAGAAAGTTGGTGGCGTTATCGCAGAAACATCAGGATTGCTGAAGTATGAAACACTCATTTTCGTGAACTGAAACTCTGACACCCTGGGCTGTTAAGTTCATGCGAAGATGTATATGAACACTGCTTTCCCAAATAGCCTTCCCGACACGTGTAGGTATTGCCAGTTAAGTTCAAGCAGGAAGTCTGCGTAGTTGGCAAGAAACGTAACAACACGTAATCAATAGCTGTTTAGCACCACACTGACGGAAAAAAGAAGACGGTACCCATTAGCTCCATCTTACTTCGTACGGCAGTTTGTAGTTACGCAACTAATGAAGCCTTCTTAGGACCTGTATCAACAAAAGAAACTTTTTCCCTCGCTGCTGAGGCGCTACTGCAATGGCGGTGTCATTTACGCGCTGTGTTACAGAGGAGTCCATGCTTCGACACGATTTTCGTTCCGAATTATCCGCGTAGACCGTGGCACAAAATATATAAAATATATATAATAAACAAACCCTATGGCACTGAGTTTCGCCATATTTCTTTTACATCCTCGGGGCGAAACTCATTTAGATTTTAGTAGGCACCATTTTCCTTGACCTCCTGAATATGTCCGTTTTTCCACTTTCTTTTTATCATCGCCGCGTTGTCCAGACGCTGGAGATTTTACGATTCTGCAGAGATCCAGTAGGCTATCTGAGAAAAAGACCGGTTATTCGGCAGTTCCAATCCTCCTATGGAGTTCTAATTTGTTTCGTAACCGTTGTGTCTCTGCTTTTCTTCGCTTCTCTTCTTTTATCCATGACATCACTGCTTGGAACTTGCCATGAAGTGTTCATTACCTATTACTGGCCTTGCCATGAACGGAAGAGATATACCATCTGCGTGAAAAGAGGAGCAATTCCTCCCATGCCAAACGATCTCCGAGGTGCAAATCCAATTACGCACGTCGTAAACCTTGCGACTACCGGGGTTCGTATTCCATCAGACAGATGCGGGAAACAGCTGGTAAAGATGGCCTGAGAATACGACTACAGCTGTCATTATCTTATACTTAGTTCACTGTAATGACCTTTTAAATTCAGGGAAATGACGCGAGCGCGAACAATTTGTATGGTGAATTACAGCCTCCAAGGTGCACATTGGAAATGGCGGACAGTCCACAACCAGGAAATCCTTAATAAATGAAACGAATGTAGCGTTCGAGGTGAAACAAAAATGTTCGCTCAAGAATCGAAATTTTCTTCTGTTGCCAAAGAACGCGATGACATTTGTGATTCATCTTACGATAACAAATATACAAAAAAGATGAGGGCAAGTAGGACTGTGCGCTCTGCAACATACACACAATGTGCACATTTTCGAATTTCCATCACACAAATGTCCTCGTTACATTCTGAAGACATCAGCCGTTTATGGTGTTATATAAACAAGGAGTATAATTTTAACACCAACTTGGAGAGTGTTCTAAACAGAGTTAAGTATACTCTATGTGTTGGAAAAGATAATGCGGTGGAAAGGAATAATGCGGTGAACACACATATTGAAGTTCATTAGAAATACGTTGACGTGGACTAAGTTGAGTCAAATACGTTGAGTCTAAGAGATAGCAGTGCTATGGAATTTCAAGATAGACGATGTTACAGTTCGTACACACTTGCCTGATGTTAGCCACGAGAATCTGAACCTTAATTTCTTGCTCATTGACTTAGAAATCCCTCAGGCCTGAATGGCACTGACGCGTTTGGTGCTTAGAGTATATGAGAACTGTAATACATTCTAGCACATGAGTTTCTGTCTGAATTGGGCAAACGTGCTCAGCGAGTGCAATTTATCCGGTATGAAATTAAGCATTGCTAGGAATTCATCTTGATACTTCACTCATACTTCATACTTCAGAAGTATCGTACTGCTGGTAACACAACGTGAGGTACCGACCAGCACAGAGTATCTTTGTCGGTGATGCTAGCCACATTTGTACGACAATGTTATATTTCTGAGATTTGCTGGAAGTGAAGCATTGGAAGAAGTACCTTGGTCCACATGATTCATTTGCGTCGTTTTGAACGCGGTCAGCAAGCTTTGGTATTTAGCTTTTAAGTGTGACAGCAAAAACACAAAGGTTTACTGAAGTTTGTAATGCGCTGACGGTGAGCTGCACGTCCATCTAAAAGCACTCAATGATTGAAAATTCTTGTAAAGTACCCAAAGAGGATGTTATTGCACTGTTTAGCCAATAGACTGCGTATTAAGCAATTCTCTATTCCCTGTACCCTTATAGCCAACAAAAATGAAATAGCGGAGATTTGTTTGGTAGCAGTTGAGGTGAGCTTAGAATATAGCGGCGAGCAACAGAGCGCACAATTATTCGAAATTTGATCATTGCGCATCACTGGCGAGCACAGTACTTACGCGACATTTTTATAATATATGGAATCTACTTTTTATGAACATTGATTCTTGGTGCAGTGTAAGGAAACCTACAACTTGCGTTGAATGTTCAGAGTGGTAATAACGAGAAGGCCTTAGAATTACATGTAGCATAATTTTCCGCAGAAGTGTGTGCGCACACTATTCGTGAACAATTAGTGCGTACGCTGAATCCACGCCATGGACTTGTGCACATGTATTCCTGTGAACACTCCCTCTCGTCCATGAAAAGCAATATGAAAACTACAAAGCGCACCATTATGCGCTGTCGAGTTTCCCAAGGGTCGTGTGTGTGTGTTGTACTAATCCGCTGAAAATCTGTTAAAATCTCGCGTGTCTTGAATCTGTCACAGCGTTTGTCGCTGGGAAAGCAACCCGTGTTCAACGGGAAAAATGAAAACAAGGCTAAAAGTCGATTTTTCTATCGTAGACCACAGTTTCCGTCACACGCAGTGCTAATATCCTTGATGAGATTACCTACGCGGCGGTACCGCTATGTTTTCTTGTGTGTGTTTTTCAAATAATCAGAGTATTTGTTTTAAAAAAGTGTCAATTTGTTCCCAGCCTGTCACGGATACATGCTGCTCTTACAGAGGCAGGTAGCTTTGGGAAACGATCGCGGAGCGACGGCACAAAGGCAGCAGGTAGCAGTCGATACAGGCTGAGATGCCACAAGTCTTGGTTTGTGGAGCACTGAAGAACATGACGGGTATGACGCTTAACGGGATGTCGACAGTTGACACTCCGCATTTTGAATATCCCCTATTGCTCTGCTTCAACAATGCGAAACCATCAATTATAGCCCAACTTTATATCGCTCAATAAAGAACTTCAGGCTGCTCATATTGGGGAACTCGGGCGTTCTATATGCGTGCTAAGGCATAAGTTGTTCGTGATGCTCACGCCAACACATGTGTATGAAGTCACAAACAGCAAGGTAACATTGCTAAGATGGCTGGTATATGGCGTACAGGTGGATGCCGGGCTCGCTTAATGTTTTACATTTGCAAGAACTCACTCGATAGCGAATTCTGACACCAATCATCTATGCCTACCATAATGATTGATGAGGATTTAGGTTCAAAAACCTGCCGTGATTATGCGGAACACTCTGCGCTAGGGGAATGGCGAAGGGTATCAGAAATATAGGCGCAGCGGAATTAGGGATCTTTCATCCTTCTGAAAACCTCTATATCAACTGCAGCGAACGCGGTTTTGCGCCGCGAGCTGATATTGAGGCGAAAGCAATATTCGCAGAGCAAGCATATTGAAGCGTTATGCGTGTAGATGTGGCGCCCTTTTTCAGATAGAGCCGTCACTCAGCAGATACATAACTTGTACCGCCAATTCTACCCTATAAATGGTGTCCCAATTAGCATGCGCAAAGATTAAAGAAAAAGAAAGCTTTGATTTGTGGGGTTTGACGTCCCAAAACCAGCTCTGATTATGAGAGACGCCGTAGTGGAGGTCTTCGGAAATTTCGAACACCTGGGGTTCTTTACCGTTCGCGGACATCGCACAGCACAGGGGCCTCAACATTTCGCCTCCATCAAAATGCAGCCGCCGCCGCCGGGATTCGATCCCGCGACCTTCGGATGTGCAGCCGAGTGCCATAACCACTAGACCACCGCAGCGGGGCAGAGAAAGAAAGCAAGATTCGTACTAAAATCCTAGCTACTCCAGAACAGTAGAGTCGTGGGTGCTTACATATAGTTATTTTATACCTAAGTATTTATTAACTAATTCGATTTTATTTGGTCAACTTTTTCGTTAGCGCTCATATCGCTAACATGCAAATTACAAAGTTGTAGAGCACTTCAAATAACTGAGAAATAAAACAATCGTTTTGCGCTGACGTATGCCTGGCTGTTTTTCCGGATAAAAGAAAAGAAGCGTGCCAAGTACGCGAAAGATCAGGACGAAACACGCGCTGCGTCTAAAGCGCTGTCAAGCGAGTTTTGATGGGCCCACGGCTATGTTCGTTTGTCGCCACGTCATAAGAGACTTCGCTATGTGAGATGGTGCGATTGTCTGTGACCTGACTAGCGGTGCTGTAAATATCGGCATCTGCTTACCAAGCTAAATACCCCCCCCCCCCCCGCCCCACTTTCTCGTTCCAGGAAAACCAGCGCTTATCAACGGGTCATAGGCGAGGTTCCCTCCCAAGACGTGACCGTCTGTATAAGGTAGAAGACCGTTTCCCTATGGAGCGATCTTATCAGCTTCCTCTGAGGCCCACCGACAGCGATTGCGTGATTGCGACCAACCGCACTACGATGTATTCTCCCGTTCAATGTATTCCGATTGTATTCCAATCGATGTATTCCGATTTACCGTTTGAACAGGATCGTACACCAACGCAATAAAAAAGGGCGTTTGCGCAGGTATGAATATTCCACGTTCCTCTTTCAGCACCCCCCTACCTCATCCGAGCTCGGCCAACGTCGTCAACTGCAATAAAGGCAGCTTTTCAGGGCGCGGTAACTATCTTTACGAAACATCAGATCGAAACATGGCGAATTTACAGCTCGCCTCAGTGGTGTTACACTTAGGAATCGCATTCTTGTAAATATTCTCTCTTCTGATTCCTTACAGCCTTCCAAGCGTACCTTGAAGAAGGATTCACTAAACGCAGCCTTTTGTTCGGTTCTCATAAATATACATTTATAATCCCTTGATTCTCTTTGCATTACCTTGATTACTAGATGATTTAGTATAATATTCATTGTTAAATGTGTATTTGTTGTTATCACTTATGTGTGTGCAGTTGTCATTTTTTGTAGGATGCTGCTTTTACGCATACAAAACTGCTTATTTAATGATTACTTACTCTTTCGTGCCTGCATTTTTGGACGTTTTCTCTCTTTTGTTTACTTTTTGTCCTTAGTGCTCTTACACACCTTACAGGCAGCCATTAATGATGGGCGTCCCCCTGACAGTTTCGTGCGTTGAGACTTCCTAAGGATATATATTTTATGCAAGCCCGTTTTTGCACATGCAGTAATAAGACAAACAGTTTCGTAATAGCTTACTTGTAGTGCAACAAAAACGTACGCACTGGCTCTCTGTCTACCTTTGGTTTGCTGATACTCTGATAAAAAAGAAAACAACATATCCTCATCAGCATTATACAGAAAATGAGGGAAACCGAAACTTGACGTAAGTGTTCCTGACGTAAGTATTTCCTTTCTCTATTTCTTTCTTTACTTTCTCGCCTTCCTTTTTCCTTTCTTCTTTCTTGTTGTTTTGTGGGGTTTAACGTCCCAAAACCAGTTCTGATTATGAGACGCCGTAGTGGAGGTCTCGGGAAATTTTCACCACCTGGGGTTCGTTAACGTGCACTGACATCGCACAGCACACGGGCCTCAACATTTCGCCTCCATCGAAATGCAACCACCGCGGCCAGGATTCGATACCGCGACCCTCGGATCAGCAGCCGAGTACCATAGCCACTGGACCACCGTGGCGGGGCTTTCTTCTTTCTTCACCTCATCTTTACGTTTTATTGGCGGAACCTTTTGAATCATCGCTTCTCAAGGTCATTTGCGCTTTGTGAGCATAACGCAACGTAACAACGTAATTTGACGCAGTGACATCATAACACTTCGTATAGTGACGTCACCATCTGGTCAGTTGAGCAATACTACCATTCGTGCTCACGTGGACATGCCGGAGGGATTACGCCACTTTTCAACACTGGAAAAGATTTGGGACCCCCTTGTCTGCCGTTTCTGGCGTCCACTGCTTAGCAGAAGGAAAAAGCGGGCCTACTCTTCTCCTCAACTCGCTACCCACAATGCTACATGACAGTTCGAACGCGAAGGACAGTATACACAAAGATGAAGAACTTAAGAAAAAAGGAAAGCCTACTCGCAGCCTTTTCCTCCTGGTGCCCAGAAAAAAAAAAGAGGTCAGATATTTGAAACGGTCATTGCTGGCTGGCCATGACTCAGGGCCACCGTAAGCTGGCTTTGGCGGCGACGTGCGAACGGTACACGAACAGTGAGAAGCTGTCTCTTCTACTTTTGCTCAAAAACCCCGAGTAACAGCAACAAGTGACTCTGCAATAGCAAAACGTGTATCGATGTCTGAGATGAGGGCGTCCGTAGCCGATATAAGGTCTGTCACCATACTCGCCACGGACAACAGGGGCATCGGCCTCCGGGCCTCAACACCCTCACAGAGAACGGCCGCCCGTCTCAGAGGGCCAACGTAAGCAAAGGTCGCGGAAAGCCTTGCTGTGCAAAAGGGGCGGCGCTGAGCCAACTCTTTCATGTATAGTTTTGCAGCGCGCAATCAACAGCAGGCAACCGTGATAAAAAGTGCTGCGAATGTTCTTTTCTCGCTGCAATGTTCGCCTAACATTTGATAGCGAGGGGTGGTTTGCGTAGGGGGACAATGAGTGAAAGTTGCTCCTATCTAACGCAGCAGACGTGACAAGCGAAAACGCTTGCTACAACCAGGTGCGGGTCATATTTATTTGACAAACGCAGTAGGTGTTTGGCTAGATTGATGGCCCACGCAGACACTGCTGGGCATTGGACAAGATCATGTAGTCGCACAAATGCGAAAGATAACGCACAGTCGTTTAATAATGCCGAGGGAGTTTAAAACGTGTAACAGAAATTTGAATGTAATAAGATGATAAAAGATAAGGCATACAAAATACTTGATGGCATAAACTAGCTGATGCAGTGAGGAATTTACGTGGTAAAAAATTACATATAAATTAGACGTAGTCATTGTCTAAATGTTTTCATCTTCCGTTCGTGGTATTGGCGTATATCATGTACACGTGTATATAAAGGGGTTCTGCAACATTTCCTGAACAACCGTTTTTTTAACCGTGTGAACAAGTAAGCCAAACATTATTGCAGTGCACGCGCTAGGAAATTCGCAATTTTGTTAAAAACACACCTGTAGATCGTCCGATATTATTTTAACAAATGACATCACTGGGCCCATAGTGCTTATTTAGCGCAAACAAGCCTATACAACAGGAAGGACAGGACAGGACCAAGCGCGGGGTACTCTACAACGATATCGTTTATTGCGTCACCCCACTCTTTATACCACCCAGATACTGGAAAGGCAATGCGTAGTAACACCAAGCGCGGCCACTACGCATGTCCTTCCAGTATCTGGGTGGGTGGTATAAGAGTGGGGTAACGCAATAAACGATATCAGTTGAGAGGGGCGCTGTGTCCTGTCCTTCTTCGTGTATTGTTTTTTTGCGCTTAAATAAGACACTATGGATTTCACACCAACTTAGCCCGACAAGCATTGTGTTGAATCACTGGGCCACCCAATAAGTACCTTGATGCAGAGTCTGTACTTTACCTGGGACACTGGAGCTGAATCAGAACAGCATGGCGACCATGTACGTAGTATTGGAACAATGACACCATATGTTGAACTGTAGTATCTCACAAGTGGAGAATAGCGTCGTGCATGTTGTTGGCGACACCGACGGCAGGAAAAACCTGCATGCGCATTTGGTCAAGTTGGTGACCGTGCTTGGTACTGAGAAACATGCACATGTTGAGTTCGCATACATTGCGTTTCTATAGGCGTAATATATGCGCAAATATGCCAGTGTAAAAAAAAAAAACCGAGCGCAGGGAGCCCCTTGTAGAGAGTTTCGCTTGAGCACAAGTGATTATGACGATCTAGTCATCGAGGCGATGCCGTAGATGACAATGACCGTAGCAAATGGTGAAGGTAATCCGGAATGCTGCGAGGAGATTTCTCGATACGAGAGTGCAGAAAGGGTTCAGCGGGCCTTGCCCGCCTGATGGTTGTGACCGAGGCTCAGGCAGATTTGATGCGCGGCCACTACGCATGTCCTTCCAGTATCTGGGTGGTATAAAGAGTGGGGTAACGCAATAAACGATATCAGTTGAGAGGGGCGCTTTGTCCTGTCCTTCCTTCCTGTGTATTGTTTTTTTGCGCTAAATAAGCACTATGGATTCACACCAACTAGCCCGACAACGCATTGTGTTGAATCACTGGGCCCACCCAATAAGTACCTTGAGGCAGAATTTGCATTGGCTGGTTTCATCGTGTAAGGATAACGCGTTATTGTTTATTTTTGGTTTTCAATGCAAATATAAAAAAAATATGGCTTTCGATCTTAAAGAGCAACAAAATCAACCAATCTCCGAGGCCGGTGCCCCCAGTGATCTCATTTGTTGAAAGAGAAGCGGGCGCTTTCCAGCTCCGTTTTAATACGTATTACGAATTCCCTGGACTCACGTGCTCCCAGCAGCCTCCACGACCGAGCGACGCCATTCCCCGAATCTGTTCGAGAAGTGTTACGGGGCAACTCTGAAGCAAATAGCGAGAAAACGTGTCGCATGAGCAGGAGGAACTACTTAACTTTTAAAGAAGCGCCTCCGTAAATTGAGGCTTTTATTTTCGTAAGCTGTTGTCAACGGAACATTGGGAGTACATGAGGGCTGATGTGTAGCGGGAGGGCGAAGAAATGAAAAGAGCGGCTTGAGCAGGGAGTCTGTACTTTACCTGGGACACTGGAGCTGAATCAGAACAGCATGGCGACCATGTACGTAGTATTGGAACAATGACACCATATGTTGAACTGTAGTATCTCACAAGTGGAGAATAGCGTCGTGCATGTTGTTGGCGACACCGACGGCAGGAAAAACCTGCATGCGCATTTGGTCAAGTTGGTGACCGTGCTTGGTACTGAGAAACATGCACATGTTGAGTTCGCATACATTGCGTTTCTATAGGCGTAATATATGCGCAAATATGCCAGTGTAAAAAAAAACCGAGCGCAGGGAGCCCCTTGTAGAGAGTTTCGCTTGAGCACAAGTGATTATGACGATCTAGTCATCGAGGCGATGCCGTAGATGACAATGACCGTAGCAAATGGTGAAGGTAATCCGGAATGCTGCGAGGAGATTTCTCGATACGAGAGTGCAAGAAAGGGTTCAGCGGGCCTTGCCCGCCTGATGGTTGTGACCGAGGCTCAGGCAGATTTGATTTTGGAGAGCAAGCCCAGATTATGTTCGTCTATAGCGATACGTGGCCTTGAATATTATATGCCTGCGATGCATACATGGCACTGCACCAGTTTATCCATTGTACCAGATCAGTTATGTGCGCTATCGTTAGTTGCACTGTGGAACACATGCACAGGTGAATCAGAAAGTACATCACCTTTGGAAGCGGTGCTCCATATTTGAAACAACACAGCCCCGAATACGGACACACGATGCTCGTCTATTTGCTGTTTCAGTTTTGCAATGCTGTTTTTAGGCTGCTGGCATTATTTGTCAACCAACCCCATCAAAACCTTGTAACGACAAACTTTTTTCTATGCACGAATGAAATTGTAATTCTGCTGTAGTCACTACAATGCATGAGATTAAACCATTGATTTTAGAGGTACACCAAAAGAAGGTGTAAGTATTTCAAGTGGTAGGTGTGTTCCAACACGACAGGAAATTTCGTGGTCAAAGGCACTCTCTTTTCGCGTGTTTACAGAAGCTCTTGGCACTTCACTTTCGAGCTGAAATACATGTACAAACAAGCACGTATTGTCGCAAGCCTCAGGGACTTAGCTCTCCAATTTGTTTTCATTTGATCGTGCATTCTATGTCAGCCTGCACATGTTGGGTATTGATCCGCTTATCGAAGAGCCAGATATGTAATGAACAAACCATTTTTATCACATTATTAATTGTTCATAAAACGAGAGAAACCATTCTCTCGAGAATGCTTCCTCAGCGCATTTTTGGTAATACACAACCTCAATGTCTAGCCAAGAATTCAAGACGCGAGCGAAACTAATTATAAATTTTACCTTGTCTTGAGCACTGCTCATGTGGAACGCCCATGTAGCCAGCAAAACAATTCATACATTCAATACTGATCATATTTCGTGACATTCCCAATAACGGAGTTCCTGCGTGTGCTTCTTCAATGTACACATTAAAGCCTGCTTGGCAAGCTACGGCCTGAAAATTTCAAAATTTAACGTCTTGTGCAAACGACCGTATTTCAAAGGCGAGGCCGTAGTGAGGCGCAGCCACCAGCTGAAGAGTCCGCGCTGTGCAAATGATAGAGATCATAAAAGAGTAACCGGTGCTCAAACGCGAGGACAACACATTTTTCCGTGAGCAGCAGTCGACTGTCGCCACCCACCCGAGAGCCATCAATGTAGCCACCGTCCATTTGTCGTAGAACTTCAGCGAAGCAACGTCCATTAACAGAATGGCAATCTTTCACAGGAAGCAACCCGAGCACCATGTGGCATTCTACGCGGCAGACGTTCTCAAATAAGGAGGGCAAATGAATTGCGTCGTTAAATCATCTTCCTTTTCCAATATCGGGATCCAGTCCTTGCGAGACACGCCATGATTAATTATTTCTAGAGGCTTGCGGTATATCTGCAAGGAGACCGCAACAGTCAAGGCTTTAGACTGTTCACAAATATATGTCGTCGCATGGATGCGTACGGGCTCTCACGAAGTGTGAGGCTTCACGCTGACAAACTTAAGGCACTCACTTTTTTTCGAAAGCCTCATCAGTATGTGTTTTAATCATCGCATTCCTTTCAAAGCAAAGAGTACAAACACTTAAATTCCTTGGATTACTAGGGACCCCTTTGATTTCTCACGTGCTTCTGCGGACGCTAGCTCCTTACAAAGCATCACCTCGCGGATAGAAGCTGATTACGTAGAGATCGAATACGTGCTTCGTGCATCCCAAGTCTACCTATGTTGTCATAGTTTTTGACCAGGGAGGGACGACTGCATCCTTAAATTTCAAGGTTGGCGCTACAGGGAAAGACCGCCAGTGGCAAAGCTATCGCACTGCGAGTTCGACCGTCCTTAACCCGAAGGCCCCTCTCCTTCTCGTGAACTCACAGACGGCGACGACAGCACTGTGAGTGCTTTGTCGATTCCTAAACGGCTACGAAAGTGATGTACGCGGGAATACCTAAGACTGAAGTGACATAGGAAATGCCGTCTGCCATCAACAATTGTGTCAGCTCACCCTTACAAGTTGCCACGTGACCGAGACCACTGACCACCCCGTCAAAGCCAATGCAGCCCATAGGAGGCGCATTAATTGGTACAGGAGGCCAATGCGCCTCCTATGGGCTGCATTGGCAGTTTCGGAAGCCAAGTCACGGAGTGACCGAGTCATGAGACTACCACCACAACATAGCCAGCGCCGACCTCTGGAAGATTTGAGCGCACTTCGAGCCAGACCATGGCGCAATCGAGACAATGCAGCGCGACATAGCAAGAGGAGGAAATCGGTGCCGAAAACGCCGGAGACACCAGATGATCGAACGTTCCTTCTGCGGTACTTTGCCTAAGTAAGTTGGTATGCACAGAAATGGGCGTGGAAGCACACGTACACAAGACGAATATGACTAATTAATACATAGCTAACACGGTGTAGTTGTCATACAGATGACAACTGACGATCTTTTTGCCTCATACCCAGAGTGCTAAACCAAGGGAAAAGGAGGGTATGACCCACAAGTGAGCGAATGTTAACGTTACAGCAATCTCAATCAAGGATCACCAAAAGTAGACCCTGTAAATATAGTGATTATACACCGTGCGCTGGCTCAACAAGAATGAGCGGTACCGTTTCGTAGTTATCTGGAACTAAAATGCTGACGTAACAACCAGAGCGGTACAGACAGACCTGGCTGTATATGCATTGACCGAAAGTACAAACCATTCTGTAGCATTCTATCGCCGGCGCAGCATGGGTTCCGACAGGGATCAGTCCACAGTCACTCAACTTGTTGAACTTATACATGACATCTCGAGTAGTATTGATCACCAAAACCAGACAGACTCTTTCTTGATTTCTCAAAGGCCTTCGATCGCGTATCACATCAAAAGTTAATACTAAAATTTGAACGCATATTAGGTCAGGGGCGCGTTAGTGGATGGATAAAAGACTACCTTTCGAACCGAACACAATTTGTACAAATTAACAGCACCAGTTCTAAACTCACACATGTCACCTCTGGAGTTCCTCAGGGTAGTGTTTTGGCTCCTGCAGTTTTTCTGATCTTTATTAATGATTTAGCCACCGACATCCCCTTCAACATAAGACTTTTTACTGACGACTGCATACTCTATAAAGAAGTTACTTCTCCTATTGGACATATCACTTTAAACAATGCACTGAAAACAGTTTCCGCATGGTGTGCTAACTGGCAAATGAGCCTTAATGTTAAAAAAAACAGTCCTTTTGCGAATAACAAGAAAATACCACGTAGATGAGTTTCCTTATACCATAAACGATGACCCGAAAACAGGGGTTTTGCAGCAAAAGCACCTTGGACTAACAATAACGTCTGACCTTAGATGGGATTGCCATGTGAATAATATTACTTCAACGGCACTTAAGCGGCTCTTTTTTCTTAAGCGACGCCTTCGTCAAGCACCCCGTGAGAATAAATTACTAGCTTATAATACACTCATTAGGTCATTATTAGAATATGCTACTCCAGCTTGGTTTCCATCGACTAATAAATTAATTACCATTTTAGAGGTAGTGCAAAGAAAAGCAATTAGATTAATCTTCAATAAATATCAACTTACAGACTCTCCAAGTGCTTTGATCAAACGGGCCGGATTACTCACAACTGAGAACAGCGCTACGCTCGCCCGATTGAAATTGCTTCATCAATTGATTCATAACAAGCTAAATGTCAACATTTCTAAATACATCTCTCTTGCAGACACCAGAATAACTAGACTAAAGCATCCATACGCCATAAATGAATACCGCTTTCATACTAATTGTTTTCAATACTCTTTCTTCCCGCTAGCATTAGACAGTGGAACAACTTGCCTCCCACAATAACCAATAGCTATTCAGTAACCACCTTTCAATCACTACTTGAAAAGTACTTGCATGACACACAAACATAAAACTGCAAATATTTTTGCACCATTACTTACTGTTGTACCTTACCTTTAGTACTTCCAATTCATCCCACATGCCACTAATTACCATTGCAATACGCCTTTTTTGCACCTTTTTAAATGTATGCCTTTTTTGTACCTTTTGCAACGTATGGCTTTTTTCTTTTTACCTTTGCATACTTACAAGTTGTGTCCTTCCTGCAATAATCCCTAATGGGATTAGCAGTGTGTACGAAACAAAATAAATAAAAAATCCGGTGCATTGAGGTATAAAGCAAACACGATACCACTCATCCACGGCGGCCATTCCCAAGCAAAATATGCTGCAAATTAAGCCTAGACTACGTCAGCAGTTGCAGCAACGTTGCCTGTCTCACGACGCCTCATGTTGGGTTTTGTGCTGACGCTCTTACGGAAATGAAATAAAGTAATTCGCATTTGCTACGGTGGCTCATAATGTTCTCGTTCAGCACAGCTTTCACCCCGATGGAATACTGCAATAGACGACGCTCATGGCATGCACATCAACGTGCCCTAGCGTGAATTTCTCTTCCATCAAACAAACATCCGTGCACAGACGTGTACAAATACCACAGCGCACCCCCGGACTGTCGAAGCTTCTGGTAAGCCAACATTAATTGCAGAACAAATCAATTTGTACAAAGCCATCGATCGTCACGCAATATTTGGCTGAATGCCAAGCAGTTCGGCACAGGTCTTTGATGAATGTTTTGCCCGACACCAGTTCCCACAAACCGTGGAGCCTGCCGCAGCTTTTTCTTTTTTCTTCTTGTTTGCGTTCGGCTCAAGGCGCACCAGGACTCGTCGGTCTTCTGTGAAGAGCATGATCCTCTGAACGACCTCCTCTTCTAAACTCGCAAGGGATCCGTTTTAAGGACAGGTGCAAGGTGCAGATGATACGGGAAAAGAAAAAGTGCAAAAGAGGGGAAAGCGTAAACTGTACGTTGGCCTAACATGAGTGTTGCTGGTGGATATTTGGATATTTTATTATGCCGACGGAAACAACTGTCAATCTATCTCCAGTTACACTTACCAAAAAAGTGACAGTGTAATAAAACTGCAAAATTGATATATTCTGGGGTCGTGCGGCCCAATACCACTATAGGATTATGAATGAAACTATCGTGGAATGCACCGGAAATTTTGACCATCTGGGGTTCTTTAACATGCACTGATATCGCACAGTATTCGAAAGGCCTCACGATTTCGCCTCCAACGAAATGCAGCCGCCGAGGCCACGATTCCGTCCTGCGACCTCCGGATCAGCAGTCGAGTGCCAGAACCACTAGGCCACCGTGTCGGGGCGCAGTTTCTAATTCCTCTAAATTAAAACTATATAGTCACTATTACATGTAACTGGAAAAAGTAGCTGCCGATAACTCATTGATAGCACCTAGTTACTGCCCAAGACTGCTCGTAACGCTTCACTGAAGCTAGAAAAATTCGTCGCAGGCAATTTCCTCGCTCGCTGCTTTGTATGACATTGATTCCCCGAATGCGTGACATACGCAGGATTTTTTTCACTTACTTGTTAGCACAAAAACGCTTTGGCTGTATTGTGAAAGCGATCATCCGGATTATTTTCCCCGATTCGTTTGCTTAAGAAGACAAAAGAAAATGCCACAGAAGGCGTTAGGGACGCACGTTTCCATGACCCCGTCAAACTTTCGTTACGCATAAGCTTACTTGAGCAAGAGTTATCGGCACTTCAGCTCATAATATCCCTACCAAAAAAAAAAAAAAAACGCACAGGGTGGTATGTCCTGAGGGATTCAACTCGTGGTCGTCGTAAAAGATGCTCTTTCTCGTAAGCTAAAGGACAACGAAACATGATAGCTCATCGATTTTCGTCGCACGCAGTGAGAGAGAACGCCAAAATGGCCTGTGCTAAAAACGGCCTCGTTATGTCACTTCTACGAAGCCGTTCAATATACTATACGTTGCGTAATAGACCGTGCCGGGTGGCGCAAGCACTGTTCTTGTATTTCGGCTTTGGGTTCTTTAACCTCAACCAAGTAGCGGTACACAGCTAGGCACTATCTCAAAGCACGTTTCTTGTTTCGCCATCATCGCAAGCTGTCTTTCGCACCGTGCGGTGTGTATATGGTAAGGCCTACAAGAGGCCTGCCAATATTGGAACCTCGGCAGCTCTGGTTCATGTGTATTGTGACATCGGCGTTCTCGCAACTACGCGTTCCAAACATTTACGACAGCTTTGACTGCTTCAGTTGTGCCATTTGATGGAGCCATTAAATATTGCGACATAACGTGAGCGCCATACAAGTTCTTCATGATGTCGTTATCGTTACTCTCAATTCGTACACGTGTTTCTAATGCAGCATCACTATACAGACATAGAAACCGTGATCCCTGCAACCACTCCGTTGTGCAAACTTGTAAGAAGGCTCAAAACGCTCTTCGCCCTGTTCAATGCAATGGACGTGCTCGGAAGGCGCTCTTAGGCAAGGCTCCTAGCACTGGTTGCGTGAACTGAGATTCGCATGCCCACTCAGTACAGTAGTGCTATGTGCTTGAGTATTACGAATTCATTTTAGACGCTATGAAGAATTTGCAAAGCTGAAATTTACGTAAAGAAGTAAGCCCACAAGCCTCTGTTTACTCATTTGCTTCAACATCTGAAATTTGTTTTTGTTTCGCATCACACAGATAATATTTCACTCGCCAATAAACGATTTCTCGCGACTGCCGAAATGATCGACCCTTCGCTCATAGAGTGCCGATGTCTCACTATTCCAAGTTTCACCGTCATCTTTTCTGGCCATAATAAGGTGTGAAATCAGGTCAGGCTCGGCTGACAGCGTAGGCTTTTATTCCTTGAAGAAATAGCCACCTAAAGCTTCAGTGGACATCAGCGGAAAGGTGGGAATAGCCCTATTGCGAAGGACGCACCGTGGTTCAGCGCTAACAGCATACTCTAAATAAGCAGGAGAGGCCGGGAGTTGCACAGTGTATATATCACCTCTTTAAAAAAGGTAAGTTCGTCCCTCAGCGTGAGAAGGATATTTCGCTCCTCTTTTCAAAAGCACCACGGCTGACACCAAGCAAGTTAAGCGGGCGAAACGAGGCCTGCAGGCTGCATCGCCTCTAAAATGACCAGACAATGAGGCTTTCGTAAAGGCTATTTACGTTTCTGCTGCGCGCGAAAACGTGTCCATCTCGGGTCCCGCCGCGGTAGTGCAATGGCTATAACACTCGGCTACGCTTATACGAAAGGCGCGCGGTCGAATCACGACTGCGGTTGCCGCATTTGGATGGAACCGAAATAGCGAGGCCTGTGAGCTGCGTGACGTCAGCGCACGTTGAAGAACCCCAGGTAGTCGAAATTTCCGGAACCCTGCCCGACGGCGACTCTTATAAGTATTCTCCTGTCTTGGGTCGTAAAATCCCACAAATTATTATTACAATGAGAAGTGCACAGTTCAATGGCAGTTCCAAAATCGCAGTGCCAAGAATAGGAGCGCCTTTATCAAAAAATAATTTTCGCCGCATCGATAGCACGTTTAAGGTGAAATAAGATCTGAAAACGAAAAATAATGCATAGGTATACTCAACAATAATAATAACTGTAGTAGCTGTCTTATAAACACGGATTGTGATTCTTGTGTCAAACTCATCTTCTTGCAATGGACATAAAACACGCCGTTGATGATGATCATCATCATTCGCTATATTATCCCCATGAACTATGACTCTAGGGAAAAAAGAACTTTTAATATAATTTAATAAAAATAAAGGAGTTATTGCGAAAGAATGTCATTATCTCGTAGCATAACCCTCAGAATAACTAACTGCGTGAGAGATGTCTATGTGGTTTAACTATTCGGTAGAAAAACCATAGCCGAGAATTTACATTTCTTATGGTAAATGATGCCAGCCCACTTAGCTTGACGAGTAGAATAATTACAGAACGAACGTAAGATTTGTGCAAGCAACGTAGTATTTTTTCTTCGGTATTCTTTGCAATTTGGTAATAATGGCTTTTCCGTGCAGGTTCCAAATAGGCATTGCGTATTCAGGCATAGAATATATAGCGGACTGATATACAAGTTAGGAACAGAAAAGATTGGTCGTGTTAAAAAGCGCTTAGGTTAAGAGCTTACGCAGTGCCACTTTCAACGCGCGCATGTTTTGGTCATGACATATTTGTCTGAACCATATGCCCAGGTACTCATACTCACTAAGCACCGGGCGACCGCCACGGCCAGAATCGAACCCGCGTTTTTATTAATTTTTCCGGCTCTCGCCAAAAATACACGGGTTCCATCTCGGAAGCGGCGATCGCATTTTGAATGGAGGTGAAAATGCCAGAGACCCGTGTACTGTGCGTTGTCAGCGCACGTTAAAGAACTACAGGTGGTCAATATTTCCGCAGCTCTCCACTACGGCTTTTGTATCATTCCTATATCTCTCACTCCCTTTCCCCTAAACCCATGGACGCTTAGCCGTGCTCCCGACATTAGTTCTTTTTTAACCGAGCCACAATCATCATCATCGCTTATTCCGTAAACGCCGTAGAGAAATAAAAGCGGCTTCTTTTTGTGGATTATCCTAATAATGACAGTCTTATCGAAAGTAATATTCACCACCCAATGTTCAAGCCATCACGTGACTGTTTGGAATATTTTATGCAACATAATCTTATCCTCAATTCAACTGTTCCATAAATAAAGCGCTCGTCGGCGAATATTTTGATGTATACGGTAATATGAAAGGTGACGGCATTCGTAAAATTTGAACAAAACAGAGGCCCAAGCACGTACGCCTGGAGGACGCGTGAGTGAAGTCGAACACCTACGTTTTTTGATATCACAGTTCAAGATAGTTAGTTGTGTGAGCCAAAAACACATTGGATATTTGACAAAGCTTCAACTAACTAGTGAATTCAACAGCGACTAGTCTGTCGATGTGTGTTGCACTTATTTGGTGAGAAGCGGTTTCAAATAAGGATCCCCCAACATGCGTGTTGGATGTCGAATTTGCCGTGCTACAATGGACACGTCACAAAGAAGGGAAGCTTACAAAACGCTTCCGTGAATACAGATATTCGCACGAGACATATAATTCATTGAATTAAAGTCATCCTGTGCAAGATATTAAGCCTCTGTGTTTTATATCACACGCCACTTTCTAACGATTAAGAATTAAGACCAAGGAATTGATGGCAGGAAATAGCAAGCGAGAGAAAAAACAACGAGACAGGACGTACCGCCTGGAAAAGTAGGCGGCTAAGAGTAAGAAATGGGGCCTTTGACAGGCATGTTCTCAGATCTTGGTTGCTTTAGCGACCTGGGTCTGCGAAGTAAAAGGAAAAACAAATCAAATGCGTTCATTGCCTCTGACGCTTCCGCTTGTTCGCTTATAGTCACCAGCCTCTTTGTTTTTTTTGTCCCCTGCTAGGAAATAACAGTCATGCGGGTAAAGCAACACAAGGCGGAAATGGCTGCTTTCCTCCCGCACGGTCAAGGTCGCGGAAAGTGGTTGCAGGGCAGGGGAAACTAATCTGCGCGGAACACTTAGGTCACGTGAGTGGGCACTAACACAGAAAGCAGTTTTCCCATCAGCCATATAGGTCACCTCGCTTCTGCCGACATTTCACCCATGGTAGCGTCTTTCGCGGCAACTGCTTCCGTCTGACACTCATCATCATCATCGTCATCAGCCTATTGTTAAATCCACTGCAGGACGAAGGCCCCACCCAACGATTCCCGATTTACCCAATCCTGAGCTAGTTGGTTCCACTTTATGCCCACGAACTTCTTCATTTCATCGCTCCATCTAACCTTTTGCCTGCCTCTTACGTTTTTCTACTCTTGGTATCCATTCTGTAGTTCTTAATGTCCATCTCTTATCTGTCCTCCGTATGATATGCCCCGCCTAGGTCCAGTTTTTCTTTTAATTCATATAAGAACATCGGCTACTCCTGCCTGTTCCCTAATGTACCCCGCTCGTTTTTTTTATATCATAGCGTTACACCTAGCATTTTCCTCGCCATTGCATGCTGCGTGCTTCTTGATTTAATATCTAGATCTTTAGTTACCTCCATGTTTCTGCACCATACGATAGTACTGGGAGAATGTAATGATTAAATACGTTTATCTAGCCACGCGCGCGGACCTAGCTTTTCGGCAAACTACGCAAACCGTGGCGTCCTGGATGTCGTAATGCAGACTTTTCGGACAAATTCCGGACATTTTGAGACCTAATAGTGTACAGAATACTAACGCTGACAGAAATTAACGGGCCGGAAATGCTTAAAATGACTGTACGTTTAACGGTTCGAGCTAGCTGCAACCTTGAGAACTAGATGTGACAGGTTAGACTGCACCTTCCACCGTTTTTTTTATTACTAGCTCTTCTTCTAACCTTTATTTACTGTTCGTGAGTTACGTGGGTAGATGGCCCACAATGGTCGGACACCTGAAAGGCTCTCAGTCTTGCTGTTGTCTACGACTTGCTCCTACACCAGAACAGGAGTCAGCCTCCTTGGTGCAGTTCCTGGCCACCACCTTCCACACGATGTCTACAATTGAACCGATGCCGTCTAAAACTACCCACGGTTATTTATTTCTTCGCGTGAAATTTACAAGGAATAAAATCCTCGGCCCTGCACGCTTTTTCTCGCAGCACTAAACGAATATGTCGTCATCTTCATCATAATCAGCACATCTTATGTCCACTGCAGGACGAAGGCCTCTCCCAATGCTCTCCATCGTTTCCTTTCCTGCGGGAACCGATTCCATTTGATGCCTGCGAAGTTCTTAAGTTCGTGACTCGATCTTACTCTCTGTCGTCCACGGCTGCTTATCCTCTCTTGGTACCCATTCCGTCGTTCTAACTGTCTATCGGTATTCCAGCCTTCTTATCACGTGACCTGCCGAACTACATTTTCTCTTCTTTAATTCGATTATTATGTCAGCGATCCCTGTCTGTTCCCTGACCCACTCAGCTCTCTTCCCATCTCTTAGAGTAACGCCTATCATTTTTCGTTCCATCACCCGCTGTGTGGTAACTTCCCGTATAGCTTCTTTGTAATTCTCCGAGTTCCTGCGCCATATGTCAGTACATGCCAAATACATCAATTATATATTTTCCTCTTGAGTGATAATGGTAATTCTCCGTTCATGAGTTGGAAATGTCTCCCGTATGCGCGCCATCCCATGTTTATTCTTCGGTGTATTTCTTTTACATGGGAAGTTTCTACTGCCAGTAGCGGTCCTAGATAAGTGTATTCTTGTACGACTTCTAAATTCTGGTTTTCAATTGTGAAGCAACGTTATTTTTTTGCTGCACCACCAATCATTACCTTTGTTTTCTGCATGTTCATCATTAATCCTACATTAGCGCTTTCCCGGCTTAAGTCTACAATCATCCTCTGTAGTTCGTCGCCCTCATTTCTGAAGATTACTATGTCGTCGGCGAAGCGTAAGTTACTCAAATGTTCGCCGTTAATCCTGAGTCCTGTTTCGTCCTAATCTAGTCTTTTGAAGATTCCTTTTGAAATTCTATCTCACCTCTTCGGTTAGTTATTCTCATTTGTTGACGTTGTTTAATTAAATTGTTTGTAGTTTGCGAGAATTTACATCTTGTCTCAGTGCTCTGCCTCCTACTTCGATTGCGGCTTCGGTGATCAGCCTAGTCATGTTTTCGTTCATCTTCTCTATAGCCTCATTTTCTTCATGTCCTAGAGCCTCATACTTATTCTTAAGTGCAATTCTCAATTCTGTTTTTGCACTGACGTCATCCGGGTTGGCCTGTTCCCGTACGAGTAACTGCTATTGTCATCTATAGATTGAGAGTGATCTTTACACTTACTAGTCTGTGATCACTAATTTTCACCTTATTAACCACTTCCGTGTCCTGTACTATACCTGAATCACTGCTTAGTATGAAATCTATCTTGTTTTTCGTTTCGCCGTTAGGGCTTTTCCATGTCCACTTCCCATTCTTACGTTTCTCAAAATGTTCATTACACGGAGTTCGTTTCTTTCTGGGAATTCTACTAGCATCTCCCCTCTGCTATTCCTATCGCCTACACCGTGGTTCCCGACTGCCTGTTCTCCCTTTAGTTTCTTTACCATTTTCGCGTTAAAGTCCCCCGTAACTAGCGTATATTGGGTGCATACTTTGTTCATTGCTGTTTCCATATCCTCGTAAAACCGTTCTACATTCTCGTCATTGTGGCTGGTTGTTAGAGCGTAACATTGTATAAGCTTTAGTTTGTATCTCTTATTCAGTTTTATCACGGCTCCTGCTACCCTTTCGGTGATGCTACAGAATTCTTCAATACTGCCTGCAATGTGTTTGTGTATAAGGAATCCCCCGCCGAATTCGCGCTTCTCTCGCAGTCCTCTGTAGCAGAGGACATGCCCTTCTCTAAGCAACAAGTAGCCTTCCCCTGGTTTTCTAACCTTGCTAAGGCCAACGATATCCCAATTAATACCATTTATTTTAACCAGTAGTTCAGCTAGTCTACTTTCAGTTGATAGCGTTAGCGTGTTGAGAGTTGCTACGTTTAATTTCCTCTGGCTGCCTGTCCGAGTCCAGAGGCTTTTTCAGCCTGCTTTTGCCATGCCGGTCTGGTTGGATCCTTGTCTAGAGGATCCGTTGCTGCCGTCGTCGTAGGTACAGGGTTTGCTTGGTTGCGTAATTTGGGAGGTTCTGGCCGTGGTGTTACACCAGGGGCCATTTCCTCATCTGGTGCTCCGGTCAGTTATGCAGATGAGACATGGTGGTGGTGGAAGCCCTTATGCATGTCATGTCCAGATCCTCCCCAGGGGGAGGGGTCTTTCAAAGCTGTTCTATTGTATGGTTACGACCGAATAATGGCAGATGGTTAGTGGAAAGAGAAAAGATAGGACGTAGTGCAAGAGATGCTGTAATGAGGACAAACAACAACAGGAGGATTCGAACGCTGGACCTTTTGATACGCGACAAAAACATGGTCTAATTGTCTGGGTCGCCGGGTCGCGGAGGTGTTTACGTAGAAAACCCTGCAACCTTCTATGGCGAAGTGTGACGCGAACAAATTCAGAGTGTCCGTGATGCAGGACTTTCGCTGATTTCGAACACCAGGAAGGCATACCAAGCCGTTTCGGATGCGACGCGCCGCTTTCCGCGGTTTTTTTTCAGTGCTATTGCACGTGTGCCTTGGCAGACTCTGTCTGGCGTGTTCTCCCTCCCTCCCCTTTTGTCCTTCTTCACGGGAAGGTTGCTTGGGGGTGGGGAGGGGTTGGAAAGCTAGAAGTGCGGCACGCTTTGAAGTTTGATCGCATCCTAGCTATCATTCGCCTAGGCGCAGTGATAATATAATTTCATGACCGTTGGTCGGTGTTGATGCTTACGTCGTAATGTGTTGAAAGTGGATTCCGATTTCGCGGGAGTGCTGCTTCCCTGGTGCTCAGTACGTATTATGCTGTTCGCCTTTGCTCCCAGGTTGCCATTTTACCCTACTAGAATACCTGTGCTATTTACGTCTCCACTGCTGATAAAGACCAGGACAGAAAGTTCACTATCTCGTTATTGATTTAACCTCGGAAGGGGTCTCTTCCTATGTAATGCTAATAATAATATTAATAATAAAAGTAACAAAAAATTCTCGAAGTATAACTTTGATTATTGGTTAGTTAATGCGCGGCCCCATAACCGTTATAATCGGTTAACAACTGGTATGTTCAAATCCCGGTCAAATAATTCCCACGAAGCGCTACGACATGTGTACCATCTTCACAAAGGCTAACTTAAAAATCAGAACAGCAAACTGTAATAATAATAATAATAATAATAATAATAATAATAATAATAATAATAATAATAATAATAATATAATAATATAGAAACCAGGACAGGTCTTTCACGCCGCCACAACTCTCAATTCCAGAGAGCGAGCTTCGCTGTGCTACATTAAAGATTTGACTAAAATGTGAACGCCTGGTTATGGCTCTCTTGTATATCATTTCAAGTACTGACGATAAGTACGTCCTAACTGCCTTCTTACGCCTCACGCAACGCTTCGAATGCACTTGTATGAAGGAGCGATCGTACGCCGACGTGGTGCCATCATCCCATGATTCCAATGCGACACAGCACCGCAACGCTATCATGCTCCACATTTAGAGGCAATTCTTAAATCACCCCTTTTCTTCTACGCCGTTAAATAACATCATGGCCGCCTTACACTTGCGCTGTAAAGCAATAAGCCGCGTACAAGTGGTGAGCGGAGAAGCAATTACAAAAAAAAAGACGAGCATGAACCCTGACCTAGAACTGCAGCTATATTGCAGAAATTGAGAAAAAAGATTGCTGTCAAAATGTTTACATTTAGGTTATGCACAAAGCGCACGGGAATATCTCGGCCTAACATATTCACAATATTCTGTGAAGATATTATTGCACCTCGTCACAATATTTATGGGGCAAGTGAGCGTACTTCATATGTCATCAAAGACGATAGAGCTTCACCTCTTCCTTGATTTTAACAAGGCGTCCTCGCGTAAAGCATATATATGTAACCAAATGTGTATTATTTTATTTTACGCCCAGAGAAACAACGTGGGCTTACATATAAAGTAAGTCAATGCGCGAGGCGCATCAGACAGTCAGATATAAAAAAATATTACAGGGGAATGCATCTTGAAGCGGTCTAAAACCTCTACGTCCTGGGACTTCTAGTCACAGCATAAAAGGCGCATGGACCTAAACCTCCCTCCGATTATAATTGATTTTGCATTGCGCACCAGCCCTTGAGTATCACGCAAATGTTCTTGCATTCTAAAACACTTGTGCTTGAAAGTTACACTGCAACCGCTTAAAGAACAGACTACTACAGCATTTATTTGCTTCCTTTAACAGAAGAAAAAGTCTTTTTTTATGGAATAGATCATCGTACGCATTACGTCCCACGCGTTGCGCTCCATCTTCTCCGATAATCTTGTACAAATAATGGACACCCATTTTAGCGCCCTGTTTTCCTTAGTAAGCTAATTTTGAAAAACTTGTTTTTCTGTTCGCTGGTTTTGTGTTCACTTTCGCAGAATCGCGCGCACAGCCGGCCTAACCCACCAGCATCCACGGAGACTTCACGGACGAAAGGGCAATGCCCTCTCCTAGTCACTCTGCGCCACAGCGGCGAGGCTCCGGGAGAGCGCATCCGTGGCACCACTCTGAGGCGGGTCACGTGGCATGACGTCACACACTAGCGCTATGGCGGCCAAAGATCACTCCAACGCGATGAATGACTTTGCGGGACATGGACCAGTACACGATTCGCTCTAAAATAATTTAAGAAATGAGCACATGTATCACAGTTCGGCACACTGTAACCAGTCGTATACGGAGGGGAACGTCGGTTCGCTCAATATGGAATATATATTTGCCATTACGCATCACTGAAATAGAAGCGCCAGCACGAGTAGCCAGAGTGACACTGCCGGCTATTAGCATAGGCGGCCGGAACACGCAGAGTGTATAGGCGTCGCCTGGCAAGTGATGCCTTGCCAAGCGCAGCGCAACAGCATGTCACCGCTCAGCGAATAGGGCTCCAGTTGATTACTGGAGTTTTTCTAGTAAAGATGATTTTGAATCCGTCGACACCTATGTGAGCGATGAATTTTGAGTTAACGGAGATGGTTTAAGGTTTACGAAAGATGTGCCTGGGGAAAAGTAATGTAATTTCTAGATATGTGTTTGACTTTTGAGCAAGACCCCGTATGTTGGCACTATTCATTTCGAGCATCTAAGCCGTTGTTAAACTTTCAATGAATTTGAGAGACCGTATTTTGAGAGACCGTATTTTTATTCAGGAAGGCGCGCAATAAGTAGAGGAATGCTCTATGATGCGGCCAAACGTATTTAGAGCGACTTCTGATCGAGTCAAAATTTCACAAAAGACCCTATAATATACTCTTACCTTTTTTGGCATTTTGGGCAAGATTTTGAGAGACCGTATTTTTATTCAGGAAGGCGCGCAATAAGCAGAGGAACGCTCTACGATGCGGTAAAACGCATTTTGTGCGACTTCTGATCGAGTCAAAATTTCACAAAAACCCAATACTATAGTCTTACCTTTTTTGGCATTTGGGCAAGATTTTGAGAGACCGTATTTTTATTCAGGAAGGCGCGCAATAAGTAGAGGAATGATCTACGATGCGGGAAAACGCATTTTGTGCGACTTCTGATCGAGTCAAAATTTCACAAAAAACCCAATACTATAGCCTTACCTTTTTTGGAATTTTGGGCAAAATTTTGAGAGACCGTATTTTTATTCAGGAAGGCGCGCAATAAGTAGAGAATGCTCTACGATGCGGGAAAACGCATTTTGTGCGACTTCTGATCGAGTCAAAATTTCACAAGAAACCCAATACTATAGTCTTACCTTTTTTGGCATTTTGGGCAAGATTTTGAGAGACCGTATTTTTATTCAGGAAGGCGCGCAATAAGTAGAGGATGCTCTACGATGCGGAAAACGCATTTTGTGCGACTTATGATCGAGTCAAAATTCACAAAAAACCCATACTATAGTCTTACCTTTTTTGGCATTTTGGGCAAAATTTTGAGAGACCGTATTTTGAGAGACCGTATTTTTATCAGGAAGGCGCGCATAAGTAGAGGAATGCTCTACGATGCGGCCAAACGTATTTAGAGCGACTTCTGATCGAGTCAAAATTCACAAAAAACCCAAGACTATAGTCTTACCTTTTTTGGCATTTTGGGCAAAATTTTGAGAGACCGTATTTTTATTCAGGAAGGCGCGCATAAGTAGAGGAATGCTCTACGATGCGGTAAAACGCATTTTGTGCGACTTCTGATCGAGTCAAAATTTCACAAAAAACCCAAGACTATAGTCTTACCTTTTTTTTGAGAGACCGTATTTTGAGAGACCGTATTTTTATTCAGGAAGGCGCGCAATAAGTAGAGGATGCTCTATGATGCGGCCAAACGTATTTAGAGCGACTTCTGATCGAGTCAAAATTTCACAAAAGACCCTACAATATACTCTTACCTTTTTTGGCATTTTGGGCAAGATTTTGAGAGACCGTATTTTTATTCAGGAAGGCGCGCAATAAGTAGAGGAATGCTCTATGATGCG